>CM076575.1:269734098-270333615 GCA_034641835.2 Pinus albicaulis | reverse complement strand
TGGGTGGACTCCGGAGGTACTCTCTTGAAATCTTCTCAAGGTCGACCATCCTCGATCACCAAATCCATTCGAAAAGTTATCCTGGAAGTGGCTGCTGGCACTCAATCATCCATTGATCAGGTTCTTAGAGCAAAGAACGCCTCGGCTTAAGGTTTACCATGATCTGTCTCTCTCTCAATTGTCGTGGTCTAGCCAACCCTGATAAAAAATTGACTCTAAAGAAGCTACTGGAACATACTCATATTGACGTTCTCTTTCTTCAGGAAATTTTGGGTGATGGGGTATATGTTACTAAGGTCTTGTCTTCACTCCTTTCATACTAGACCTTCCAAACCTCAGATGCTTGTGGTAGATCTAGAGGCAACGCCATTTGCATCAAAAAAAAAACCATTATGGCCCTAGGTTGGTGGGGGAGAATGGGCATACTTGACACTGACATCATCTCTCGAGACTCTAATCTTGCAATCACCCTAATCAATGTGTAAATACTATGTCATCACAAAGAGGTCTTCTAGGATGGATGGATGCATAGTTCTATCATGCAGTGGAATAATATCATCATGGGTGGGGAATTAAACTTTTGTATTGGGCTATCTGAGTCTTGGGGTCCTGGGGCCACCCCAGATTCATTATCTGATTATTTTGAAGGGCTCATTGACGGGGTTGACCTTCTAGATCTTACAATGCCTAAGAAGCTTCCCACATGGTGAAACAGGAGGACGGGTGTCACTGCCCTTGCCAGAAGACTTGATCAGTTCTTGATCAAGGACCCTTTGCTTGAGCATATTGATAAGGCAAGAAAATGGGTGGGATCTGGGGGCCCCTCGGATCACTCTCCAATATGCTTCAAAATCCAAACTGGCAATCAAAATCCCGAGGCACCTTTCAAGTTCAACTTGGTCTGGCTGGGGGAGCCAGAATTCCATTCGATTCTCACAAGGGAATGGCAACATTGTGAGCAATATCCTAAACTAATTCATGCAAGGGTATTGTATAACAATCTAAACCGCATCAAATCACTCACCATTGGTTGGGCCATAAATAAGAAAATAAAGGAGGATGAGGAACTATCCAACATTGAATTGGAGATTGGACAGCTGACCGGACCTGATTCTCTGGGCTTCCGAACAACAGAGGAAAAAGATAGGTTAATTGCTCACAAAAACTAAAAGTTTGAGGAAACGAGAAGAGGAATGGCGCCTCAAGAGTAGGGAAATATGGTTACAAGCAGGGGATGAGAACACAAAATTCTTTCAGCAATGCACAAAAGGCAAGAAAAGCATCAATACTATTTGGGATCTCACTAACCAAAATGGGAGGGTGGCACACTCGAATGACCAGCTCACTGACATGGGTATACAACATTTCTCCAATCAGTACAGGGCATCGGTCAATGCCAACTTGACAGAAATCATGAAGATTGCACGATCTCTGCATAGATTTGTGGGCGAGAAGTTTATGGATGACCTAAATGCCCTAGTCTCTTTGGGAGAAATTGAAGGGGACTTAAAATGGTTTAATAAGGACAAAATCCCAAGCCATGATGGATGGCCTATTGAATTGTACCTCACATTTTTTGAACTCATCGGCAAGGATCTTCTTCGGGTCATTGAAGACAGCAGGTCTACTGGTTAGATATATGATGGATTCAATGCTACTTTCATTTCCCTCATCCCTAAATCAGACAAACCTCTCTCCTTTCATGATTATCGCCCAATATCCCTTTGCAACTGCATATACAAGAATATTTCCAAAATCATTGAAAATCGCATAAAACCTATCCTCTCTCATATTTCCAAAGAAAAATTTGCCTTCCTTCATCATAGACAAATTCATGAAGCTATTGGCACTGCATAGGAGGCATTACACTCCATCAAAATTAAAAATCTCAAGAGCTCCATCCTCAAAATTGACCTGGAAAAAGCTTTTGACTATGCCAACTGGAATTACCTGCACCTCATCCTCATTCATATTGGCTTCCCTCATGAATTTACCAATTGGATTATGGGATGCATTACCAATGCCTCTTTCAACATCCTTATTAATGGTGCTACCTTTGATTTTTCTCATGCTAGGAGGGGACTTATACAAGGGTGCCCCCTCTCCCCCCTGATTTTTATCCTCATTATGGAAGGTCTCTCTTCTCTCATGAAACATGAAAAAAATGATGGCTCCATCCATGGTATTGAACTTAATGATTTTATTCAACTCACACATCTATTATTTGTGGATGATGTTATTATTTTCCTTGATGGTTCTTGTCATAACAATTCAAATTTTTTCAAGCTGCTCAACATCTTTATCAAAGCTACAAGTATGGAACCAAATCAAATAAAATCCACCATCATGATAGTGCGTTGCTCCATCAATGAAACCAGACATGATCTAGGTCTCTTTTGTTATGTTCGCAAGGACCTGGAAGATGGACTAAAATACCTTAGTTTCCATCTTAAACCAAATGATTATCGAATCACTGATTGGAACTGGTTGATTGCTAAATTCGAGCGCAGGATCAACATTTAGAAACACAGATGGTCGTCTAGGGCCGGAAGATTGGTACTCATTAAATCTGTTCTGGAAGCCATCTCGGTTTACTAAATGGCACTCGCTTGGATCCAAAAATATGTGACTACAAGACTTCAATAGATCTGTCGACAGTTTTTATGGAGGGGTATGAAGGATGATCGTGCATATGCTTGGATTGCATGGGATAAAATTTCTAATCGCAAAGGGTGGAGAGGTGGGGCCTAAAATATCTAAACAAATTTGCAACTACTTTGGATGCCAATATGGGCTGGCATCTCATTGACAGCCACAATATGTGGCAAGAAGTTACTTATTATAAATATATTTCCCCCAGCACTACAATGGATTGGATCAAGGGCAACATACATCATACGCATGGCTCATCGATCATCTGGAAATCCATTACCCAATCCATTCACCTGATCAAACAAGGACTAGACTGGCGCATTGGATCTAGTGAGTGGGTTAAAATTGGTGTTGATGTGTGGTCCAGATGTGGGCAGAAACTTACTCTACCTTTGGATATTAGATTGCACCTGGCTCATGCTGGTAAGCATTTCATATCTCATATTGCGGACCCGGAGCATACCACTTGGGCCTCACAAGCTTGGTTATCTTTACAAGCACTGAATCTCCCTTAGAACTGGTGGTCGCTTTGGGGCCGATTCATCCGGGCCCTCAACACCATCAACATCATATTATCTGATAGGGAAGATGAGATACTTTGGGCCATCTTTTCTAGACGCAGATACACTCCCAAGATCGAGTACTCTACCCTCTGTAATATACAAGAGCCACATGTCAAGGTATGGTGGTGGAAACATTTATGGAAATTGAAAGCACCCCCCAAAGCCAGACTGCTCATGTGGTGCATACTCTCAAATTACACCCCCACGAAGGACAACCTTAGGAAAAGAGAGTTTCATGGGACCTCCAGATGTTTCTTATGCCTCTCACAGATGGAGGATGTCAATCATATGTTCCTAGATTTCCCTGCAATATTACATCTCTAGCGCACAACTACTACCTCTCTAGGATGCACTCAAAATTGCAATGGCTACTCAGTCTATTCTGCTTGGATGAACTGGTGGTGAGAATCTAGTAGGTCAAAAGATACAAACATACCACCCCTCATTGCCTGGGGGATATGGATTAAAAGGAACCATTATATCTCTCTGGCCAAACCTTTTGATTGGGACAGTACCTATAGTTCCATCATTTCCATCTTCCAACTAATCCCAGATGATGAGCATGAGGCACAAAATAGGACTATCATACCAGAAATAATTGACAGAATCGTTCCTTGGCCATATTTCGACAGTGCATCCAATCCTATTGGATGTGGGGAGGTTTCGTACTACACATGAATGACACTCATTTCTTCCTCCTTAAGATGGGTCTTGGTCCGGGATCAAATAACTATGTTGAACTAAATAGCCTTAGAATTCTCCTAGTTTTTACCCGTGAACAAGGTTGTAACATGATACAGATCTTTGGGGATTCACATAGTATCAACTCGTTTAATTTGAAGGCACTATGTCACACTCACTTGCTTAGAGCACTATTGGATGAGGAATTATTGCTAAAATATTTTTTTGATTTTATCTTTGTCACTCACATTTACAGGCAGAGGAATTAGGTGGTCGGCCAACTTTCCAAAGAATTCACGCAGTTAGATTAGGAATGATGGCATATCATGACTCACAAAGGGGCTCATGAATACCAGTATTATCATCACCGCTTCATAGATGACTTGGATGTACAGGGTGCAGTCATGTTTTGACTGCAGTTTTGATTTTTGATCCTCTATTTGCGGCAACTAATTAAATCAGTCTTGCTGGACTGGTTTCTTTTTTGTATTACCTACATACCTCGGCCACTATTTTATATTTTATCATTTATGTACATATTAATTATATAGATTAGCTGAAAAATAGACACTATATTGAAAGAATTATAGACTCTTCGGAGATTATGTTTCATAAATTTGATCTTTGCATAGATGATATGTTGCTAGATACAACATGTAATTTTTCTTATTATTAATGAAAAATTAAGACTTTTTCTCTAGAAAAAAAATTGTATCAAATGAATACCTAAGGTTATATCTTGGGTTAAGGAACCTCCATGAAGCATGGGAGTAACCTCCCAAGCTCAAAAATAAGTCATAAACCCCTAAAAATCCACATTGACGTCAAAATAGATGGGTTTTACCCCTCAAGTTTAGCTCATTGGTCTTAAAATGGTTTACTTTAAGTCACCTCCACATCTCTAAACTTGTGTCAAGTGCGTTCCAAGTCATATATTCAAGATATAATATCACTCAACCAACCCCCTTTATATCATACCATGCCCTAACTAACCATACAGTTTTCATAGCATCGACATGTGTGGTTTGGCCTTCATAATAGGGGAAAATCGGCTCAATATATCATCAACTAAGAAAGAATTATAGATTTTTCCATGTGGAAAGTCGATAAAAGGTCAACGTGTGCACAACGAGCCCAAAAATGCCTCAAACATTATGGACCGTAACTTGATAAATTTGAGGTTCTTTGAAAAATGTGAAAACATCCAAAAATCATAATAACATTAAAATTTACCTTTTCATCAAAATTTTGTGTAAATACCCTTACTCGAAGGATGGGTAATACTGGCCTCCAAATTCATAACTTTTTCTTTTCTCTAAAGTGCATGAGGATTCCACAATATTTTCATTGTATACATCAGCTCCACAATACAAAATCAAATGCTTAAAGAGATTGCTCCAGCTAAACTATTGTTCAAATGAACTTATTATATTCCTACCGTAATGTTGATTATCCAAGTGTTGTTGCTAAGTGAAATATAATGAACAATGTGGACACCTCACCATATCCAAAGTGTTAGCATCTATGAGTCACCTGTTAGAAACTTATATATAACAGAGAAATGCAACACATAAAATATGTAGAAAACACAAGCACAAAAAAAACATAAAACCAGAGAGACACAGATATACGTGGTTCGCCCAGTTTGGGCTACGTCCACCCCGAACAGCCAGTCCTTCCTTTCTATTATCCAGCAAAATGAAGAGACACAACCTACATCAGATCCGCTATAATATCCTATGTTTTCTCTCACAGTCTCCCTATCTGTTTCTCGCTCTGAGAATACTCATACAATACACAGTCTCCCCCCTAGACCCCCCAGGCACCGTTTAATTTCGGGAGGCATTGCCACCCCATTAAGGTACAGGGGTCCAACGCTGAGATACAAAATAAACAAGATAATCAGGCTCCACACCCAACAATCTCCCACTTGGAGAATGATTGTAGTAATTGCACCGCTGCTTCATTTTCTGTACAATGACTCCTCTTTGGACCTAGTTTTTTCTCATCTTCATCATCATCCTTGAAGACCAATTGAAATTGAGCATAATCTCAGTTTCTCCCTTGTTACAACTTTTGTTAGCATATCTGCAGGATTATGGCTAGTGTGTATCTTTTCCAGCTTCAACTTTCCATCTTCCAATATTGACCATATGAAATGGTACTTGAGCTGTATGGGTTTAGTCCTGGAATGAAATGTTGAGTTATTTACAAGATGAATGGCACTTAAGTTATCACTGTATAACGTGCCCATATCATTCTTCTTACCCAATTCATCCATAAAAATTTGTAACCAAATCATTTCTTTACTAGCCTTTGTAGCAACAACATACTCTGCTTTTGTTGTTAAAAGTGAAACAACACTTTGGATTTTTTAAACCCAACTGACAGTTGTTCCACCTACAGTAAATACATATCCTGTAGTGCTCCTCTTGTTATCTCTGTCACCTGTCATATCTGCATCAACATATCCCTGTAGAGAAATGTTTTAACCACCAAAGCATAATGCTTGATTTGTGGTACCTCTCAAATATCTAAGAATCCATTTTACTACCATCCAATGTTCTTTTCCTGGATTGTTCAGGTACCTACTTACAACTCCCACTGCATGTGCAATATCAGGCCTTGTGCAGAACATTGCATACATTAAGCTTCCAACTGCCGATGCATATGGAACTTTAGACATATAGTCCATTTCTTCTTGGGTCTTGGCGCACATCTCCTTACTAAGTTTGAAATGGCTATCAAAAGGTGTACTAACTGGTTTTGCATTCTGCATAATAAATATTTTCAACACCTTTTGTATGTACTCATTCTGAGACAGTTTTAATTTATGATTTTTCCTGTCTCTAGTTATTCTCATACCAAGGATTTGTTTTGCAGCTCCCAAATCCTTCATTGCAAATAAAGTTCCAATTTTATTTTGAGCACATTTATTTCCTGCATGTTAGACCCTGCAACAAACATATCATCTACATACAATAACAATATAATATAGCTGCCATCATTTTTCCTTTTCAGATAAACATAATGATCAAAGTGACATCTAGTATAACCTTGTTCAGACATAAACTTGTCAAATTTTAGATACCACTGCCTTGGAGCCTGTTTTAAGCCATACAAGCTCTTATTTAACTTGCACACTAATTTTTCTTTCCCTTTGACCTCATATCCTTCGGGTTGCTGCATATAGGTCTCTTCCTCCAAATATCCATGGAGAAATATTGTCTTTACATCTAACTGTTCAAGATGTAAATCTTCCATTGCTACAAGACTTAAAATAGCTCTGATTGAAGTCATCTTAACAACAGGAGAAACTATTTCATCAAAATCAATACCTTTCTTCTATGCAAACCCCTTCACCACAAGTCTAGATTTGTACCTCTATTTTCCTCCATCTTCTTCCTTCAGCCTGTAAACCCATTTATTCTGCAATGTAGTTTTACCTACAGGAAACCTAACTAAGTCCCAAGTCTGGTTATGCATTAAGGATTCCATCTCTTCTTCCATGGCTAGGTCCCACTTCTTCCTGCTTTCAACCTGCATTGTTTCTTCATAACATTCAGTTTCACCAGAATCAGTCAAAAATAAATAATATAATGAAGGAAATTATCGTTTAGGGGGTATACTTATCCTAGTAGATTTTCTAACACCACTTTCAGGTGTTTGAGGTGTTTGTTGCTGTTGTGGTAGTTGTTGTTGTTGTGGCTCTTGATTATTATTATTTTCAGACACCTTTACCTTTTCTGTGATCTCATCAAGAATTGTATATTCTTTGTTTTCATTTTCCTGTTTCTTTTCCTGTAACTGATTCTTATACAAGACCTTTTCATTGAATAATACATCTTTGCTCCTAATGATTTTGTGATTTTCATAATCATATAAGAGATAACCAAAATCATTAACACCATATCAAATAAAGGTACATTTCTTTGATTTTGCCTCAAGATTTGTTCTACTTTCTTTATTAATATGGAAAAAGGCCTCATGGCCAAAAGGCTTTAAAAAAGATTAGTTTACCTTTTTACCTGTCCATGCTTCATCTGGAATACCACCATCCAAGGAACTTGAAGGCCCTCTGTTTATTATATAAACAACAGTATCTACAGCATCTGCCCAAAATTGTAAATGCAATCCTACATGCAATCTCATGCACCTTGCACGCTCTATGATTGTTTTTTTCGTCCTTTCTGACACATCATTTTCTTGTGGTGTTCTCGAAACTGTCTTCTCTTTGCGAATTCCATGATCTGAAAAATACCTATCAAACTCTTTGTAGTAATATTCACCTCCATTGTCTGATCTGAGACACTTCAACTTATTTCCTGTCTCAATCTCAACCAAAGATTCCCATTTCTTGAAAGCATCATATACATCAAATTTATTCTGAATACAATAAATCCAAGTTTCTAGTTGCATCATCAATAAATTAACATAATAATGAGAGCCACCAAGAGATGATACTTGAGCAAGTCCCCATACATTTTTATGCACAAGCTCTAATTTTTTGCTCTTCTTTTCTTTCCCAACTCTAATAAATCTTACTCTCTTTTGTTTTCCATAAATGCAATTCTCACAGAAATCCAAATCAACATTCTTCAATCCCGGCAACAAATTTCTTGAGTGAAGAATCTTCATTCCCTTCTCATTCATGTGTCCGAGCCTATGATGCCATAATGTTGCATCTACTCCTTTAGAAGTTAAAGCATTAACAGAGTTAGAAATACCATTGCATAAATACAATGTACCAACCTTTTCGCCTTTTGCTATTATCACGCTCCTTTGGTGACCTTCCAAGTTTTATCTGTGAAAGTTGTCACACAACCTTCACTGCCTAACTACCCTGTTGAAATTAAATTTTTCTTCAGATCTGGAACATGCCTTACCTCCTTCAATAGCCATTTGTTTCCATTCTATTGTTTTACAAGAACCTTACCCATTCCAACAATTTTACAGGGTTTATCATCACCCAAACAGACTTGTCCAAAATATCCTTGAACATAGTCATGAAAATATTTCTTATCAGGTGTGGCATGGAATGAGGCCCCTGAATCTACAACCCAAGAATAAATAACATTTTCGAAAGAAAGAATCAAGGCATTTTGTAACACATCACCTATCACATTTGCTTCATGATTGTTTTCTTGCTATGTGTCTCCTTCTTTTCCCTTCCAAGATCTACAGTCTTTCTTCAAGTGTCCTTTCTTTCCGCATTTCCAGCACATTATCCCTGATCTGGACTTGGATCTGTCTTTCCTTGATTTACTGTGATATCCTGAGCTCTTTCCTCTTTTTATTTTTCTTCCCCTAGACTTTTCACTCAAAGCATTACCCGATGTCTCACCAAAGCTTTTCTGTCACATTTCCTCGCTAAGGATAGCACCGAAAACATCATCAAAATTTAAAGTACTAGATCTAGAGACAGAGTTACTAATGGCCGTAACTAAACCATTCCAACTTTCTGGCAATGAGCACAAAAATAAAAGATCCCTAACTTCATCATCAAAGCTTACCGCTACATAACTCAACTGACTGGTAACTGTATTAAAATCATTTAAATGGTCTGCAACAGATCCACCTTCTGACATCTTCATATTAATTAAATGTTTCATAAGAAATACCTTGTTTAAGGCCGAGGGTTTTTCATATAATTTCTCCAACGCCTTAATCAAACCCTCTATTGTTGTTTCCTTCGAAATATTGAAGGCTACCGATGCCGTGAGGCACAACGGTACTGTTCTGAGTGCCTTTCTATCAAGAATATCTCATTCTGCGCCTGTCATAGTCGTTGGCTTCTTTGTTTTTCTGCTCAATGGTAGGTACAGATCTTTCTAATACAGATAGTCTTCCATCTACATCTTCCACAGCGGGAAGTTTTGGCCGTTAAACTTCTCAACCCTAAACTTACCATCTTCCACCATTGCTCCCACTCGAACCAGGAACCCTTATTTCCTGCGAGTTTATCAACCAAATAGACCTTCAGCTCTAATACCAGTTGTTATTAAATTATATATAACAAAGCAATGCAACACATAAAATATGCGGAAAACACAAGCACACAAAACACATAAAACCAGAGAGACACAGATATACGTGGTTCACCCAGTTTGGGCTACATCTACCCTGAATAGCCAGTCCTTCCTTTCTATTATTCAGCAAAATGAAGAGACACAACCTACAGCAAATCCGTTGTAATATCCTCTATTCTCTCTCACAGTCTCCCTATCCATTTCTCGCTCCGAGAATACACATACAATACACAGTTGCAATACAATACCCTCATACAAGCGAGGGGTTACCTTCTAGGGAAAAAAACCCTAAACTAAACATAACTTCTACCGTCAGATCATCCGCCTAATGAACGGCCCAGATTGACTAGAAATTATTGTACTTTTACAAGAAAATTTTTACATATGTTTTTAGCTTCGGGGGCGCTACCCCCGAAACCCCCCGCCAGGGGAGGGCTCCATAATTTCACAGCCGCCCCCCCTGGACCCCCCAGGCAACATTTAATTTCGGGTGGCTTTGCCACCCCATTAAGGTACAGGGGTCCAACGCTGTGATACAAAATCAACAAGATAATCAGGCTCCACACCCAACATCACCAATGATCAAATGTACTCTTTCAATCTCAGTTGATAGGGTCCTAGGTCAACTTTTATAGTTTCAAATAAATTTTCAAATAAAATTTGATCATTGGTTGGTGTGTCTAGGTATATTACTGCTCCCACCATATTCAAGGTCAAAAAAATGATATCCTGGTCATGTCATCACTCCTTGTGATAGGTCATCAATAAAGTGTCTTGGTCATCAAATAAAGATTATGTATACTGCAAGGTTCAAAGGTCCAAATCATAAGTTTTATAAATGCATTTGTTGCCATCATTAGGTCAGGTCATAAAAAACTTATAAAGAGTCAAGTCATCACCTAGTTCACCATCATGGGAGTTAGTAATTAGGGAAAAATTGTTCTAAATTATTTCTAAGGTACATTTTACTCCTTATGAATATGTAACTTTGCATAATAAAGTCATAAAGTCGTTGTGCACTATCCTATCATTCAATTTTTCAAAAAGAAGTGATGTCACTTCATGACCCAAAGCAAAAATTCAACTTCTAGCCTATAAGAAGACCATTCAAGCATTTTTATTGCTCATTTAAACTTCATTGATCACCTATCTACCATCGATCTTCATCCTAGTCAACAGGGAATCGAAATTCCTTCTCAAAACCTTTTCTTACCTCACACGCTGCATTTATGCCTTCTACGATGCACTTCTAGCTCTTATGTCGCGCTTTTGAATTTGGAGGCCAAGAAAGCATCAAAGGGGTTCCTTTCAAAATTTAATAGGTTCTAGCATCTCCTTGACAAGTAAGTAGACATTTTTCACCTTTCTTATGCATCATTCTTCTTATAAAACTCAGTGAAAATCTCTCTCCTATGGTTTCACTATGATTTTGGTTTTTATGAGTTCATTACAGTGGTAAAAAACCTATATTTTCTGCTATATTACCCTCACCACACCTCACATACCTCCCCTAAACATTTCCCATACCTATCCCCTTCATCTCCCTCATTTTCCCTACAAACCCTAGCCTACGTTGCACTTCTGGAAAATTCCTAGGCTAGGATTGTGTTTCACACCTTTTCACGTCTTTCCCTCACTCTTTTCAAAAAAATTCACCTCCCTACACTCCCTAACATCTATCCCTAATCCCTATAATTTTCCCACAAATTTACTCCTTCCCTCAATACAGCAATCCCTTTTTCACTTGTTCTTTGAATCATACCCTCCCCTTCCTTCCTATCTAGCTAGGGATTTATCATGCAAACTGAAACCATGGACAGTGAGAATAAGAAGTACAAAAAAGGAGGGAACGTTTCCAAATATGAGGCAACTCATATCCAAGAAATCATGGCCTCATATTTCATCAAGCAATCATTTGAATATGTGGGTTGCCTAAGTTTTGTGAAAGGATTCAAGAGGCAGGTTTCCATGCCAAATTGACAAGCCTCTTAGCCATCAATTTTAGGAGGGATAAGGCCAACATAGCAGGGGTTGACTTCACCATCTCAGTAGATGCCATACCTCAGCCACAGATATCCCTAACCATGGAGAAATCCGGTTTAAAGGGATGGATTTAGACATTGAGAATTACAAAGTTTTCCTAAAGCCACACTACAAAGATGCTCCTACACATATATTTCCCTTTAGACAATTTCTTGATAGGTATTCTCCTTTAATGAATATGATCATGAAGTACTTTACTTGTGAAGGGAGGTTTTCAAGACTATATCAGTATCACATAAGACTACTGATGCATTTCACAGTAATTAAACCTCTCAACCTACCTCACTACTTATACATAAGCCTTTTCAAGATGACAAAGAAGGTGCAAATCAAATGGAAATATCACCAATAAAACCTATTTCACCATGGCTTGGTCAAATTTATTTTTCTTCAACACCTTTCATAGATCAAACTACCTTGGGAGGCATTCATGCAATTAGATTCTCTTTTGCCTGTTACTAGTCAACCTAACAGTCAAAGTACTCCATTAGCACCACCAAGGCCATAAGAGTTTGGCTCTTCAAGTAAACCATCAGAGAAAAATACCTATAGCAGAGGTAAAATACAAGTGTTTGCTCCTGACAGTATGGAAAGATTTCAGCCTAGTATTGTTAGAGAAGGAACATCAGGACACCAACATGAAGCGCCCTTTCATGAACAAGAACAGGTACCTTTTGATGTTGGCATGGATAACCTACCTGAGCATGAGGAAAAAAAGTCAGCTAAAGAGATAATCAAGAAAAAATAAGCAAAAATAAGAGAGCTCAAAGACAATCTTTCAAAAGCAAACTTCATGATAGCATTTTTATAGCAAGAGAACAAGCAGCTTAAGGTAACTCAAAATTTGCTCAGTAAACCTAAGGAAGATTTTGTGGTAGAGGATAATAAAGTTAAGGCTATCATATATGTGGATCAAATTTAGGACAAGGATGTTCAGATGAAGCCAAGGAGGCCAAAGACAAGAGGACTAGCAAGGCAGAAAAGGCAGGGAAGTGAGCCATCTTCTCCCCTAGGTCAACAAGCCTTTGATGACATCATTGTAGATGAGATTGAAAAATAAAAAGAGTTAGGGCTTGGCAGGGTTAATGAACACCTGGATATACTCTTGAATAATTCCAATAGAGACACCAAGCTTTAGAGACACATGGCAAGGCACTACTTCACCAGGAATCAAATTTGAAAAATTAGGGTTAGGAATATGAAAAAGAAGCTAAAGAAAACCCTAATCAAAATAAAAAAGGGAGAAAACCTTGATTTTATTGCTGATGCATCATTGATTTCCTAATACATCACTAAAGAATGCAAAGAAAGAATTTTTGACAATTCTGAGAAAATTTTGGTAAATTTTTAGTTTTTTTGCAATTTTGAAAATTAATGATGCATAGAAGCGCAGCGAGCTCATGTTTCACTTCTTCTCAGAGCCTCAGAATGAGAAAATTTTTGCATGGATGGATAGATATTGGTTAGTACATCTCAGATATACACTTGGTTTTCCATTACACTTCACGAGTTGCAAGGAAAAGCTCAAAAACTACCTAAAAAACATGTTTTTGCCACCTTTTTGGACCCTTCGCTGCGCTTCTAGAGTAGCCTAGGGAAAATCAATTTTTAGGTGCCTTGGAGAAGGTTTTTTTCAGGTTCAAAGCTTTAGAGGGCTAGTAGACATCCTAAGCTATCTTCACCGGCCTTTATTTCATAAAAAAATATTAAGGAAAACACCTCACAAATGCCCTCAAAGAGCACATTGTGCTTATGTCTCTCATGTTGCGCTTCTAAGAAATTTCATTGCGATTCCATCAAAAGGTCAAATTGTTGAAATTTCCAACAAGAAACAGTGAAATTGGCATCCAGAAACAACATCCAGAAAATGGCACCCAGAAATGGCTACCATGGAGGCTTTTGATTTAATTATTTCTTAATTAAATTAGAAGAAATGTGTGTCAAAATTATTTATCCCTTACATAAATTGGACAATAAATTGTAATATTATCTCCTAATCACTTGAAATAGTTAACTGAGTGTGATAGACTAGTTAGCTCATGAAATTCGAGTTGAGGGTGGTTGGTGAGGCATGTAGAGTGATTCTATTCGTTTTAGAGTCCAAGCTGCAGTTAGTGTATTAGTTTAATGCATGAGAAATCAGTTAACTCAATTTAGTGAGTTAAATTCATTTTATCTAGTTGTAACTGATTGTTGCACTAGTGAGAGTTCAAGTGAATTAAATCAGATTTAATTCACATGCAGTGATCTATCAATTAACTAATTATTTACTATTAATAGTTGCATGCATGTCAGTTTAATGAAGACCCAGTTGAGACAGAGGTTAAAGGGAAGTTATCTATCAGTTGTATTTATAGAAATTTTCCTGGGCACAATTATATACACCATAGGATGCCCATGATGTATTTCACATTCAAGGAAGGCTAATTATCCTAAATAATAGAGATTTATTTCCTTGGGATTGCATGAGCAAGGCAGGCTTAAGACAGGCTAAGAATTGGCTAAGTGTTGGACCAATTTTGTTTGGATCAATGTGAGACAGCCAGGATAGTGCAGTAGACTCTTGTGAGAAGAGTGCATTGTATTGTTTCATGATTCCTTGGTTCATTATACAATAGATATAGAGGGGTTTTGAGCAGTAAGCTTTCCCAGGAAAAATATCTGTGTTGTGGATTGATTTTCTTCTTTCTTTTACTTCGTGTGATTGTGTGATCGTGTATTTTTTCCGCAATTAATTTGTAGAAGGATTCAGTATCTTTCTTTATCATATCGCATGGTTGGATTGAATCCATTGGTATAAGTATTATTTGTATAATTTATACATTGTATCAAAGCGCCATAAATCACAATAGTGGAGAATAAATTTGTTTGTGTTGAAAAGTATTCAAATTTGCATATACTTTCTTTGGAGCGACAAGCGGAGCAAGATGGCTTTCAGTGGATTAATATTGGAAAATGCACTTGAAGGCAGTTCTAATTATATCGCATGGAAAGATAGAATGGAGACAGTTCTGGAGGACAACGGGTTGAAAGAATTCATTGATAATGTTATTCCCAAGCCCACAGTAGCATACACCACTCTTCTTGATGCTTGGAAAAACAAGGTAGCAAGGGCGAGGAGGATCTTATTAGAGGGATTTCGAGATCACATTGTCTCGAGTCTCCATTGCAAGGCAACTCCGTATGAAATGTGGAAGGCCTTGACAGATATTTTTCAGAATAGCAGCGACCAAAAGAAGTTGGCATTAAAGGACAAGCTCAGGAAAATCAAGGAGGAGGGTGAGACGATACAAACATACTTGGCGAAGTTCACTCAATGTCGAGATGAGCTTGAAAGTGTTTGTGCAACTGTAGCAGATGATGACTTGGTGAGCCTAGCACTTATATGCCTTCCCAAGGGCTGGCATAGTTACCAGGTTTCGGTGAATGGGAGGGATAAGTTACCAAATTGGGAGCAACATTGATCGGATTTGGTACAAGAAGAATTCAGGCGGCATATCATGGATGGATCCTCATCCAAGACTATTGATGAGGAAGATTGTGCCTTGGCTAGTAAGGCAAAGAAGGCTAATGGAAATAAATCCCAAGGTGAAGCGGGCAAGAAATACTTGTCCAAGATCAGATGTTTTCACTGTCACGAGCATGGGCACTATGCTACAAATTGTCCACAGAAGAAGGCAAGCAAGAAGGAGCCTACAGTTGCATTGGGTGAAGCATTCGCTTCACAGTTCGAGCTTGATTTTACTCTCATTGCATGCATGGCCATCACTACAATGGGATACATGTGGTATCTAGACAGTGATGCCTCATTCCATATGACGGGGAATAGAGATCTCTTCAGTGACTTGGAGGAGAAGTACCTCTAGCAGAACATATAGTTTGGAATGACGGGAGGTATAGCGCAACTTGCATAGGTGCAGTTACCTTTCAGAGGGAGTCTGGATCCCCTCTCATACTAGCATATTTTTTGTATGTTCTAGCCCTAAGGAAGAATCTTATCTCCGTAGCAGTATTGGAAGTCACAGGTGAAGCAAATCGGTTCAAGAGTCAAGAACATGTATGCTCTTGAGGTTGAGGATGCATGGAAGGCTTTAAGGATTAAAACAGTGGTTAATGACTTGGTGGTTGAGAGGGAGCCATTATCTCTCAACATGCAGCCTCAAAAGCAGTCTCAGAAGTTTGTGTAGTAGCCACAATTGGAGAAGCAGAGAGGAGACCGAGTGGAAGATTCCACTCAAGAAAAAACCTCCAGGAGGGGGAAATTTCGAGCCAGGTGGGTAGAGGGAGTACATGCATCTATACCTCCAAATGTGAGGTGTGGCGATGTGCGGAATTAATCCCAAGAAGAAATTTGGGCAAGATTCATTGAAATGGTGTGTCTCATGGATTGAACCTAGTGTTGCACTGAAAATTTTCATCTTGACATTATGTTATCTGTATGAGCTCATTATCACTCGTACTTCCTCCTTTGCAAGTCAAACACATCATTTCCTTATGTCAAGCATTAAAAATAAGAGAAAAATTCTCAAAAATCTCTTTAACTTTAGTATCGCACTTTCTCTTTGTCTTGCCTGCAGTCCCGCACCTAATGTTCATGACTCCTGCGTGCCTGAACGCACTTTCTCTATGTTAAGGGTGCGGACCCCTGTAAAAGATTAAAAAGGTGCAAGTAAACTCAAAAATCTCACTTTTAGTAATTTCTAGAAGCCTCTGGAAGGAATCTTGCGCGGGTAGAACCGCTCTTTTGAGGTTCATGTATCCCTTGCCTTAAGGAGCTAACCCCTTGATGTGAGGAGCTTATCCCTTTGAAGGAGGATTCTATCCCTTCATAGTTGGAACTGAAACCTCCTCTTTTGCACTATAAAAAGAGGCATTGGGTAGCCTCAAAGGGAGTTCAAGCTTTAGAATTATTTGAAGTAAAGTGCTGTTGGGATTCAGACTCATTTAACTGAGATTTTGTGAGGAAAGATCACATACCTCTATCTGTCTTGGTTGGAAGAGTGCAAGGCTTGTCAGAGTAGAAGAGATTCCTGCTTCAGACCCCGGGAAGGCCTGTTCAACATCAAGGCTAAGGTTGTAAGGTTTTCTTTTATTCAAAGTTAATACAAATGAATTCATTTTTCTCAATAAGTTGTTAATTAATTGTTTATTTCATGGATTCCTTGATCACCATGATAGGCATGATTTATAATATTTACTATATAGGTGCTATTTAATGTTTGCTTTTTTGTGACTTCAGGTCTATAAAGATAACTCTTTCAAGTGACCGAAGGACAACTACTTCGAACAAGCATTAGATCTATGGTAAGACCTTAACACCTTTATAGTATTCTTTTGTAAATCGCATATGTCTAGAGAAAGATAGGTTTATTTGGCTTTTTGTTGCTAGATTACCTTTTGATACTAGGGAGATCGATCTTGTCCGCAAGATTGATTTATTCGGTCAATAAATTGGCGACTCCGCTGGGGAAGGATTCTTGTTTTTTGGTTTTCCTTTGTTTTGACATGAGAAAATGATTTTTCTGGTTTTTAATTGATGGATACTCGCCAGGGTAGCTTAGGTTTACTTTGATTTGAAAAATTTTGAAGTCTTTGTGTTTTTCTTGAACTTTTATGGGGATCACACTTTGTTTTCCTACACAGTGCGGGCAGTTTTGCACTTTCCTTGAGTAACCAGTGCAGGACCGCACCTGTTACTTTTGGGGCCTGCGGACCCTGTTAAAATTTTTGAAAATTTTCATATTTCTTCTTCCAATTTATGTTTAATTTGATTTAGGATTTCTAGTATCTACCCAGATCTATATTGTTCCTGTTAAAAACCTCTTATGAGTGACTTCCAACAGTATTTGTGTTTTGAGTGATTTTCTAGAAGTTTTGCATACTTGGACTGGTTTTCACTTGGTCTCTGTAGTGACTCAAAGATTGGAAGCTTGAAATACCTCAGATCACATTGGTATTTTTGTCTTTTTGATGAGTCTGACTTGGTTGCGAAATCCATCCTTTTTGATAAATACATCTAGTTTTCTCTTTGCAAATCTTTGAACAAACTTTGTTATAAGTTCTGAATTTCATTTTTTTACAAAAGGAAACATATCTGGATGCTTTTTGATTTGTTTTTTATTCTGGACAAATGAATCTTTAGTTTACTGAACAACTAAGTAAAAAATTCTAAAAAAAAATTAAAGCTTTTATTCAAATAGATTTTTAAAAGTTTGTAGATCTCAAAATTAGTTTTTCATAGTTTTGAGTGCTTTTTAAAAAAAACTTGTAGATCTCTTTTGAAGGAAAGTTGTTTTTGTACTTTCGAGTCTTGAAAGTGAAAGGGATTTATTGTGAGCATTGATTATTTGTCTCGTTTTGAGTTCTTATTGAAAAAACAAAAATATTTTCTTCCATTTATTCTTCATGTCCAAGAAAGAATTGTCTCTTAAGAGAATTGCATTCTCGAACTCTTTCTTTAGCTAGAATTTCATTGAAAGAAAAACGAATTGTTTATCATTTTAGGTGCATTTTTTAGTGTGTTTGGAAATCGATTCTTCACACCATCAAAGTTTCATTTCATACCTATTGACTTAAAGAACAGCCCATAAAAACAACGCTTAAGTAAAATTGAACTAGTAATCTTTTCTATTTCTAGGGCTCTTATCACCAATATAGCATAGGCTAGTATCTTGGAGTAGGGAGTAATTAACTCTCCCAGAGAGTAAAAACAAACTAGTAGATAAATCTTGCGGTAGGAAATAAATCCAATTGTAATTGGTACAATCTGGGAAGCTTCTCTTAAAGGAGTTAATCACGAGATCATATCCGAACCTTTGAGACAATCAATTCTGTTTCATTGGGAAAGATAGAATATCTGAGCACATTACAAACGGTAAACCTCAGATTAACCATTGTCGAGGTGCCTATGGTCACTTGTCGATAAAACTCGGATTGACCATGTCGAGGAGCCTTCAAGGGCATTGAGCTTTGTTACTCTGCCCTTGCGCATGGAATCGGATCATAGATTGTTCCCCTAGTTGTATTTGTTACTGTTGGTAACCTTAGTGTCCATAAGCTTAATATTATTTCCTAAGTTGACGGTGAAGGAAAGATCTCACTGTACCTGGAGCAGACGTCAACTAGACTCACTTGGACTCTCTGGGGGTTCTCTTCACTCGAGATGGTTTTGTGAAGAAACTTGTGCCAGTCTGTTTCATTAAGCAGGTTGTCGGGGTAACTGTTCCAACCGCCCTTTCTGTATTAAACTTCTACTAAGTTGGATTTCATCACCAACTAGTGCTTTTAGTACGGGAAGTTATTGTTTGTGTGTGGTTTGAACTCTTAGATTTTCAGGCTTGTGATTCAGCTATTTGTTCCTTTAGAGACTTTAGGTGTTTTTATTGAAATTTTCTTTGTTTGCGTGTGATTTATTAATATTTAATCGTGACAGAATTACCGAGACAATCCCGAAGACTTCAGGGGAAGCCCCCTGAGTATACACCAAGTCAGCTTGAAGGGTTGCATGCTCTAGTATCATCTATTAGCGGTAGAATTAGATCAACAGAAGTCGGAATTTCATCTATAGTTTTTCATCCTGATCATCAAATACCCACGACAGAAAATATTCAAGAGTTGATTTCAGTTTCTGAAGTTACTAGTAGTATTTCTCCTTCCAGTGAACTAGCTGAAGAACCTGAAATTTCTGAACCTCACACGGAACCTTCTGTTTTGGAAACATCCTCAGGATTTATTACTCCAACTTCTAGTGATCCTGGTTCACCTAGGGTAAGAAATATTGTTACTGAAGATCTTCCATCTGGCCTCATTTCCATTGAAGAACTTGTCGATCCAGACGAAGAGGTGTCTCTTCCCGAATCCCCTCAGTCTTTGAATCTTAGGGAGCGTGAATCCATTTTCTACAGCCCAATTAGGAGTGACGCTTGGTATTTATCTTTGATAATTTTTTTAAAAAACCCGGGTCTTGCTTTTTCTCCACCTCGAATTCCATTTCATCCTACGCCCAGAGTTTACTATCTTTCATCTATCATGTTAGGAGACTCATCAATGTTTTCTCAAACACCGGAAACATTTTTATATGGTGGTCCTTCTATTCCCTCGAGTTACCAGGCTCATTCTGGTACTTTCTCAGGAGCAACTCCTCGACCGACTGAACAATTATTATCATCTGGTCTTAATGGAATTAAAACTGAAACGTTGAACGCAGAGAAAATCTTTATGATGTCTAGTAATATTTCAAAACCTCAACCTCAGAGTGGTCAATTACCGCCTGGGGGGCAACCTCAAGGTAGTCATTTACTGCCTGGGGGGCAACCTCAAGGTAGTCAGTTACTACCTGGGGGGAAACCTCAAGGCAGTTAGTTACCTCCTGGGGGGCAACCTCAAGGTAGTCAATTATCGCCTGAGGGGAAATTTCAGGGTAATTTTTTCCCAGGACAAACTGTAGACAATATTATTTTGGAGAACAACCTCAAGGACAGTACATACCTCAAGGTTATCAACCTTCAGGACAGTACATACCCCAAGGTCAACCCCAGACTCAATATATTCCTCAAGGTCCTTATCAACCCCAAATTCAGTATGCGCCTCAGGGTTATCAACCTCAAGTTCAGTACCCAACTCAAGGTTTTCAACTGCCTTCTGGTCAATCATTTGTAGAAGGAGTTGGAAATTTACCACTTAATTATCAACCCTACATTCAACCAGGCTATGGTCCTTCATATGTACAAACTTCTACGGGACAATACCCTGGAATGAACATGGTGTGGGATCCATCCCAAATTCAACAGACTATGCAACCTAATGTGCAGTTATCTAGTCAACCTGGACAGCCTTTGGTTTCTGGTCCAACCCAGCAACCTGGCCAGCCTACTGTTCAAATCCCTGCACCTGGTTTTGTTCAGCAGTCTGGGCCTAGTACACCTCAGACTCCGCCTCAAACTGCTGCAACATTTGTTCAACCTATAACACCTGTTTATGGAGTATCTGTATCTCTGGTTTCTTCTATCCCTGCATCCATGCAAATCCCTCAAGTCTCTGTACCCCAGTTAGGACCTACAATTCAGACTTCAATCCAGATACCTACAAGACAAGCTGGTCCAAGTACGATTGTCACAAGTCAACCGCAATTCACATATCAACCGTACCAGGGATAGTATCAATTCGGTCTCGTTTCACAAAACCCATTTTATCAGTATCAACCGTACCCTGGCTATACTTATCAACAGCCTCAACAACCACAGTTTGGTCTGGTTAATCCTAGTTTCCCGGGGGGTTATACCATTCCTAATGCAAATCCGATTCCCGGTTATCCTGGGTATGCTCCTTCCGGAACTGCTCTTGTTACTCAAGGTTTTCGCGACCCTAACCATCAGTTACCATTTATTGCAATTTTGGATTTACCTGATTTGTCACGCCTTACGAATGATCCAATTTACTATCATCCATATTGGTCGCCAATGCCACATAAGTTGCTCAGTGATATACCGAAATTCGAGGGTAAGTCAGGAGAGGATCTGTCAAATCACGTTATGAATTATCACCTCTGGTGTGCGTCTAATTCGATAATTGATGATTCAATTCGCTTACGTCTTTTTCAATGAACTCTTATTGGTCTTGCCGCCAAATGGTACATTGAGTTACCACGAGGCTCTTTTAATAATTTCAATCAGTTAGAAACTGCTTTCTTAACTCATTTTCAATTTCCTGTCAGATATGAAAATGGAACAAAACTACTGACTTCGCTAAAACAATCCATGTCCACATATATTTCTGATCATATTCACGAATGGTGACGTAGAAGGCGTTTAGTGAAAGTTTTCATTCTGGATCAAATTTTGGCGGAATGGTTTGTTAAATCATTGTTACCCAAAATCACTGAAGATGTAGCTAAGGGAGGAGTTGTTACTAAGGAGAAATTCATTTCTCAAGCTCAGTACCTTGACCTCATCTATACGCAGTCAGGTACTTTACATGAAAAAATCCCCAATCTTCCAAAAAAAGGTCAAATAACTGCAGCTCCTTCAGGGTCTCATGCCGTTGATGGTATGATTGGTTTAGTTAATACTAACAGCAAGAAGAAATCTTCAAATAATTATTCTCCTATAATAAATTTACCTGATTCCCCGAAAGGAGAGTCTTCCGCTGAAATTTCTGCCGACATTCATGTCGTAGAGACATCTATGGCCAAATCTAAATCTGGCAGTAAAAAGAAGGGGAAGAATAAAAACAAATAGAATTCAAAAGATAAAACAGATAAAAATGAATCTAATGATGAAAAACGCAAGTCTCGCTATCCTTGTTTCATTTGTGACGAGGATCATTTTACTAAAGAATGCCCACATCAAGCAGAGGTTTCGAAGTTCGTTAAAGGTTCTCAACAACCTGTTGTCTTGAAGGATCCTTCTCCCACTCAAGATAGTAAGATGATTGGTTCCACCTCGAATGCCTCAGAAGAAACTGTTATGATGATGTCTCATGTCAGGATTGCGACGCGATCGCAAGATTATGGTAGTAAAAGTCTTGTTGGTGGTAAAGAAGCAGAATCTTCTAATTCAAACACATCAACTACACCTCCTCCTATTTCCGATCCGCTACAGATTGAGAAACCTAATTCAGAATTAGTAATCAAACCGCCTGCTAAAGGTGTACTTCATAAATCAGCTTTCAATCTACATGCGAGAGCTGCTCAGAACTACAACATTGTTGAGGACTTAGCTATTTCCCCTTCAGCAATGTCGGCTTTGGAAGTGCTGCAATCATGCCCAGCACAGCGTAAATTAATTTTTTCTGCCATAGGAGCTGTTGATATTCAGGATTCGAACCTAATAATCTTTGATTTAGAGAATAGTACACCCCGCCTACCTCATCAAATGGCTTTCCAGATTCCAGTACTAGTCAAAAAAAGACTGGTCTTCTGGACTGTGATTGATGAAGGGACTTCTATATGTATTATGTTGATCCAGTGTTGGAAATCACTTGGTTCTCCTACACTCAATCAGTCTCCGACAATTCTAAAGGCTTTTGATGGTCGAGGGTTCCATCCTTTTGGTATTTTGCAGGATTTACCTATAGGGGTCGAAGGCAAAACCGTAAATCTAGATGTGGAGGTGGTTGATGCCCCTCTAGATTATAACCTTCTCCTGGGTCGTAGTTGGTCTTATTCTATGATTGTTGTTGTTTCATCGGTCTTTCGGCTTATCAAGCTTCCACATCAAGGAAAGATCATTACGATAGACCAGCTCACTTATTTCTCATCCGATCTAGCCTCTACAGAAACTATCCAGCACGTCGGTAAAACAGCTATCCCTTACAAGGATGTTAGTGTAGGTTTGATTAAAGATTCTAGTTTACTAGGGAATTTTTCCTTTCCTGATCCTAACGTATCGCCTCCTATCGCAAATATTCATATGATTTCATTGAACACTGTTACTTTTGATGATCCTTGGATCGTACCTTCTGATTCCGAGTTGGATTCATTTGATGGCGCGAAGCCTTTGATTCCCTTTGAAATTGCATATCAAGCTATACAGTCGCTTTCCGATCCTTCTTCAACCGAAACTGATCCAATGAATGTGATCCATGAGGACTCACTTTCTATATCTAGCTCAGCTACAATGACATTTCCCGATCTTGTTCATACTGATGAGCAGATTCATGAACTTTTGTCTATTGACGATTTACCATGGGAAGATATACATCATCAATCTTCATTTTTACCTGAGCTGGATCATTTTGAAAATGACTTCTCTTCTATTTTTACTTCTGAATATGTCAAAGAACCGCAAAATCCATTGCAAAATCCTGATTCTGAGTTAAATTTGGAAAATATCTCTCGAACGGTTCCTATTGACATTTCAGTTAAGCTAGGAATAATTGAAAACATTCATATAGGTGCTTGTTGTACGGATGATGAAATCCAAACTTATAAAGCCCTATTTCAAGAATTTCGTGATGTGTTTTCCTGGTCATATGAATAAATACAGGAATCGATTTGTCAATCGTTGTACATAAAATTAAGACTTACCCAGATGCAAAACCTGTTCGAAAACGATTACGTCAGATACATCCGAGAAAAGCTGCTGCTATCAAAGCCGAAGTTGAGAAATTACTTCATGCAGGTTTCATTTATCCAATTCCTTTAACCAATTGGGTATCGAATATTGTTCCTGTTAACAAAAAGTAGGGAACGATAAGAGTATGTATCGACTATAGGGATATTAATCTAGCTTGTCCTAAAGACAATTATCCAACCCCCTATATCGATCAAATCATTGATGATTGTGCCAGCAGCGAAATTTTCTCCTTTATGGATGGTTTTTCTAGTTACAATCAAATAAACATACTCCCTGCTGATCAGCCTAAAACAGCTTTTATTTATCCGTGGGGAACATTTTCTTATTGAAAACTACCCTTTGGATTGAAGAACATTGGGGCAAATTTTCAAAGGGCTATGTATTACGCATTTCATGACATTAAGCACATTGTGCAGCCTTATCTCGATGATTTATCTGCTCATTCATCACGTAGGGCTAACCATCTCACTCATTTACGAGCTATATTTATGAGATGTAGGCATTATCGAATTCGGCTGCATCCACACAAATGTGTTTTCTGTGTAGAATCGAGTCGCTTACTGGGATTTATTGTTTCGAAAGCAGGCATTCGCGTTGATCTGTCGAAGGTCGAACCTATTTTCAATTTACCTCCTCCTTCGACTCTGCGCCAACTCCAAAGTTTGCAGGGGAAAGCAAACATTTATGTCGTTTCATTCCTAACTATGCCGAGTTAACAAAGGGTTTTACCAGGTTGTTAAAACAGAGTGTTCCATTCTTTTGGGATGAGATCGCTAATCGATATTTTGATGCACTCAAACACGCGTTGACCCATGCACCGTTGCTGTATCCTCCCAATTACAACCAGGACTATTTTTTGTACCTCGACGCCTCTCATTCCACCATTGGGATGGTTTTAGTTCAGGAAGATGAATTCAAAAATGAACATGTGATTTATTATCTTAGTCGAAATCTGCATCCGACTGAGATCAAATATACGCATGTTCAAGTTGTCCAAATATTTCGTCACTACATCTTATTACGCAAAACCACAGTAATTTCTGACTGTAACCCTATGATGTACATCTTGACCAAACAATTTCTGGGGGGAAAGTATTCCAAATGGATAGTTATCCTGCAGGAATTTGACTTAGAATTTGAAAAATCCAAGGCAAAGAAATCTTTGGTTTTTTCCGAACTGATGTGTGATTTCCCGTCTACTGATACTGAAACTGTGGTGGACCAGCCAATTGCGGACGAATCCTTATTTATTATCAGTACTCTTGATCCTTGGTATGGGGATATTAATGTTTATCTCCAAACCCAATATTTTCGGCCTTAAATCTCACGATCTCAGCGACGGAAAATACGTTTCCAATCCCAACAATACAATATTATTGGTGATACACTCTATCGTCGTGGAGCGAATTCTATTTTCCAACGTTGCCTTACTCATGAAGAAGCTGAGAAGGTTCTAAATGGCTGCCATTCTGGAGCATGTGGCGGTCATATGTCTGGGTATGCCACAAGCCAAAAGATATTACGCGTTGGTTATTTCTGGCCATCGTTATTCAAAGATTGTATCTATGCATTCCATAAATGCCACAATTGTCAGGTCTTTAATCGTAAAATGCATGCACCACCCGCTCCTCTTCACCCTATAATTGATGTCGGTCCTTTCGCAAAGTGGGTTATTGACTTTATTACATGTAACCCTCACTCAGACGAGGGGCATGCATATATTATCCTAGCGGTAGATTATTTTACTAAGTGGGTCAAGGTGATGCCTACATTTTCGGCAGACGGCAAGACTGCTGCAAATTTAGTGTTCAATCATATAATTGCTAGATTCGGTGTTCCTCAAGCCATAATTACGGATCATGGAAGTCATTTTCGAAATATCATAATGAATAAACTGACAGATCAACTTGGCCTACGCCACGATAGTTCTACTCCATATTACCCCCAGGCTAATGGTCTGGTTGAAGCTATCAATAAAGTTTTAGTCACTATGATTAAACGAATCATTGGTATTCATAAGTCGAATTGGAATTCCATGTTATTTTTAGCACTTTGGGCATATTGGACCTCAGTAAAAACATCAACTGGTTTCAGTCCCTTTCAACTGGTTTACGGTTTGGAAGCTGTGTTGCCTATTGAATGCGAAATTTCGTCATTGAAATTAGCCATAGAATTACTCCCAGCTACATCTGAAGAGGAGAATCGTTTTTTTTACTTGGCTCATCTAGATGAGAATCGACGAAATGTTTCATTAGCAAATGAAGCTCATGTCAAATGAATAAAGGCTTAGTACGTTAGAAATGTTACACCTCGTAATTTTTCAAAAGGAGACCTAGTTTTAGTGTACGATCAAGCCAACGATAAGCTCGGGGCTAGAAAATTTGTGCCTATGTGGCATGGTCCTTTCATTGTTAAGCGAAAGCTGGCAAAAGGGGCCTATGAGCTGATAAATTTCGACAGTGTCCCTTTAGATAAACCCAGAAATGGGCTTTATCTGAAGAGATATTATGCCTAAATTTGGTGTCGAGATTTTTAATTAGATTAGTTTCTTTACTGTTGGTGTGTTTTAGATTAGAAAAGTGTGCCTAGTTTAGAGTGTGTTCTTATCACTATTCCTGCTTATCTGAGTTTTTCTCTTGATATTGTAGATGATGACGTCTCTTCAAACCTACATTGGTTTTTCTGGTGGTGCTTGTCGTAGTACACGGAACATTTCTTCCGCAACTTGGGTTATCTATTCACCCTCTAATGAGTTAGTATCCATGCATGGGGTAAGCCTCGATCAAACAACGAAAAAAATTACAGAGTATAGTGCAGTGATTGAGTTATTATTTGAATCCATATCTTTTGGAATTCGGAGTTTGATTGTTAGGTTGGATTCTGAACTTATTGTATTACAGCTTAACAGGGTTTATGCCATTAGAAATCCAGTGTTATTACAGTTATTTTTAAGAGTTCGTCTCTTGGAACATGAATTTGATTACATTGAATATCAACATATTCCAAGACATTTAAATACATTAGCAGATGCAGTTTCTTCTAGTATGATAAATAGACATTTGCAATAATCAAAAAAGTAAATTAAACAACATTCGATAACATGTACACAGATAGCTGGTAATAGTGATATATCATAGCATAAAAGTGTGTTTCAAAATATACATTGTCTTCGATCATAGGTTTAAAAACACCTTATGATCGGTAAAAATGATAATACAAAAGGTCAAAAATGTTATGAGTCTACAAAACGATCATCCTATCCCTGATGATGATCACGATAAGAGACCACTGCCCAGGCCACCCTACACAGGAACCTCCTAAAAGGTCCTGGGACACCAATCACATATCTCTGTAATCTAAGCAGAATATCATCTATGTAGGTCTCTGGAATGTCTAGAGTCAGGCGCTCTAGGTGATGCTCCAAATCAGACAAGATCTCTGCTGATTGGCCCTGTGGGGCTGGTGCTGCTGCAGCTGGATGCCTCCTCTCATAAGGTTGGAGATTGGCTGGTCGTCGTGGGCCCACATCTGCATTTAAACTTTTGATTATTAGATTTGGGACGATTAAAAAATAAATAAATAAAATAAAATAAAATAATATTAGAACTTAGAAATTGTTGAAAATGATTTTTACCTGAATCATCCTACTGTTCTCCTGCTTTGAGAGTCATGTCTCTGTCACCGCAGTAGTCCATCCCGGCGTATGGAAAGTCCTCTATAACAAAAATTCGGTGTTCTAGCCAACAAAAATATGTAGAATGAAATCGAACAACCTCGATGCCCTCAGCATGACGGGCCATCAAAGCAATCCAATGAACCATCCTAGGTTCTCGTGGTCGACCAGCATCAATAGGAATGTGTTGCGGAGCTATTATGGGGATCCTCTCTAGAGAAAAGGTGACTACAATGGATCCATATCCAAATTTGTTTAGCTTTCCATTCTTTGCTCTGGTTAGTTGGCCTTTTACATTGGCCAACACAGCTACGCACTAGTTGAAAATGGTGCCTCAAAAACAGTCTACAACAATGCGCATCTGGGAACCGGTAGCCACATGCAACGTTGCACTCCCACACAGTCTGGTGACAGTAAATGCAATAAATTTAAGCTCAGGACAGATGATAGTTTTTATGTCAATATGTTTGTCTCTGGGGTCTGCCCGATCAACGCAGAACTCTAGTCGAAGACTAGCAATAGACAGGCCACCTGGCCTAGTCCTAAACAGAGAAATTTGTTTGCCCCTCTTGGACAAACTAGTTAAAAAATACATATCCTCTAGCTCAATTTCGAGCCGATGGACGCCAATAACAAAACACTGGTCCTGTACATTCCATCTGTTCACTAGCCACGTCAGGAGGTCTACTTATGCCCTCATGCTCTGAATGGCCCAGAATTTGTATAAACCGCATGCTCTCAACACCTGCATTGTAGGAAAATGATTCATTGTGACGTAATCTATGTCTTCATGCTCGTGTTCTCTCCAAACAAGCATCTTGAATGTCCTACAATGCATAAAAAGACATATCAGAACAAGATTTTTTGAAAAATTTTGGGCGGAATTTGAGAAATTTAAGCTTGAAATTTCATTGCGCGGGGTCCGCACCCTATTTTCATACACAGTGTGTAGGTACGCACGAGCACTGTGAAACAAGTGCGGACCCGGGACTTTTTTCTATGTAGAAAAAATTCGGGGTCCGCAGGGCCTGCATGTTGCACCTGCGGACCCCCGCAAGCGATTTTTTCAACCTATTTTTCCTTAAAAAATGAAATTTAAAGCCTAAAAATGAAATGTAAATGGATGAAATGCAAGATAAGGAGGACGTAGATTACCTGGAGCTGACGGTTCTCGATTTCACCGGATGAATTTTCCAGAATCTTCGTAGGAAATTTTTTTACCCAAAAGCTCTCACTTTTCACTCTGAACTCAAATGGTAAAAATGAAGTTAGAAAAGCCCTTTTTATAAGTTTTTTCGAATAAATGAATTTTAATTTGTTTATTTTTCACTTTAAAAAGGTATTTTTTGAAAACATTTTTATTTATCTTAAACAGATATGTGTAATGTTTCGAGTTTTTGTGCAGAAAATTTGATTTTTCGGGAAAATTAATCGTTTTTCAACAAAGAACATACTTTTATCACTTTTTTGGACTCTTTCAAAAATTTACGAAAAAGAGAAAACCTGGAGTCCTCTTTTAAGCTCTTTTCAGACTCTCGAAAATTGAAAAGATTGTCGAGCACTTGATTATTCGAACTCGTTAAAATAAATGAATGGTCGTCCTTTCAGTATAAGTTTACCCTTTTACGGACTGAAATGGACTATTTACGAAAAAGGTATACGTTGACTAATTATAGTCAACAGAGTTCTCTCCCGCATTATTTTATCCTTTTTCGGGCTCGAGAGACTAAATTTACGAAAAAGTACAACCATGGAGTCTTCTTAAGTTTTTTCTTCTGACTCCCTAAAATTGAAAAAACACCGAGTTTCTCCTATACTGGACTCGTTAAAATTTAATAGTAAAGGACCTGTTCAATTTTAAAACAGGAACAAACCACTCCTTCTTAGGTTTTGAATCTTAAACTAAGTTGGACTCATCCGAAAGGATGAGCTTATAAACAAGCAAATTTTATCCTCCTAAAGCTTGTCAAAAATAAAGAGGTACTTGCCATAAATGGTGGGGGAAAAGAGAGAAAAATGAACCTGTTTGTTGTATTTTGATTATTTGAAAAGCCAGTTAACCACTCTTGAACACGACACTTTTGTTTACCTAGGTTGGGGAAATCCTTTGCCTAATATTTAATCAAACCATATTGAAAGTCTTCAGTCGGTTTCTAGGTATTAGCTTTGGGTCAATTGTCACCAAGCCATCTGCAGTGTCGTTATGTGTTCAAAAGGACAGTTCAAACAAACCATTCATCTGCAAAATATTTGTCTTCCATTTTGACCATCCCTGAGTCAGTCCTTGCCAATATATTTCTTGAAAACTTGATCTATGATTTCGTGTTGTGGGCTTGCCTACGATAGATCACTTCCTATCGACGACAGCTCATTATCTAGGAAGTTGATCTAGAAATCGTCATTACCTTGAAATCTACATGCCTCAATGGCAGGTTTCTCGCCTTCGATGACAAGTTGCATCATTGACTTTCGATCAACTGATTCTATGACATGTTTGACTTCAGCTCATTCATTCACATTTCATGGATTGTACTGAGTACTTTGAGGGCCATTGACATTATTGGTGGTTTCTCTCACACTTGTTAACAATGTACTTTATTGACTGGTAATCAAGTGGTTTCTACCATGTTCGACTTCGACACACTTATTCACATGGATAGAATTGTACTGGTTTGAGAAACAGAAATCAAGACCCTAGATCTAGTTTCTATCATCCAGGCTGCGAGGAATTTTTTTATTCATACAGTAGACTATTCATAAACAGATGGTTGCGTCCATATTATGTCTACATATGTCTATATTGTTGATGTATTGAAAATCATTCCTGTATCAGAACAGTTTAAGTCAGTTTTCTAGTTAGTTTTGATCTGAGTATGGGAATTCCTACCTCAGCGATGATATGTCTACATATATATATTTTGCATTGAATGTTTTTACAGGTTCCGACTGGGGTATCCACAGGATGATCCTTGAAATGATAAATTACTTCACTCTTCATATATGACAGACTTCATCTTCATCTATTCCAGATTTTGCACTTTAGGGGGCAATCTGTTGCACTGAAAATTGTCATCTTGACATTCTGCTATCTGTATGAGCTCATTATCACTCATACTTCCTCCTTTTCAAGTCAAACACATCAGTTTCTCATGTCAAGCATTAAAAATAAGAGAAAATTTCTCAAAAATCTCTTTAACTCTGGTATCGCACTTTCTCTTTGTCTTGTCTGCGGTCCCGCACCTAATGTTCATGACTCCTGCGTACCTAAACGCACTTTCTCTGTGTTAAGGGTGCGGACCCCTGTAAAATATTAAAAAGGTGCAAGTAAACTCAAAAATCTCACTTTCAGTAATTTCTAGAAGCCTCTGGAAGGAATATTGCGGTGGCAGAACCGCTCTTTTGAGGTTCATGTATCCCTTGCCTTAAGGAGCTAACCCCTTGATGTGAAGAGCTTATCCCTTTGAAGGAGGATTCTATCCCTTCATAGTTGGAATTGAAACCTCCTCTTTTGCACTATAAAAAGAGGCATTGGGTAGCCTCAAGGGGAGTTCAAGCTTTAGAATTATTTTAGGTAAAGTGTTGTTGGGATTCAGACTCATTTAACTGAGATTTTGTGAGGAAATATCACATACCTCTATCTGTCTCGGTTGGAAGAGTGCAAGGGTTGTCAGAGTAGAGGAGATTCCTGCTTCAGACCCCGGGAAGGCCTGTTCAACATCAAGGCTAAGGTTGTAAGGTTTTCTTTTATTCAAAGTTAATACAAATGAATTCATTTTTCTCAATAAGTTGTTAATTAACTGTTTATTTCATGGATTCCTTAATCACCATGATAGGCATGATTTATAATATTTATTATACAGGTGCTATTTAATGTTTTCTTGTTTGTGACTGCAGGTCTATAAAGATAACTCCTTCAAGTGACCAAAGGACAACTACTTCGAACAAGCATTGGATCTATGGTAAGACCTTAACACCTTTATAGTATTCTTTTGTAAATCGCATATGTCTAGAGAAAGATAGGTTTATTTGGCTGTTTGTTGCTAGACTACCTTTTGGTACTAGGGAGATTGATATTTTCCGCAAGATTGATTTATCCGGTCAACACCTGGCTACGAGGAGTCCACAGTACAATAGTAGTAGGAATGATCGGTTAGATTGATGTAGTCAGATGTCAGGAAGATAGAAATCAGAGTGGCAAGTGTCAGATACTGGAGTGCAGATCAGAGTTGGCAGCAGTGCAGAGTGCATGGATGCATATGTCACCAGCACAGAGAGTTCAGTAGACATGTGAAGTAGGATCCAGCACTCAGAAGACTCTGATGACAGATGCATTATACTAATTCAGTTGTTTGGAGGATATTCAGTTTCAGAAGTGTTGCATGTAGAACATTCCAAAGGTACCGGATCAGGATGGATTGATTCCTTTCTTGTTGAGAGGGAGTGTTGAAATTTGCAATAAGAAACAATGAAATTGGCATCCAGAAACAAAATCCAGAAAATGGCATCCAGAAATGGCTACTATGGAGGCTTTTGATTTAATTATTTATTAATTAAATTAGAAGAAATGTGTGTCAAATTTATTTATCCCTTAAATAAATTGAGCAATAAATTGTAATCTTATCTCATAATCACTTGTAATAGTTAATTGAGTGTGATAAAATCAGTTAGCTCATGAGACTCGAGTTGAGGGTGGTTGGTGAGGCATGTAGAGTGATTCTATTTGTTTTGGAGTCCAAGTTGAAGTTAGTGTATCAGTTTAATGCATGAGAACGCAGTTAACTCAATTAAGTGAGTTAAAGTCAGTTTAACTAGTTGTAATTGATTGTTGCACTAGGGAGAGGTCAAGTGAATTAAATCAGATTTTATTCACATGTAGTGATCTATCAAGTGGCTGATGATTTACTATTAATAGCTGCATGCATGTCAGTTCAGATGAAGACCCAGTTGAGACAGAGGTTAAAGGGAAGTTATCTATCATTTGTATTTATAGAAAATTTCCCGAGCGCAATTATATACACCATAGTATGCCCATGATGTATTGTGCATTCAAGGAAGGCTAATTATCCTAAATAATAGGGATTAATTTCCTAGGGATTGCGTGAGCAAGGCAGGCTGAAAAAAGGCTAAGAATTGGCTAAGTGTTGAACCAATTTTGTCTGGATCAGTGTGAGACAATCAAGATAGTGCAGCAGACTCTTGTGAAAAAAGTGCATTTTATTGTTTCATGATTCCTTGGTTCATTATACAATAGAGATAGAGGGGTTTTGAGCAACAAGCTTTCCCAGAAAAAATATTTGTGTTGTGGATTGATTTGCTTCTTTCTTTTACTTGGTGTGATTGTGCGATTGTGTTTTTTTCCGCAATTAATTTGTAGAAGGATTCAATATCTTGATTTAGCATATCACATTCAATCAGATTGAATTCATTGATATACATATTGTTTGTATAATTTCTACACAAACTTTCGAGTTTTATCATTCAAAGTCATTCTCTCGTGATGTAATTTGTCTTTTTATGAGTTGACATGATGTAACTGAATGTAGCAGTGTTGGTAAAGGTCAAATATATGTAAATTCGTGGTCTTTAACGCTTGTAAAATTCAGTCAAAGGCTAAATAGAGAAGTTAGTTTTTAACCTCCCTAGTTCTAGGTTTGGTTAGAGAGATTAGTGTAATAAGTTCCTATCATGATGGATTCGACCCCTAAGAGAGGGTAATGTAGTTTTTGATATATATGTAGCATTTTTGAAGTCAGATTCAAGGTTGGATATCAGTTAGTCAAAGGCTTGGAGCTAGTGTAAATGATATTTTTGCAGGAAATATATAGCAGTTGCAGCTATTATCTTGGGATTCTTGTGGTATGCTTTAGTAACAATGTTTTTCCTCTGTTTTATCATCATATTGAATATTTTTTTCTCCTTTTACCGTTATCATTCTTTCAAGTGATTATCTCATGAGTGTTTAAGCAGACTTCATAGTTATATGCTATATTTTGATGAGATTTTCATGTTTATGTCTCATTTCTTCTGATAAAATGAAATCACAGCCTTATGCTCATTTTGATCCCTCTCTACTTCAACCCTATTATATCACAATGAAAACTCAAATGTGTTACTAAGAATACCTACCTTGCCCCATTGTATCCCTGCAACTCACCATTTGAAAACCTGATCTAGTTACCTAGACCTTTGAGCCTGATCCAGCAATCCCTAAAAATCAAACCCTAGTGAGCTAAATATATAGCCTAATATCTATTTTTTCCCTCCAGTGACTTCATTGGTTGTGATATTGTAGAGAGAGAGCCATCTCTGATTTGGTAGGGCTAGCTACCAAATCCAAAGTTGGTTTGAGGTTAACTCCTTCGGTCCCCTTTATCAGCCTTGGGACATTGTGGAGGATAACAATTTTGGCATTGTTGTTGGGGAACAAATTTAAAATCTTCTTTGGGATTTTTTCTCACAATTTCATTGAGATATAGGCCTGTGGGTGACAGGTCCTAGCTTTCAAACAAGGTTGATTCAATTTTTCAAAACCAAAGTGAAGATTCAAAATAACACTGGTTCCCAAAAATTTCACGAGGTTCAATCCTGATCTGAATCCTCCATCACCAGTTGAAGACCCTAAAAAGATATTAAGGAAGCAAATATATCAGCCTGAGCAAGTTTAAACAAGCACATCTTCAATGGTAATATCTATATCCCTGCCTCCAGATTTGACTGCACTCAAAGACTTACCCTTTGATATCAAATTTGAGCCTTCTTTGTTTAAGTCTAAATCAGAATCTTCTCTTTTTGAAATAATCTTTGATCCTATTAAATTTGAATTAAGTTTTCCATCATTAGAGTCTTCATCTACTGAATTTGATAGGAAATTTTGGTCTCAGTTTCATAACCTTCATAAATTGGTCAATCACCTACAGCTTACCTCTGAATAAGCATATACTCAATATCAATGAGAACCTTTATCTGTTGCTATATCTACACCTACACCTCCTCATTTCGCTTCTCCATTATCATCCACTGCTCATTCACTACTTCCTCAAAAATAATATCCTTCATCAACACCCCTTATTGTTGTCCCCACATAACCTTCTGTAGCATTCATGTCAAGATTTTCCCCTTTAGTGTTCCCTCCTACACTTACTGATTTTCCTCAAGTTTATGGTCAGAGACTCCCTCTGTTTTATGGGACAATAGAGGTCACATCTCAGCGGCATGTAGTGAAAGTAACATATTTTATTTATCTTGAAGAGATTGATAATGATGATGCCAAGGTGCGTGTGATAGCCCAAAATTTTTCAGGAGATGTTAAGAAGTGGTTCTGTACTCTAACAGGACATTCAGTGGCTAACCCACAATAGTTGATCGATCTTTTCTTAGCCAAGTGAGAAGAAAAGAAGAATCCTCTTCAAATTTTGGTGGAATATAATGCTTTGAAAATAAATCCAAATGAATTTGTACAAGACTTCATTGTCAGATTCAACAAGGTGTACAACTCCATTCCAAATGACGTCAAACCTCCTCCTGGCTTGGAATTGCTTCATTATCTTGATGCCTTTATCCCGACATGGCCTATTAGTTGAGGGAGAGGAGTCCTGCAACTCTTGAATAAATGCAAAGTAACGCCATGAGTGTTGAAGAAAACTTGTTGATTAAGAAATCAAAGATGAAAACATAAAAAAAGGGTCACAATCAAAGAGGAGCCATCTACTTCATCAGATGGTAAGCTAGACACTTTAATCAGAACCATGGAGAATATGATGGATAGGATGACAGTATCTGATAGAAAATTAGAAAATCAAATCAGGAATCCGAATTTCAGAGGTCAACAACAACAACAACCTCAATTCAGAATCAAGCAAAGAGAGCAAAGAGGTCACGACAAATAGACACAGTAGCAAATTCATACTCCACTCTAGCATAATTATGCACATGGACTTGAAGAAGATATTTTAGAAGAAAATAATCTTTTTGGCAAAGACCAGCAACCTATTTTATTAACCGAAGATTAAGAATATTCTCAAGAACCTTATGTTGATCAACCTGATGGTCAGCAATTTTTTCTTTCTATTGACGATATGTTAGCGGCAGAGACAAAATATTATAAAATAGGTTACCAAAATGCCCTTAACTCAGTGCAAAGGAAATATAGTTTGAGGAACATAAACATGCCTATCACTTCAAATTAGAAGAGGCCAACTTCTCAAAAGGATACTCAGCCCAAAGAATTGACCTCAACAAATCAGCAGATAGATCAGCACAAAGAAAAGGAACATGTTGCCACTAATCAGAGAAAGAACGATGAGGCATCCCCCAGCAATTCAAAGAAAGATAAGGAAACACAAACTACAAGAACATCTCGAAAGGAAGGATATCACATCCAAAGAGGTAGAAAAATATCCTAATTTGTTTAGTCTAGAGAATGAGATTTCCAAATTGAAATTTTCCATTCCTTTGACTGAATTGGTTAAAAATGATCAGTATAAGTTTTATGCAGCTAAAATGCTCAAAGTCAACCAAACATCTAATATGGTGAATGTTAGCGATGACCACCCTGAGCTTTTGTTTGGCCCAATCGTAGATGGAAATTTACCATACAGTGAAGTCCCACCTTTCTTAGATCAGATAGAGGAGGAGAGTTTATTTCATGTGACTTTCATTTTTTGTGAGCAACATGGAATCAAAAGACAAATTTCCATAGCCAAAACTCTTTAAAAAATGGAGTAGAAGAAAGAATGAATAGGATGGTTCATCATATGGCATGTGAAATATTTGATGAGTCTAGAGTAGCACACACCTTTTAGGGAGATGCAGTACTAACATGTGTTGATATCCTCAACAAGGCTCATGTTCGATTCAATAGTAACAAAACTCCTCATGAACTTTGGTATGGAAAGCCTGAAACTCTTAAATACTTTAAAATCTTTGGAAGTAAATGTTTTATAAATAGAAATGATAACAATGGTGATAACAAAAAACAAATATATAAAAATGTTCCCTTGGATCTCAAAATCGGGGCTACCAAATTGATTATTTCATTATATTACTTTCAATGTTACAATGTGTGTGTGTGTGTGTGTGTGTGTGTGTGTGTGTGTGTCAAAACATACATAAACCACAATCCATTAACTCTGGATTAGAACATAATCGTAGTTCCCTTGACCGAATCTACAAAATACCATGGGAAAAAAACCATCATGATTGAAACCATGTGCAAAACCCATGCACAAAACCATGGGTATGCCCGCCCACCATCTTTGGGTCCGCCCCCATCCTTGGGTCTACCCAACTATTATTGGGTCCACATAAAAATTCTCGAGGAATTGCCCCAAACCCCATGTAGGGGGCTACCTCCCCCCTGCAAACCCCATGACAAGGGGAGCTGCCACCCCCCTGATGCACCCGACGCAATGTACAATCTCTTATTCTAGTTGTGGAATAAATATAACACATACCCAACACAGCGACTGCCACGACAGCTTGGCTCCCATGACATGGATAAGCATATTTCGGTCCCTCATCCCTTGATCACCACTAGACTTGCCATAGGAACTTACGAAAGGTGGAAAATTTCTCTGTACACCATTTTTAGTGCAATAAGCACCCTCAGCAGATAAATCGACATGGCTTGGAGCACTACTTTTAACAAGATGATTCAACTAGGGACACTAAGAACTCTGAAAATCCAGTAATTTGTATGTATAACGTTGGGGAAATGCTCCATTGATATAATATTTTTGATATGAGATTATTATAGTATTCATTCCCTTATTATACCCTTGTACTTTCAAAAACAATTGTTAGTGAAAATGTAAAGCTGGGTTACACTTTTTGCCCTTTTTTGAGAAAAAAATTTCATTTTTTTCGGTTCTTCAACTTTCTGCAAACTATAACAATTTTTCTGTGTATAATTTCATTTTGCGATAAAAATACAAGTTGTGAGAAATTTTGTTAGCTTTCTATTACTTATTTAAAAAAAAAAAATTATGCATATTTGATATGTCAACTTAGCGTTTCTTTGAGTGTGTGTTTCTTAACAATCAAAAGATTCATAAGAAGTCATGTTATGACGCAATGTTGTATTCATTGAAAATTTGTGTTTTTGAGAAAACAAAATGTGTTACAACAATCTAAACAGAGTCTACTTTGGTTTCGTCATATTTACAAAGCCAATGGATGCATATCATAATTACTAGAATTTTTTGAACTGGTCCAATATGAAAAACTGCATATTTTGGATATGTTTCGCAATGCAAGAAATTTCTTAACATATAAGTTATAAACTAAAAATCTAAAAGCTACCCATTAGAGACGACGGACCAATGTAATGCCCCATAATTTTTTCAATTTTTTTTACAATGTATTTTGGGAGATAAAAAATTTTGATTTCACTGAATCACAATGACCCTCAGAAATTGTTTGCCCCCATTTTATTACAAAAATAATTAAAATTAGTAAACGTTTATGAAATTCCATAAAAGTTATATTTCCTGAAAGTAGATTCAATTCTAAAAATGCTTGTCTTGGTTTCAACAGTTAATTAACAACCTTTCATGGAGTTTAATCAATCCAAAGTTGCAGAAACGTATTCAGAGCCTGGTTTTTGCGTAACTGGAGACGCATCAGTTCGGCCGAACTTTTAATCAAAGTTCGGTCGAACTATGTTTTGCGTCGACGGCTCATTAAATCTAATGACTTAATAGTTCAGCCAAAATTTTAATCAAAAGTTCGGCCCAACTATTGTATAATTTTCCATCGGCCGGAAAGTTTTGCGAAGCCCCTACTAAAACACATTTCGCGGCAATATAAATTGCCGCGAAATCATTCACAATTTTCGCACATTTCATCTCATTTTACAAAGATCTTGGTTTGGGTTTAACTTTTCTTCAAATTTTCGATTTAAGCGCATTTCTTGGAAGCAAACTGATTTTACAAAGAATTGTTTTGGGTTTAAAGAATTTTTTGGAAGACATTTCTTGGAGGCGGCCTGATTTTGCAAAAAATTGTTTTGAACTTAAAAAAATTTCTTGGACGTACATTCAAAAGGCATTTCTTGGAGGTATGTACGTGTTTTGAGTTGAAGTAAATCTTTTGAGCTTCGTTTCATTTTTATAAGACATTTTTCTCTCGAATTTTTTAAAGTGTGTGTTTTGGATTGGAGTATGTATTTTTTGCAAAAAATTTAAACTGAATTTTTTTAAATTAAATCTTTTGTGATATTTTTTGTAATCGAGTTATTGTCTAATTTTTTGAAGGAAATTTTTTGAACTTCATATCCTATTATCATGGGAAATCGAAGAACTTGTGCGAGAAAATATGATTGAAAAAGAGACCCTGAGGAAAGTAGAGAAGAGACAAGATAATCTCGCAAAATAAATTTAGAAGCCCTCTCAAATATTGAAGAGGAAAATCAACCTCAAGCAGAAATTGAAGCAGGTATGTAAATGTAAATATTATGATCTATTGATATATTTAAAATTTTCCTAATGTAAAATGTGAAGCTTAATTTTTTATTTGATGAACTAGTTTGAAAAATATTTTGTTTAATGTAAACAGACAGAGATATTCCTCAAAATATTGAAGAAGAAAATCAACCTCAAGCAGAAATTGAAGCAGGTATGTAAATGTAAATATTATGATCTATTGATATATTTAAAATTTTCCTAATGTAAAATGTGAAGCTTAAATTTTATTTGATGAACTAGTTTGAAAAATATTTTGTTTAATGTAAACAGACAGAGATATTCCTCAAAATATTGAAGAAGAAAATCAACCTCAAGCAGAAATTGAAGCAGGTATGTAAATATAAATATTATGATCTATTGATATATTTAAAATTTTCCTAATGTAAAATGTGAAGCTTAATTTTTATTTGATGAACTAATTTGAAAAATATTTTGTTTAATGTAAACAGACAGAGATATTCCTCAAAATATTGAAGAAGAAAATCAACCTCAAGCAAAAATTGAAACAGGTATGTAAATGTAAATTTTATGATCTATTGATATATTTAAAATTTTCCTAATGTAAAATGTGAAGCTTAATTTTTATTTCATGAAATAATTTGAAAAATATTATTTATTGAATATGTACTATTTTTTCGAATATGTATAGATGAAATCACTATCGATAATGAGATGTTAGAAAATGTTGACACCCACACATATGGAGATAAAAAACCTGACCATGTTATACGATATCGTGTTAACTGCATTTTTGAAAAGTATTTCTTAAATGAACGGGTGACAGTTCAGGCTCAAATGTTGAAAGGTCTCTTATCATTAAAAAAATTAAAATAAGCTACGACACTATTGGGTATTCGAAAATCAACCAAAGATAAAACAAAATGAAGGAAGATGTGATAAAAAATATGAGTAGTGCTATAAAGTCAATTAAGAGATCTAGAGAGAAAGATGTTTCAATTGTACGTAGAGGAATACAGATGGCAATGGTTTCATCAAGTACTCAAGAGAATCGTTTGGTAACATCTATGTCACAAGCACTGGGAACCTCGCGAAAAACTTTGCACAAACATCGGAAATTTCGGCTGCAAATAGATGTAAATGATGAACTCGCTTGTTGGAGAGCTATTTGTAGGCAACCAAACAAAGATAGACTTGGAGAAAATGTTAAAAAAAATAATATATGAATATTGGAAGAACAATTTGCGTGTTTCGCCAACTGCAAGGCATGTGATGCGAAGAAGAATAGCACGAAATCAGTACGAAGAACATGAAAAATATTTCTTGGAAACCACTCAGATAGAGTTATTCAACAAGTTCAAAGAAGAGAATTGTCAAATTCATGTTTCACTCAGTGCTTTTTTTCAACAAAAACCATGGTATGTAAAACCTATCACCGTACGCAACACTTGTTGTTGTCGTTATCATGTGGAATTTGAGTTATATTATGACACATTCCTTGATTTCGGTAGAACATTATGGAAGGATTCACCTCCTCTTTCCACTATCCGTGATTTCATATCTCAAATTCTATGTGAAAGAGAAAGCGATGAACTATTTTACAAAAAGAAATGTGTTGGTGGTAAAAAATGCGATGATTGTGGAAATTTGACTAAATTTCAAAACAAATTTCGTATTGATATAAATGATCAATCATTGTCCAAAATGAAAGTGAAATGGAAGAGATATGAATATATCGATACATCGATTCAAGGTGCAAATAGTGTTAAAAGAATTGAATTACTAGAAGACGAAATTTTTCTGATAGACTTTTTGAGAAAGTTTGAGGCAGAAATTTACAAATACACCAAGCATTCCCATAGAGCTTGATGGCAAGACTTGCAATTCAAAAAATCTCGTGAAGTTTTTCCACCAGGGACCATTTTGTCAGTGATTGATTTTGCAGAAAACTACAAATTTGTTCCACAAAAAGAAATTCAGAGTGAATACTATCATTCTGACCAAGTCTCCATGCTCGTCCATATTCTATATAGACATGCTGAACAAAATGCGATCATATAGAAAGCACGAGTGAAAATCGACATATCATTAAAGAATATCACTTTTATATCAGTGACGATCGTACACATGATACATGTTTTGTACAACATTGTTTTGGAAAAATTTATGATTCATTGAAAAATCGTGGAATAACATTCAATGAACATTGGATATGGTCAGATGGATGCGCAGGTCAATTCAAATATGCACGATCATTCTTTTGGTTGTGTTGTCTTCATAAGAAAACCTGCATTAAACATTGTTGGAATTTCTTTGAAACTGGCCATGGAAAAGGAGAACATGACGGTGCAGGAGCATGCATAAAACGAGTACTTTGAAGATATCAAATGAACCACTCTGCAAGCCGACTTGTGAACGCTGAAGAAGTTGTTCAATGGTGCATCGCTGCTCTAAGCCATGAGAGAAACCCATCAAGAGAAGTGCGAAGGTACATTCAATTTAATTTATATTGGAAATCTAATTTTAAACATTATACATTTATCATGCAATGATTATCTTTGATTGTATTTTGATATCATATTTACAAATTCTTCTTCTAATTTTCCATATAAAGGTTTTTCTGGCATATTGGAATCGAAGACGTAGATAGATCAATTGGAAATGGCGTTGAAACAATAAAAGGGACTCGAAAATTGCATTCAATTCAAACAAAGTCGTCCAGAAATGTGTTTTCATTAGATAAAAGAAAATATTCTTGTTTTTGTGATGTTTGCATAGACAACACAAAATCCAATGATGTTTGTGAAAACAAAATGTATGTGAACGATTGGAAACATACAGAGCTAAATACAAAGGGAAAAATGTTTGTTGCAATGTTTGAAGAAATGCAATCAGAGGAAACTACAATATCATCCAATGGTGATCGAGTTTCTGATCTTGTTAGAGAAGGTAACATTTGAATTACTTTCTAATGATTTAAAGATCTAGAAATAAATTTAAATATGCATAATTTTGTTAAATTTATTTTATTGTGCAGGAGATGTTTTTTGTTGTAATTGCACCTATTGACAACAATGAAAATGTGAAGTATTATTTGATGCATTGCACTAAATGAAAAATGAAATTATTACAAAACTATAATGATTACGGATTTCAATATGATAGAGGGTCTATTATACTGAAAGGTTATTTTTTCAGACAAACTCATCAAAGTGGAGACTTTGTTTACTTTGAAGACTATGAACCTGATTCCATAAGTTGTCAATATAGTCACTTGGTGTGTGCAGCACGCATAAAGTTGATAGAAGTTCAATCAAAGAAAAAATCGAAAATTAAGAGATGGAAAATGTCAAAATCTGATCATGAATGGATTATTGAAGATGGAATTCCATTAGAATTTTTTTGAGTGAATTGTCCAACAATTTATTATCTTTGGATTAAATATGTTTTAGAACTTCTAGTACTCAACTAAAAATTGAGCTGCTTATGTTATTTGTGCAAGTGTTTGCACATGTACAAATTGTTTGGGTACAAGCACGTGCTCTAGTATCAACTGAAATTTGTTTTTCTATACATGTGCATTGATGAAAAATGTTATATATATATATATATATATATATATATATATATATATTCTAGAATGAAATTAATTGTTCTAGTTTTACTATGTGCATTGATGAAAAATTATTTACGTACTCAATATATATGATCTAGAATGCAATTAATTGGAACTAGTTTTTCTATGTGCATTGATGAAAAACTAGTTGGATTTTCTGGTAAAAAGTATGGACACAATGTAAATAAATCATCTGCAGTATAGTTTTGTATGAAAATTCCTTTCAGACAAGAGACTCGGAGCACTTCTCCGACTTTTGGTGGGATTTGACCCACATCTCTAATCTGATTGAAAATCTAGTACAAAATTTGCTTGTCCAATGGTCAGATATGTTCAATGTGCATTGATGAAAAATGTTACTTGTCTTGGATAGATATGTTCTAGAATGCACAATTAATTGTTCCAAGTAGTTTTTCTATGTGCATTGATGAAAAACTAGTTGGATTTTTTGGTAAAAAGTTTCAACAATGTAAATAAATCGACAAGGCTACCTATTTTAGTGCATTAACGACATTGACCCAAATTCAACAAACATATATATGTACTAGAGACTTATATTTCCAATCAAAATTAAAGGGATAATTTGTACATATATCTACTTCTTTAAACTCTTTTTTCAATTAGAGCTCAATTGATACATGGTTGGTTGCATTGAAAAGCTATGTTCTTCCTATTGGAAATTTTTTCATTCAAACAAAACTACATGGAGAGATCAAAAGCAATCTTAAAATTCCAAATGTACTTCAACCATCCAAAAGGGATTTGTGCAACATTACTTGACATGCCATGTCAATTATAGTGAACAACTATCCAATAGAAACATTTAACATTATATACCACATGTGCCAAATGTAGATTGAAACCATCCAAAACTTTAAAATTTTAAAAACTTTTGATAATATATCATGCCACATTAAAACATTAAACATCACATGCGAAATGTAGATTGAAACCGTTCAAAACTTGAGTTTAAAAAACTTTAAATTATATATAGATCGTTACTTCACATGCCATGCCAATTATAGTTCAACTAGATCCAATAGAAACATTTAACATTATATACCACATGTGCCAAATGTAGATTGAAACCATCCAAAACTTTAAGTTTTAAAAACCTTTTAATTATATATTGTGCAACATTAAAACATTAAACATTTAAAGTTCATTAAATATCACATGCAAAATGTAGATTGAAACCATCCAAAACTTGAGTTTTAAAAACTTCACAAGCCATGTCAATTATAATTCAACTATCCAACAAAAACATTTAACATTAAATATCAAATGCCAAATGTAGATTGAAGCCATCCAAAACTTTTAACTTTTAATTTAACAAAAAAATATAGATCACAACATTACTTCACATGCCAAATGTACTCCAAGCATCCAAAACTTAAATTTTAAAAACAAAACAAATTATAACACGTCATTACATAACATACCAAATGTAATTCAGATGACAACATTAATTTATAAATGACAACATTACTTCACATTCACATGCCAAAAGTACTAAAACCATCCAAAAATTAAATAAAACAAATTATATTAACAATGTAATAAAATATGTCCAAAAATTGTAAATCTCACAAGTATCAAACTGTATCAAGTTTAACAAATTTTAAGACCATCTAAATTTTGAAATCAAATCTACAAATCATGTCCATCAAATAGAGATGGATCTAGCGTCTTCCCTACTAGGGTCTCAGTCCGTGCCCTATCATGTGAATAGGAAACCTACATACACAATGCACATGTACTTGAACATTAAAATTTGATGTTTTAAAAATGAATGAGAATATATATATCTAGAACTTCATGTAAAAAACAAAATATAACAAAAAAATCATGCAATACCTCGTAAGGTTCCCTCTCCATTTGATGAACAGGTTCTCCCGTAGGAATATCTGCAGTGCTAAACTGTACAATATACATGTACATTTAAATATAAATATAAATATATATTATAATATAAATAATTTATATAAATTAAAAACTTTCAAATGAAAATGCACGTGTACATATATAAACTTATTTTCAATTTAATATTAAAAAAAGGAACTAAAAACAACTTGTTCAAATGTTGTGGATGTTCCTATCTCCGTCGCTAGAGTCCGCGGATTAAAGAAATCTTCTATAGGAACCTAAATTCAAAAAATTTTAAATAACTCAAAATATATATATATATATATATATATATAGATATATATCTCAATTTTTAATGGAACTTTTTGAGGTAGAATATATATATATATATATATATATATCAATTTTTAATGGAACTTTTTGAGGTAGAATATATATATATAAATTTTAAACATAAATTTTAAACTTGTGAAAATTTGTCCATACTTGTGGCTATCTCCCAAGGAAGTAGAAGGTACATCTCCCAAGGAAGAAGAAGGTACCGCCATCCCAAAAACATCAGACATAATCAGTACCTGTTTAAACATTTTATCAAATTATATACATACATACATATACATGTGTGGCAACAATTATTTATTTTAAAGTCACTTAAGAAACACTAACATTTTCCAACATATCTTGATGGTCAAACCATCTGTATTGTTTGAACCAGAGGTCCCGAACGTGATATTAACATTTTCGTCATGCATCATGTATGAGAACTGCAAATGGTGTTTTAACATATAATCATACATTTTTTTTAGATTAATGTACACATACAAATAAATGTATACATGTACATACACATGTATTTATTACAAATTGTACACATGTATATGTAAAAATATTTCAAACCCTAAGATCACTAACACATACTGTTCCGATGCCCTCTTCCTCATGAAAAATTAAGTCTTGCAAACCATTGCAAAAATTTTTTGCATATGTTCGTAGATCTTCAACATTCATGTTTTCAATCTCCTCATCTATACAATAAACAAAATTGGCACGTGCATTTTCACGTGCTCTTTGTCGATTTAAAGAAATATCGACTCCACCCAATCCGCTATGAACATTCTCGATCATAACATCCCTTGCTTCTCGACTTATTTGAGAAGTCGCATCCATCTCTGATCGCAAAGTTTCGACTCGAAACGGTCGACTCACCAATGGCGGCTTAGGGCGAGGCAACTCCACATCTCGCTTAGCGCCCTTACGGTCATATAATCGACCTTTCCCTGGGCCAAAAAATTTTGAAGGAAGATCATTGTAATTGGGTTTCATACCCAAAAAAAATCCTGCATAAAACATTTGTGCAAAATAAATAGGAACCTCATCGTTCCATGGAAGCCTTCCATACGCCGCAAGGTGCCTATCATACAAATAACGAGCTATGTTTCGGTGCTTGAAATACTGCACCTTCAACATTTTTCTTTTTGGCCCTTCCTTGTAATTAAACATTGACTTGGCCACTTCTTTTGTAACTTTTGGTTTTACGTCCTCCCATTTATCGGGACCCATCACTGTTTCTTTTCTCTTTCTCATCATTTCTACAAATGAATCAGTCGTTGGCCCAAGATTTTTGTACACATTTACCATTTCACCCAATGAATGTGTAACTATTTCAAGGCTTTGTCGACTCTCAGCAGGTAGAGACAAAGCCACAAGATCTCTTTGCAATTTTGCATGAAGTTTTTCACACCTTTGTAAGGTGCATTCCACCATGTTGGTTTCCCATGGTATATCAGTAATCTCGGCCGGATAAGTTGTGCTGGGTTGACAGCCTTCTTCTTGAATGTAGCGGGTTGCCCTGCGTCTATTTTGACCACTAGTTCGAACATTTTCAGCCTCTACATCAATATATATAATTTCGTATATTAGAAAAAACACGTGTAAAAAAAGTTGTACAAATTTAATGAAAAAATATTGAAATTGATGGCAACCTTGATGTTGTTGGTTAACATCTTCTCCAACATGACCCTGCTGAGAACCAGACCCAGAATGAAGTTGTTGAGAACCAGACCCAAAATGACCCTGTTGAGAACCAGCAGCCGTTGATTGGCCTTCGAGGGAATAAATATCACCCCTTTCACGCAACCTGCTACCACTCATACCTCAACCGGTTGAACGATGGCCACGCTCCATGGATGGAGTAGAAACCATTCTCCTCTTACCTCCTAAAAATTAAAATATGAAACTTATTAAAAACTAATTTAACTCACAAAGTTAATAAAAAATCAATTCCATATGTACACACATATATGGAGATTTAAGATTATATTTAAATACCGTGAACATCCCCCGATCCCTGAACCTCCATATGGGATTCGGCTGATCTTCATCGTTCATCCTCCATGATATATATCTAATGGTCGACATTTACACAAAATAGATTTCAAAAAATCAATTTGTAATTTAGTGTACACAAATTATGTAGAACACAACTTTCAAAGCAATAATTGATTATGTGTGAAACTAAATTTAATTGAAAAAGAAATTATAAAAATGATAAGTTCACCAAATTGTGCTTTACATGGTGGGAGCACACTTGGTATAAAATTTACCACTTATACACTTTAGTTTGTGGGAGAAATGACACATGTACATAGTTTACCTTAAATTTGTTGTGTTTTATGGATATTAAAATTAAGAACTTCTATTTAGATCCATTCCAGAGATTGACTGTAGGGGCATTTACTAGATATGTCACCTTTCATAAAAGATGAGATCCAGAGGCTACCTGGCCCTTTACAGACTCTGCCTATAGAACTTGTAGAAGTAAACACTAGAGGCATTAACAATATCAAATAATGTTTTCATGCTCAGACATGGGAATGTGTCTCTTTCCCTACGCAAAAAAATAGTTCAAGGTAGTTAATCTTCATAGACATGTCATCAAGCAGGTCAATGTGATCATCCCCAACTTACTTTTCATGAAATTAGGCTTCGAATCCTCTACAACCTGGTGGATGGAGTTGAATTGGAACTAGGTCAAGGCCTTTACAAAATACATGCTAGTGAATAACACTTACTAGGTTATGCCAACAAATAAAGTGGGAGAAATGTTTTCTCCTCGAGGTTATCCAATTGGATGTGTAATACCAACTTCACCCATTTCCTAATAGGTTTCTCTCTTAGGTTACAAAGTGTCTTCACCATTAGTTATATATTTTTCAATTTCCCGTGGATTCCTTGAATTTTTCTCCTACCATCTCCCTCTCTCACTCCCCAAATTATTGTCATCAAACATGCCCCATTGAGGATCTGGAGCAATGTTTGCACCATACTTAGAACTGTCATTGCTGCTAATTGAAATTGGAGTCATGTATACTAGATTGCTTGCTTAAGTGGCTCTTACCTGGACAATATTCTGAGATAGTTTGACATGATGTTCATATGAGGTTGGAAGCTACTTGGTGTAATTTTCCTTAAATCTTAAAAAAAGAGAGCAAAAATGTCATTTTTGATCATTTTTTATTAGCTTCTGCATACAACAGATGTTATCACAATTGCAACACAATCATGTTCCATGAGCATGAATTATGAATGTCGCAAGCCAAATTGAAAGGAAATTTGCATTCATTTTAGGCAAAAGAAGGCTATGACATTAAGGTCCATGCTAGAAAAAATTATGCAAATAAGGTTACTAAGTCTTGATACTTACCATGTGTTTCAAAGCCATAGTTCGAAGGTTGACTTTGAGAGTGTCCTCTCAAAGCCCTGTCTTGAGATGAAATTTAATTCAATGTCTCTTAGAGTTGCAAGGTGGAATTGATAGAACTATTTGATTTCTTTACCATAGATGGATATCTCCTTTCATCTATACCTTTCTCTACCATTTTATTTCCAAGTGAAATGGGAATTTTCACATTTTGAATGCCATTACCATGTAATTTGGTAGTCTGCTAGCTAGACCTATCACAAGTAAGGTTTTCATACCAAACTATTTCTCTTGCTCAACTCAGTGACCATGACTCTCTTCTCACACTGCTTACCATATAAGATCTTCAATTGTACATGTCACGCAAAGTTGGGGGTTCTAGGTCTACAACTATTAGGTAAAGTTACATAATTTATGGCATTGTGGTCCTTAAATTTGGAGGTGTTCCACCTAAAAAAGTAGGCATTAAATATGGATGAAAAGGATTTGTTTTAACTTTGATAGAATTTCCTCGTGGAATTACTGAATTTCTCGACGACATCATGCTAGCTTTGCTCAGAGAAGAAGGTTTTGGAGGAGAAATTGAATTCTTTTGACTTATTTTTTGCATTGAAGTTTGAAATAGTAGTTTTGATGACTCCAATGATGACCTTGCTGAGGAATTTGATGCACACAATATTGACTTTGAAGATGGTTTAGAAGATGTTGAAGAAGTTGTAGATTTTGGTGTTGTCACTGAATGTTTCTTTGTTGTTGGAATTGATCAAGACACAATTTAACTTTACGAGTAGATTGAAGACCTTGAAGAGGTTTTAGATTTTGTTGTTCTCACTGAAGGTTTTTGTCTAGTTTTGTTTCTTAAAAGAGGTTGATAAAGAATATAGGAAGACAAAAAACTAACCAGTGGTGTAATAAATGGATTTCTTGGGAGTTAGATTGGCATATGGACTTTTGGTAGCTAGAACTTTTCCAAATAAGTGAATGTATTTGAAAACCAAACCTCTAGTTTATTTTGGTTTAGACAAGGTCTAGAATTTGAAAAGTGAATTCCCTCTTTCTTCCTCTTACATGTCCAATGATCGGAATCTGGATTGAGGGAAAAAAATTTCCTAGAAATAAAAATTTTGCATTTTATTTGTTGTACACATGACTTTTTAAAAGCTAATTAACTCATAAATTTCTCACAAAATACACTTAAAGCTTGACACATAAACCCCTTCCCAATTGGCTAACTTTAGACGATCCTAAACACATTTTTATTTAACTCATGAGGGAGATAGCCCAACAAAACTAGTTTGTCCATATTCAAATCAAATTGGTATCAAAGTACAATTTAGCTCATTTTAGTCAAGGTTAGTTAGAAGAATTAGCTATTGGTTTCTGTCTTCAATTTCCTCTCAAAATGAATGTGTACGTGCTTTTGAGAGACACACTAGAGGAATAAGGTCCAAATTTTTGATGAAAATGTGCTATGAAAGTAAAGGTTTAAAGGCAAACATGTACAAGGCATAGTTGAGTCAAGGCATAGTTGAGCCAAATGTTGTTGAGGAAGGGCCTAATTATTTGGGTCTTGGTTATGGAAAACATGATGGAGAATGATCCAAAGCCAAGGAGGCACATGAAGCTGTTCCAAGAAGGAATTTTATTTCGTGTTCATTACCTCAAGCTTGTGAAGTTTGTGTTCATGATGAATGGAAAAGTTTGACACCCACTTTGCAAGAAGATGTTAATAATCATGCAACTAATGAGAATGTAAAAGAAGAGGGTGTTGAAAGCTCTATCTAGTCATTGAATTCATTGCTAGTATTCAGAGGAGAGCCACTACCTCATCAAATTCACCTCCTCAAGAAGGCAACAACGGTGAATGTTCAAGGTATAAATTTGCCTTTAATCAAATTGCTTTTGATTATGATAAACATGGTAAATATTCACATACGATATAGAAAAGAACTTGCACATGTTCCTTTTGTGGTTTGAATAATCATAATGTTTATAGATTTTGGAAGAAGATATCCATGCACATTGAAACTTTCTAAATAAATGAGGCAAAAAGTCAAAGGCCCATTGGACAAGGAAAATGATGTTGAAAATAAGATGCAATTGTTTATTACTCATTGCCATAAGAAAGGTCACCTTGTAGACAAGTGTTGGAATTTGTATCCAACAAGTCATCCACAAAATTTGAAGAAGGTGGAAAGAGATAACGACAAGAATGGACAAGAGGATTCCATAATCGATGAGGGTCAGGATGATTCACATGATGATGAAGTGCAGCTAAAAGAAGCGCCATTGAAATGGTTTGCTAATAGATGGTTAGATTTCTTATCCAATTAAGGCCTTGCATGTATTTTGATTTTTCATGAATTTCTTTGCAAATTCAAAGTATGGTGCATGTTGCATGAAGCAAGATGTTGAAAGTAAAAAACTCTCGGTGGAGACATATGGGGGACTGCGATCATGGAGGCGACAGAAACCCTAGGCGGAACTAATGAACCCCTGTCCTGACGGAACTGCTTCCTGCTCGATGCGGCTCGGTAATGAATGGACCCTTTACTCGGCGATGAATGGACCTATTAACCACCAAGGGTTTTCTGCTGCTCTTCGGGTATTTCTCATTTTAGTTGAAGGGTTTCTGGTTGGTTTATTGCAATGATCCAAGTAACCTGGGGAACCACAGACCTTTTGCAGTGATTCTTTTATCATTTGGGCATTATTTTGTTATTTTTGCTCGGGATGCGCTGTCGTTTGTCTGGGGTTACATCACAACTTGGCTATTGATAACAGGCCAGTGCCCCATCTCTCTGGGGGTTTCTACGCTTGATCAGGCATCCCTTTGCACTGGGTGGGGCCGCATCTGATCCATGATCCTTGACCGTTTCCTCCACTGGACCCATCTTCGGGCCCTAGGCATATTTTGGCATTTGCACTGACCTCTCTGGTCTTGCTGCCTCTACTCCATCAGCTAGAACTGTTATCATTTCGCCTTTGTTCTCTGAAGGCCTCTGACTCCTCCAGCAGTTGCTACACGGGTTTTGATGAGCTGACCATTCATCAATGAGCAACTACAAGGACGAGGTAGACTACTCGGAGGATCCTCTGGAGGGGGTCGACATTTGGGGTTTGGAATCACACGATGAGGTGGAGGTGATTTCTGACTTGCACCCAACACTGGGGGTGGCATTGTCAACTAAGCCCACCCCATCCATCGTGGGAGGGAACACCTCGCCCATGGAAAACCTAACGCATTTTGCATTTGGCTCACCCTCGGACACGGACATCTATCTATGGGCATTCTCACAGGCAGAACAGGACACTCTGGAAAATGATACCATTGGAAGCTCTGCGCTATTCTCGGAGGCGGTCTTTCACGGAATCAGTGACACATCCCGCTCTTTGACTCATATGCATATTGGAGGCACTCACCCACTTGGGGCTAACTCACACAGCCCTTCAGAAAAAAAAGGAGCGGCTCAATACTGTTCGGAGCCTTTAGAACCCTTGGCGGCCTCTGGGGTCTTCACAAACATTCCGGAGGACTTGACCAATCCGGAGAAGATAAGCACCTCGTCTGAATCTGATACCATTGTTGAACCGGAGCTGGGGGTTAGCAATGTCAGGAAGTCGCACAGGGTCACGAAAAATAAGATAAATTACTTCATGAACTTTGGAAGGGAGTGCGGCATGGATGATTGGAGCCTCATTGCTACCAAGACCCTGGTTGGGAAGATCTGTGGCCGGAAATATTCCACGACGCGTCTTCAGAGGTGGACTAGGGAGCTCTGGAGCGAGTCTCTTGACTCTCTCCCAGAGGTCGGGGTCATGACCAAAGGCTGGTTCTCTCACACATTTACCCGCCCTGAACACTCCGACTGGGTTCTCAAGCAATTCTGGCACCTAGAACTGCACCCTGTCTATCTCAAGCGATGGGTGCCCCTTTTTGACCCCAAAAAAGAGAATGCGGGTGCTGGTCCTATCTGGATGCGGTTGCCAGGTCTGCCTTTGCAATTTTGGAACGAGACTGCACTTCGGAACATTGGGAGCCACTTCAGCCTTTACCTGGATCATGATCGTTCATACCTGTCTACTGGCAGCCGAGCAGTGGCACGTATCCTGATTTTTCTCGACATTAGGGATGGTCTATTTGAGAATTTTAACATGTTGTTTGATGGGATGATGTGGCAGCAGCCTCTAGACTATGAGGGCGTGCCTTTTCGCAGCAGGAAATGTCATGAGGTGGGTCATCTATACAAATAATGTCCAAGGAAGAAGGCTGGCAGGCTGGATACAAAGAAATCCTATACCATTGGCACACAAACTGAGCCGGATTCCAGTATCTTGCAGGACGTTGTGGGAGAGCAGTCGAGGGTCCCTGATCTACCTGGCGATGTTGAGTTGCGAACTTCAGCTTTGCCTACCTGGACATGCATGCATCCCAAATCCCGCCCACCGGTCTCGTCGATGCCTTCCCAGCATGATCTCTTCATACCGGGTACTGCTTCTTGTTATGGCCCTTTGAATTCTGATTATGCTTATATTTCATCATCCATTACTTTGCCAATTATTGCATCTGTAAATGAAACCCTCAATCTGTCATCTGCCACCTCCTTACCTTGCTTATCATCATGTGTGTCTAATAAATCTTTGAATCTTCCTTCGGTATGCTGCACCATCGCTCTGGCCTCTCCATCCTACACCCCAATCATCCAACATACATCCGGGCCCTCTCCTTGCCTTTCAGCCTCCTCGTCGGAGACTCACTCCTCGAGGCACAATTACTACCTTAGATCCTTATCCAATCCACTATCTGGTGAGGCTTTCGGTATTGGGCCGGGTCAGGGTACTATACCCACCAAATCTCGTGGCAGACCTTCTGCCTTAGCGAAAGCCATTAAAAGAGAAAACTTTGAAGTGGAAGCTGGTACGCAAACATCTCTTATGCGGGTCCTTAGAGCAAGACGACCCTTGATGTCTGTTTCATCATGATTTGTCTCTCTTTCAATTGTAGGGGACTGGCCAACCCCGATAAAAGATTGGCCCTCAGAGACCTGTTGGCTCAAAAGGCCATTGATATTCTATTTCTGCAAGAAACCCTTGGCGTGGGGTTGGAGGTGACTGCTACTTTAAATTCCTTTCTTTTAGATTGGACCTTCATTACACTTGATGCTCGTGGAAGATCTGGAGGTTGTGCACTTGGCATTAACAATAGAACTACCCGGATGATAACTACTGGAGCCGGTCCGGTGTTCTTGCTATGAATGTCCATTTTGGTAGTTCTGAGACTGAGTTTACTCTGGTTAATGTTTATGGGCCCTGCTCTGACAGAGAGCGTTTTTGGCATTCCCTTTTGTCTTGTTCACTATTAGATGTCCCCCATATCATTTTGGGGGGTGACCTGAATTTCTCATTGGGTATTTCTGAATCTTGGGGCCCCCAGGCTACCCCGGATCCATTGGCTGAGTTTTTTAACTCAAAGCTTGGTGCCTCTCATCTAGTTGATATACAGACCACCAAGATTCAACCTACCTGGAGGAACAGGAGGACTGGAATTGTTGCTTTAGCTCACAGACTGGACAGATTCCTTATTAAACAGTCTTTACTTCCTGTTATGACTCGTGCATGACAATGGGTGGGGACGGGGGGCAAATCTGATCACTCGCCCATCTACCTGGAATTCGAGTGTGGACCAAATAGAGCTCGGCCCCCTTTCAAATTCAACTCTAGATGGTTGCGGGATCCTGATTATCACCTGTTGGTCACCCAGGCCTGGCAGCACTTTAGACCCTCGATGGACCATGACCCCGGCAGGGCTATCAATGAAAACCTTACTCGCATTAAAAACCTTACCATTCAGTGGGTCCGAAATAAAAAGAAAATGGAAAGGGAGGCACTGCATAGCATCGATGAAAAAATTGGCATACTCAACAATGCTGATCTGTTGGGCTATCGTACTGAGGAATCTAGGGCACAACTATTTGCACTTTAGACTGAAAAGGCTAAAATGCTGAGACAGAAAGAGGAAGATTAGAGGCTTAAAATTCGGGCTATTTGGTTACAGGCTAGTGACGAAAACACTAAATTTTTTCAGCAGCATGCAAATGGTCGCAAGGCTGCTAACACCCTTTGGGAACTGTCTGATCGAAATGGATTTACAGCGAGAACACAGGCACAGCTATCTGTGCTGGGTACGAGACACTTCTCCAATCTGTATAGGGCGTCTACAAATATAAATCTCCCGGATATCCTGCGCATTACTCAGAACTTTAAACTTTTCGTTGAACAGGAGCAGAGGGATGATCTCAATACCCCGGTCACCCTGGGTGAACTTGAGGGTGTTTTGAAATGGTTCAAGCGGGACAAAAGCCCGCGGCCTGATGGCTGGCCCATTGAGTTTTTCATCCACTTATTTGATCTCATATCAACTGACCTACTGGCTATGATTGAGGATAGCAGGGTTCGAGGCAGGATTTATGATGGCTTCAACACAACTTTTATTGCTCTTATTCCTAAATCGGACAACCGACCAGTTTCAATGAGTTCAGCCCCATTTCACTGTGTAACTGTATCTACAAGATCATCTCCAAAATCATTTCAAACCGCATCAAGCCTTTCCTGTACACTCATATTGAAAAGGAACAATTTGCATTTCTGAGTCATAGGCAAATTCATGAGGCCATTGGTTCAGCCCAGGAGGCCCTTCACTCCATCAAAACCCGGCGTCTGAAATCGACCATTCTCAAGATTGATCTCACAAAAGCTTTTGATCAAGTTGATTGGAGTTACCTTCATCTCATTCTCATCCACTCAGGTTTTCCACATACCTTCATAAACTGGATTATGATCTGCATTTGTCACGCTACCTTCAGCATACTGATCAATGGAACAACATCTGACTTCTTCCATGCGGGGCGGGGTCTTCGTCAGGGTTGTCCCCTTTCACCATTACTATTTGTCCTCGTCATGGAGGGTCTCTCTGTGCTTATCAATAATGCTAAAGATAGGGGAGAACTGCAGGGGCTCCGGATCAATGATAATTTATATCTCACTCACCTTTTATTTGTGGACGATGTACTTATTTTCCTTAATGGCACTAGACAAGACTCGGTACAATTTGATCTGCTACTGAATTGTTTTTGCGGGGCCACTGGTATGGTACCAAATGGAACAAAATCCTCTATCATCGTGACGGGCTACTCGAGACAGGAACGAGACACCTCAATGAATCTATTTGACTATGTCTGATTAGATATCAATGGAGGTCTCAAATATTTGGGGTATCACATCAAACCAAACGATTATAAGATCAAAGACTGGAACTGGATCATTGCAAAAATTGAGTGCAGAATAAATGTCTGGTATAACCGATGGTTATCCAGGGTTGGTCGTCTAATCCTCATAAAGTCAGTGCTGGAAGCCATACCAGTCTATTGGATGACCCTGGCCTGGATACCGATTGGTATTACTAATAGAATAAAATGCATCTGCAGACAGTTCCTTTGGCGCAACCAAGGAAAGGCATCCACGTTTGCCTGGATTGCCTGGGACCACATCAATCTACCCAAACAATGGGGTGGATGGGGGTTAAAGGATCTCCACCTTTTTTCGCAGGCGCTTGTGGCTAAGATGGGCTGGCACTTAATTTCCGGACAGACCTATGGAAAGAGGTCATGGTTGCTAAATATATCTCACCTCAAAGCCCCCTTGAGTGGATCCGTGGCAGAATCAGATTGAGGCCGGGGGCATCAATCATATGGAGGGCTATCACTAAGGCAGCTCACATTTTACAGAAGGGTCTCTCTTGGAAAATAGGTTCGGGAGATAAGGTTTGCATTGGCACTGATTCCTGGTCAGGGAGTGGGGATTATTATAAACTTCCAGCGTTCATCATTGAGCACCTTGCACACAGAAACATCTTCCACCTGGCACAGATCACGGTCAGGTTACATTCCTCATGGCGGGAACAAGCCTGGCTTCAGGCGGGTGACCTTGAGATCCCTCAGGCGGGCACTCGGGACTGGCAACAATACATCTGGGCTCTGAAAGCATCCAACATTCGCATCTCGGACCTTGAAGACAAATTGATTTGGGCTGCTTCAACTGATGGTCATTATACACCAAAGTTGGGATACCTAGACCTGATCAAGCCCAGGGAACCCCCTGTTAAAGACTGGTGGTGGAACAATATTTGGAAATTGAAGACCCCGCACAAGCACAGAATCCTTTTCTGGTTTATTCTTAAGCACTGTATACCTACCATGGAATTCCTTCACAGGAGGGCTTATCACGGGGCATCTAGATGTTGTTACTGTCTGAAAGACTGTGAGGATACACTCCATTTATTCCTGCAGTGCAACATCATCCAATATTTATGGTCACGGGTCATCACAGAACTGGGTTGCAGATTCAATTAGCAGGGCGCCACCTTAGTTGAGGCTTGGACAAATTGGTGGCAGCACTTTGCCCATTACCCAAGATTACGCAACCTCCCTCTAATTATGGCTTGGGAGATATGGATCGGCCGTAACAAACAGATTTTCGATGAGACTCCTATTGACTGTGATTGGATTTGTGCTGCATCTCTTGCCACTTTTCGGCTCATACCCGAGGAAAGCATACGTAACAAGCCATCCCATGAGACTCCTGAAACCATTGATCATAGCCGGGCATGGGCATATTTTGATGGCGCGTCCAACGCACATGGGTGTGGTGGAGGCGTTGCTCTTTATTTGAATGAACACCACTACTACAACATCAGAATGGGCTTGGGTCCCGGTACTAACAACTATGCCAAACTGCAAAGCCTCAGACTTCTTCTAACCTTTGCTCGGGACATTCACTGCAACTCCATCCAGATCTTCGGTGATTCACAACTTGTGATCAATTGGTTCAATCATCTTTCTCATTGTCACTCCCACACACTGTCTGCACTGTTGCGTGAGGTACACCATCTCAGAGCACTTTTTGACTCCATCACAGTGACTCATATTTACAGGTCTCGGAACAAAGTGGCTGACCAACTGTCCAAAGAAGCTTCGGAGCTGATCTGGGGCACCTGGCATATCACAGAACACACTGATGGACAGATCTACAGATATTACCATCGGCCTTTTATCGAGGAGGCTCCTGTTGTTTTGGATATTTAGTCTTACAGCTGTCTTATGGGAGATTTTGTACTACCTCCCTTTCTTATATATTCGGCATGTATATTTACTTCATATTTTGATTTTTGGTTATATATGAGCCAGTAAGTTATGCATCGAACTTACTATGTGAACACTAGTTTCATCACTGAAATGTTACATTTTGGGGCTGTGATGGCCTGCAGATTGATATTGTGGCAGAATGTAAGAGTTCTTTGAACTAAACAGTAGTATTAACTACCAGTTTTTGTAACATGTAACCGATCATTAATTGAAAAGTTACGAATTTTTTCTTTGTGAAAAAGATGTTGAAAGTAGAGTTATGTTGACACACTTAAATGCAACAAATATGGAAATTTGTACATGAGCTATTATTTGACTTGAGAATCAGTTGTTTGAAGAGGCATGTTTTGTCGACTTGTGTTTGGTTGAAGAGGCATGTTTTTTCGACTTGTGTTTGGTTGATGGTTTTGTACACCAATATGTAAGAGTACATGGAGATATTCACATGATGTGAATTTTTTTTCTTTGAAGGAGAAAAATGATATGTCAGCGAGCTATGTTTCTTGCATGATATGTTTTTCAATTTGATGGTTTTGTTTGTGACAAGACGTCACAATATTTTGGGAAGGTCCACTATTGAGTGAGAGCCTCATGATTACAACCTAATCATGAGAATAAAATGGGAGTGCATCCTTATTTTGAAAAAAAATAGGATTCTAAGCTACCTAGGACTCAAACCATTATTTTTAAATTTGAAATATCATGGTGTGTTGTTTCAATGCCTGAATCCACAACCCTAACATAAATTTTTTTATTCTTTTTTTGCAGGATTTAGTTGGTTATATTAAAATTCAGTTGAATTTAAAATTCTTGGCTTAGTGGCATGAACCAAACATATTGTACATATTAAATGAGGAACTCTCCCAATCATTTCTAAATCACCCATATCACCAAGAAAACATGTTTTAAAAGAATATACTTTGGTATGGGAAAGACCTTAGGTTTCAAATATTATAAGAAGGTTTTTGATATGGTTGAGAGAATGTGGAAAATAGAATCCATAAACAAATTATTTTTCAAAAAGTATTACTTTCAAAGTATCAACAAGGAATGTACAAGGGTGTTCAATGAATTAACGCTATTTATTTAAATTCCATGATGTATATCTTACTCATAATTTTAACAAATTATTAAATAATGATCTAGATTGGATAATTATATTATTTGTCATATATTTTGATGCTTATAGAGTGAAAAAGCTGAAAGAATCAACTTGTAGGGTCATTTTAATGGTGGGTGGAGAATTGGGGTCTAAAACCTTTTGGAGTCATTTTGAGGTATTAAATGACATTTCTATGGGTCAAACGATTATCCCTTGTGCCGAAATCTTGGCCATTATTCTACACTTAAAGACATATATCCAATGGTGCAAGAAAAACATCAAATGAAGTTCATTCAAAATTTATGCCTTTAGTAAGTTGACCTATATCATGTTGACCACCATGGTATGAGAGAATGACATTTTAGCCCCATTACTCATGCATAGCAAGCTAGCTACATGTGGAATTTTAACAAGACTCTAAAAGGTCTAAAATCACAAACCTCTTTAATGGTTGACGGAGTCAAATCTTACACCTAGTTGGCTATCACGCTATGTTAAATACTTGGCCACTAGGAGGAATAAGATTTCCATTTTGTGTTATTGTATTTTTTTCCATAGTTGAAAATACAACTAGGAGTGTGAAGTTAGAGAGAAAAATGTATGAAGTTAAGTTTTTATAGCAACCTTACACGCCAAAAGTCTTAGCTAACTCTATAGAGATTACCTTAAACATATTTTCCATACCAGAAAAGAGAGAGTAGAGCATGTTTACATTTTAGTGTTGTTTTTCTCCCATAAGGATTTCCTAGGAAAATAATTGTGTTGATTATCTAGAGATATGTATGTGTGTGCTTCATTATGTTCTCTATTTCTTACGTTGTGTTTCATTATGTTTTATATTTCTTACATTTTTGCCCTCCTATTTTTCTTTCCAATCAAGGTTTATAAAGTAACATGAGAAGCAACATGAGACTTGGAACAATCATTTTCATTATCTATATGGAAGGCAAGAAGGATTATATCCCCTTAAGCTTAAACTTATGTAGTTTTTCAATTTTCATCATATATTTTTTGGTCAGGGTAAATGTTTTTTATCTATAGTACAAGTCATGAGTTCCCCAATTTTACCTTATGTAAAGCATGATTCTAGGATTACTACAATTTTTACTTGGTTTTTTATTGTGATGATGCCCTGTCTCAATCACTTGGCCATCTCTCTATGGGTAGTTAAATCTTTATAACAATACTTAAGTAATATTTATCTATTTGTATTATGTGAAATGTAAAAAATGGTATACTATTTTTCATAAAATTGGGTTGAGTTTATCATATATTTCAATGAAAGTTGACTATATGACATGTTTTCTTTAAAAGGATCTAACAATTTTGTTAAGGTGTGAATTTGCAATTTTGTGTGGCTCTCTATCAACCTTCACTTCCTCATTTCTAGAAAAAATCTACTTGCTCATTCGTATACCCACTTTCTATTCAAATGCATGAGTTTTGAACTCTCGGTAACTATGTTTTTCCACACAGGAAAATTATGTCACATTTTATACTAAAGTTCTAAATACTATTTTGAAGTTTGGATTACTTTATTCTTTTATATAATTTAACATTAGATATAAGTTTAAATTGAAAGCTACTTAGATGAAATATAGCTTAGATATGGCATTTGCAAATTATTATCTATTTATTGAACTAGAAAGGACATAATTATTACACATGTTTAATTTACATTCAAATGCTTCTTTGATTTATCTCCTATAGCTTAATGTAATGCTAGATATATAATTAAGTTGAAGGCCCATGAGATAAATATGACTTCTATGTGACATTTGTATTGAATCATCTATTTGTTGTGTTATATGAACATAATTGGTACGCATATATAATTTGCATTACTAATATGTCATGCTTCTTTAATTTATCTTTTATAGATGACCGGAGCATCCCTTTTTAATCTATCCCTTTTGACTTCGGATATGTGGGCAATATTCATCCGCATATTTTTCTATCATAAAGCAATGAGTAAAATTGTATTCCATTTGTGTCAATGTTAAGGTTAAGCACATGGATTAAAGTTTTATATATTAGATGAGGAGGCTATGTATTACATATGGTCTTGAATGAGCATTTGGACTCTTTAGATATATCTAAAGAGTCCAAATGCTCATTCAAGACCATATGTAATACATAGCCTCCTCATCTAACTTAGCCAGGGATTTGCAATACTATATTTGAGTTGGCTAGCTCCATTTCAAGATATTATAATGTTAGATTATTATTTCTATAGATTTTGATTATGGTAGTAAAATGTTACAAAAAACCGGAAACTACAAATAATATTATTCTAGATATATGTAAAAAGGACATGGTAGAGAATATCAAACAATATTAAACTTTTCATAAATAGTTTAGATAAAAATACATTTTCTAATTTTGATTGTAAATTCTAAGGCTTAAAGCAATAATTTTTCTAATAATTTTTTTTTAATTAATAAATAAAAAAGAAACATTTTCAATCAAAATCACATCCAACACATAATAAAAATAATAAAAACAATTTAAAACTTCATACACTATATGACATTACTATGACAAAGAGCATAAAAATATACAAGAAAAAAATCATTTTCTATAATAATGGAGAGCTTCAAATATACAAGAAAAAAATCTTTGAGCCTCCTTGTATCCCAAAGAAAGAGTTGCTCAAACAATCATATTTTAAACAATTAAAACTTGGAGAAAATCATATGTTTTAGAATTTCAATTATATAAAAAATTAGTCAATAAGACAAGAGTTACTCATACTATAAAAGTTTAAATAATATTAACTTTCAAAAAAATTATTTGTAAATGAACCAAAAAAAAAATATATTTATAAATTTCATTTACAGTAACTTAAATCCATATTAACACTTCTTGATAAATCTGAAATTAAATTAAATCTATATTACTTAATTTAATAGTTTAAATTCCTATTTGTGGTGTGCCAAATAGAAATATTCAAAGCGAATGTTACAACTTACAAATATTACTCAAATATATCACAAAAGGAAATAGAATAACAAACATAATGGACAATATGAACCAAAGTATTATACCTTTATTGATATGGATGAAATATTCAGTGGCTGCTAACTAGTCTAAAAAGAAGGCAACAGAAGATAAAAAGGATCTTTTAGAGGTAGAAGAAGTCATTTCTAGGCTTTTTGACAATAATGTAAATGCAGTTTTTACTGAAAAAGACTTGGAGCGTTTGAAAAATTTGGAGGGGAGAAAGCAAGCACTATTAATAAAGGAAACAGTTCAATGAAGACTTCAAAGTAGAGCCATCTAGTTCGCTGGAGGTGATAGCAACACTACTTTTTACAGAAACATGTAAATCATAAAAAAAATGTCAATACTATTTGGGGAATGGACCTCCAAAATTGAAATCCAGAAATACTACTGACATATGGGGGGGAAAGTAAGTCGTTCGGGAAGGTAAGGTCAGGCAATGCCTAGTTGGTATAGTCTATATTTCATTCTGAAGCAGATCACGTTGGGCCCAAACATCACGGTTGGCAGTGTTCATAGTATACCTCTCTTTTTCTAACAACTACTGCAACAGCTACAAAGATAGCAACATAAATAGCGGCCGGAAGGAAACAACAACTTATCCAGAAACTGCTACTGAAGCGGCGAGTGGTATCGTTTGTTTATATTTGGAGCTGGAAAACAATATTTTCAAGACTCTTCAAAGAACCACTAGGCTCAAATGTCTAGACTCAACTCACCAATCAGATAAAACATCGTCCCATAAAACTAACAGAGAAAGAAGATGAATTAAAATGGTCCAAAAAGAATATTTCAGGAAACTATACAGGAAAATTAGGGTATGGTGCTAAGAAAAAAGAACCAGAGGTGGAGGGATTCAGATAGTGGTGGAAGATAGTTTGGAATCTCAATGGTCCTTAGAAGAAAAATATATTTACGAAACCATTACGCTCTGGAATAAAAAAAAATGAACTCAAATGGTCAAAACACACAGCAAACAAAGCTAAAAAACAGAGAATGGAACAGTTCATAATTTTTTTGTTCATTATTCATATGGAACAGTTCATCAGTTCATCATTTTTTTTGTTCATTATTCATTATTCCTAAAAAACAAACAATGGAACAGTTCAAAGCTAAAGCGGTTCGCTCGAACATACCCGATACAGAGCAATGAACAGTCACGGAGCAATGGTCAAAAAACATAGCAAACAAAGCTAAAAAACAGACAATGGAACAATTCATAATTTTTTTGTTCATTATTCCTATGGAACAGTTCATCAGTTCATCATTTTTTTTGTTCATTATTCATTATTCCTAAAAAACAAACAATGGAACAGTTCAAAGCTAAAGCGGTTCGCTCGAACATACCCGATACAGAGCAACGAACAGTCACGAAGAAACGAACAGAGCAGCGAACAATCACGGAGCAACGCGCGAATAATCAAACCGGTAAACAATCCAACATCACGGGCGATTTATTTATAAAAACTAGTTTGGCCGAACTTTTTTAAAAGTAAAAGTTCAGCCGAACTTTTGTTATGAGTTCAGCTGAAATTGTCGCCGGTTTTCCCATCTCCGACGAAAATTCTATTTGCCCACGCCGTCAGTGTGCCGTCAATCTAAACGGAATCACGAGTTTTTGGCCCCCGATTCTCACAAAAGTGTAACCCAGCGTCACGTTTCCGCTCTAATGTTTATTCCTACTTCAAGCTTAATATAGTGTTATTTGAGGATAGAATGTTTTGTGTTTGAGAGAAAAAATTGTTGCAAAGCTTCATCATTTCTTTATAAAAAATTGAATAAAATGTATTAGTTATGTGTATGTAGTCAGTCATTTTATGGAGTGTTATTTCACAATTTAACAAATTTAACTGTATTCATAAATTGTACTATCAATGCTAACAAAGTCCTAGTTCCTACACTAATTTGGTAAGCCACAACACCTTGGTCAATGGCACTTTCTTTAAGGATTTGATCTTTTATAGCACAATCACCCTCATGGGTATTGCTTTTTTCTTTAAGACTCTCGTTGACTTTATAATAAAGTTACCATGTTGTAAATGCAGTTTTTCATTTGCTATTATTTGCTTATTAAAATTAATTTTACATTATGAGTCATCAGTATGTTTTTTTCAATGCAATATATTTAACTTTTAAAAAATGAATAAATCTATAATATTTATATTCTTAATTAATTGCAATTGTAACTTTGTCAATTATATTTATATTATTAATTAATTGCAATTGTAACTTTGTTTATTTAAGAAATTGATGTTTAAGGTGGATTTTTTCATTTTTTATCCAATTTTCCTTTCAACATAAAAATCATTGCATTAAAAATTACATTGCTATATGATCAAACTAAGTTTCAACCATACCAAATCTTAGATTTCAACATTACCTAATAAAATTTAAGACGATTATAATTGCTAAAATTCCAAAAACACATCAATCATTTACCAACAAAGTTTAATCATAAATAACTATGGTTGTAGATTTCAACCATTTTCTATTGGAAGTTAAACATGAAAATGATTGCTAACCAAAATAAAAATCAATTATTCACCAATAAAAAATAACTATAACTACATTTCTTTTCCTATCATTGCCAACAAGTTAAATATACCAAGATATTCATTATTTTAAAGTTGAATTTGTTCGAATAATAAGTTAATTGGCTCTCAAACCTTAGGCTTTAAAATTTAATCATTATATAATATAATATAATTTACCTTTTCTCATATTAAATAAATTTAGACTTTGCCAAATTATTTATTCATTACTTCAATTGAATTTAATTGTCTATTAAAGCTCTTAAAAATAACCTAGTTTACGTGTTTTGATCATATATCCTTTTAACTAGACATACTAATTAATCCTTACTAAATTTCATGTTGCACATATAATTTAGGGCATTATTAAACAAATTGGATCTTTAAACATCAAGGCTAACTGCACAAGCTTTTTTTTATTCTAAACTACTTGTGGTTTAATCTGATCTATAATTCAAATATATTTAAAGTTAAAGTTAATTGTCTAGTTTTATTTGCTTCTAAGCATGTTGTGGCTTAATTTATAATTTAAGAAGTTTATCAATGTTTGGCACATTATAAAACTCAGTGAGAAAAAGTTTTACATATACATACCTATTATCATAATATCAATGAAATAAATAAATTTGCATAAATTTCATCATATGCACCACTACCTAAAGATATGCAGATATTTATTGAATCTCATTTATTTAGAATCAATCATTTTCAAGTCCTAAAGCACTCTTCTCTTTAAATCATATTGAATCTAATTACTCATTGAAGCTCTTAAAATTAACCTAGTATATTTGTCATAAACAAAAGATCAAATAAATCTCATTCATCATTGAGACTCTTAAAATTAATGTAATTTATTTATTTTAATTATATTAATCATAATTAAGGATATTTAATCTCACTTAGAACATAAAGGTCATGAACTCTCTTATTTTTAAACCAACAAATAAATCTCATTCATCATTGAGACTCTTAAAATTAATGTAATTTATTTATTTTAATTATATTAATCATAATTAAGGATATTTAATCTCACTTAGAATATAAAGGTCGTGAACTCTCTTATTTTTAAACCAATTATCATCTTATACATTAAAAAGTAGGGATTAAGATGAACACTATTATTATGTAAGAATATTGAATGACAATAAAATAAAGTTGGAGGGTTGTCAAAATTCTATCCCATATTGTCCAACTCTATAAAATAATTAATAATGTAAAGAGCTAACAAACAAATAATGATAAAATAAACCAAAAATCCCATTAATATTTTTCTCGCAAGCAACATAATGCTCAAAACTCAAATAAACATTAATATTATATAATTTTTTATTAAAAACCCTTCTTTAAATGAATCACTTCTCCCAATTTAAGAAATCTTCAAGATCCTAAAAACATTAGCTAAAATGCCCTTAAAATCCAAGTAACAATAAACATTTGCTAAAATACCCTTAAAATCTAAATAACATTTAAGTCCCATTTTACCAACCTAAAAAGTGCTTCTCAATCAAAACATTAATGCAATTATCCTTAAAATCTAAGTAACAATAAACATTAGCTAAAATACCCTTATCCTTGCCAACCTAATCCCCAATCTCATTAAGATTACCTAAAAATTCCACATCTGAGCACATTACTATAGTGTTATAGTCCTAATGAGGTTTGATAAATAAATTGTGCAAACCCCAAATCCCTTTGCTTAGAGTGAATCATGTTTCGTAATTCTCTTGATAATGCATAGAAAAAAAATGATATACTGCACTTGAGTGGGTTGAGTTGGTTCGTTATGTGAAAGGCATCAAAACTCCTAAATTCCACTCAACCATGATGACATAGGAAATCATGAACGACTACGCCAAAATTCGTAATTTTAGATTTTCTGATGTCATGCACTTTTCAAGGAGTACTATAATCCCTAGTCAATGGCCAATGATTTAGTTGGCATTGAATTTCAAAACATACTAACATGCCTCTATAAAACCAACGGTACTGCTTATGCATTCTCCAAGGACCAAAACTCACTCTGACATTATGCACTAAAGATATCAACTTCCAGAGTGAATTGAACAGTTGAATACCTCTACCGCCAAAGGTGCATTGAATACCTCAATGCATATAAAAATATGTTCCCGTTTACGTCACATTTATCCGTCAAATCTAACTGTCCTTTGTTGCGTTTTTAAAAAGTTGCCTCTGCCATAAATGCAAAAAGATGCTTTACGTGGCACTTTAATCATTTGAAGACTCTACATACTTTCTCACAATAGTGCAGTGAAAGATGTTGTATTTCTCACAATTTTGTCCCGTCCCGACGGTCTCTGAGGAAGTACTTGGCAACATCATATGTCAAAACGATGTCAATAAGGTTCAATGTTTCTCTATTGACATAAAATTTAATCATTGAATACTAATTGACGACTTCTATATGTATGAGATGTCATCCATGTTTTAAAGGACCCTAAACCCTTTTGGTGAGGTCTAAGCACCCCCTGTATTGCTGCATTGAATGCAGCAACAGGGTGTTTAGATACTGTCGGATCTCGTTGTCAGTAAAATTTAAATGTATAAACCTTGTAAAAATTATATTTAATTGGGCTGTGGTCTCCAGGTTTAGATTAATTAGAATTTAACAATGGTTTTTTGTTTTGTTCTTTTTTTCCTGCTTTGGTCTGACTGTTTGGGGACACACACCAATTACCCATTGATTTCTACGTGGGGGACGTATTTTCAATGAATCCAAGGTTTACTTCTTGTGTTGGGATTATAGCTATTTTTATTTGGCATCGTATTTTTCAATGAAATGTTTTTTAGTTGTATTAGGATTTAATTATTTTGCTAAGCTCGAAAAGATTTTTATAACTTCAAAATTTGAACTTGAAACCTCTCAGAACCTTAAAATAAAACATTTTTGGGATTTAACCTAAAAGCTCTGCAAACCTTAAAAAAAAACCAAGAAAAATAACTTAACCATTCCACATATAAACTTCAACCCTAATCCATAAGTCTGATTAATGAGGGTTGAGTTTGCCTGTAATGACAAAAAGCAAACTAGAATACACAACCGGAATGAAAAAGATAGTCTCGTCTCTATATAAAACATCACGAAATAAAATAAGAGTTAAAAACAGAGTCTATTTAATAATTAAAAATATATACCACTTGTGAAACCCCAGGAAATAGAAATAGCCCAAAAATCACTAATCACTGAAGCTTCTCCATAAAATAACACATCAGTAAGCCTACAATTCTCAACAATATGATCAAAGCTACTTCTCACACATATGCATAAATGGTATGCAATTATCATATTATCTACACTCGTAACTCTCTCGTCCGATATCTAATTAACATTATCTGTATGCAATAAACTCTAAGCAGCACCTCAAAACACAGAACACAAAAAATACACAAAAGCACAATATTCAACATATAATCGCCAATATATTAAGAGCTCTATTAGTTGCACTGTAAAGCAAGTACAGTATCTTCATCACCTATTTGAATGTCTGTGATAATGCCCTTGTCACGACCAAGGAGTGATGAGTTTAAAGGATTAACTTAAAAGACAAAATAACAGTATAATAACAATAAGCTTTAGCAGCAACTTTCTGCAACAAAATGAGCTCAATAAACTTCTTGATATCATCTGCTATACAAAATGAGCAATGAAATATTGGGTATAAATCTGCTGGTAAATCTTCTGATCTCAAACTATAACAAGACACTTGTCAGAGCTTGAAAACCATAATCCCCCACGGAAAATTCGGTTCTTCTTACAGAGTGTTCGGTTATTCATCATCGTCCTACGAAACAGAGAAGAGCATGTCAGCAAACATTTTCAGTAGTTGAAATGGGAAAATCACAACTTAACCAGAATTTCGTTTATAGAAGATGGGAAAGATAAAACGAAAATACCTCCCCACTTTCGTCATCCTCATCATCTTCATTGAGCTCAGACTTTGATTTTTCCGATTCCTCAGGTGTGGCACTTTGGACACCTCCTTCCTGCTCAAAATTTATGCAGACACCTTCAAGGGAGAACGGAATGGACGATCGACTAGTAAATCTAACTATGTTCAAAGACAATAGGCTTACCTGTTTCTTCTTGTATGCTTTCATGGTTACATCGTATTCAGCTCGCTTTTGTGCAGCTTTAGCAATGTATGGAGCCTTTTCCTGCCAAAAAAAAACAGAGTGCAAAATCATGAGAATTGAAACAAAAGCTAAGTTGTTACTAAAGCCAAAGGCTTATGAAGAAAGCGAAAAGCACATACAGCTTCGGTCAATTCTTTCCATTTGTCACCACAAGCTTTGCCAACCTACAAAAGCAAAATTGTCGATCCTCGATTAGAGCCCCTACTTGAATCTCACATGAGTAGCCTGAACAAATTAGAGCATCATCTACAGGAAGGAAATTTTCTAAAGATATAAGTGTGACATTACCGCTGTAACTCCTTTGACTTCAGGATGTTTTTGTTTGAACGTTTTACGGAACTCCTCCCTGAACAACCAAACTTTCTCAATACCTATCTCACAAGGCTTTCAGAACAAAGTAACCATGAATAATATCTGAACAATAAAGCAAACTGCATGATAGGGGTTAAAGAAATCGCATACAGATATACAAAAAAGGCGGTTGGCGGCCTCTTAGGCTGGTTTGGGTCCTTTACTGCTTTGGGTTTGGCCTGCTTCTTGTTTGGCTTCTCTTTGACACTGAGAAGCTTCTTCCTGAAAATTCCCAAGAATTGAATAGAAAAAAAATACTCATTATACAAACAGGAAACAGAACAAATCATTTGTATCTGTGGTATTAAATTTCACATACTTGGCTTCAGCATTTTTACTCTTAGTATCCTTTGCTGCAGTCCTCTTAGCCTTTGCATCCTTCATCGTTCTGGTTATAAAATAAAAACACCCACAAAAGCTATAAGCTGTAATTCACAATAAATTTCAAAAAATGGAGGTTAGACTAAGAAACTAATTTTTTAAGTAAAACATGAAGAAGAGCAACAAGATATAGAAAAAAACAGCAATGCGGTACAACTGTTAAGGAAGAAATACTACTTTGCTAAGTCAAGGAAAAGCAATAGTAGTGTGCGATTCTCTATCAGTCATGCAAGGGAACTGGTTATTTTGCCCTTCAAATTGCAAGCAGAATTACAGATCAAATCTAAGCAAAAGAAATATCTAACATATTTTTGTTATTATCGCTCTTTGTAGAATATTTTACAGGGCATAGTTATATTGACAAGGAACGTCTAAATAAACACCCTGCCTACACAATTTAATTCCAGCTGATGGCTCACTAGTAGAACAAAATACCATTAAGAAATATTAAGTAACAGTCAAGTGAAATTCAAAGTAAGGAACCATGTGTGGTTCCTGTGTGGTTCCTGCTAACTACACAAAGAAATGTCAGAAATATCAACTGAACTGTCAATCTGCAGGGAATCCCCAAAGCATAGTCTAATAATGTCAACTAAAGATGCCAAGATTAATCATTCTGTTAGAGTAGGGGCTTTGTGCAGGGAAATTAACTATGATCGCTGTTGAATCGGCTTTACACTGTGATTCATTAAAAAGTATAGGTTTGGGAAGTTCAAAGTTCTGTTCGGTAAATATTTTAGAAAACAGGGCTAAATATGTCATAACACTCAGCAACAAAGATAGTTATGTCATATTAATTCCCAGAGTCGATATGTTTTGGAAGCATGTAGAGATTCGTAGCCTCTGTAGGAACAGGCTCATCTTATAGCCTTCCTAAGAGGTGTTATAACTCAAACATATTACATTAGTTACATTCTTCCAACCATATAAAACCTAAATATTGAATGCTACTAAAGTAAATATTTAGCTATTTTAAGAGTCATGTTTTAAATAAGAGGGCCGTAACAACCAGTGCTAGGTGGCCAGACATCTATGACCAGCGAACTGCATCAAAACACAAGAAGCGCTTTTTTAACTCCTTAGAAACTTGACTGCTCACAAAATATGAAGCCGAAAAGAAAATGCATAAACATTTCGTTGAAGAAGCTCAAAAAATTTCGTACCGGAAGATCTCACACTTTGCGTGAGATGCTAATGCTTACGCGTATTTAGAAAAAAATAGATAGTTTCCGTCAATCCATAGCACAATTAATATCAATCTGAAAAACAATAGAGTTCCAGCCGAGAACAAGTTTCACGGAAAAAGTAGTTAACATGATCAAGATTTTCAAGAAAATCAGTTACTATTTAGTAAATTCAAAGTTCCAGAATGGCGCAGACAGTTAAAGTACGAAACAAGTCTTCAAACAGAGTACCACTACAAGGAAACCAACTAAGTTTCACAAAATATAATTTCAATAAAGGAAAGATCCAAATTTTACCCCAAAAATAACTTCAAACAGAGCAGAAGCAAAATTTCGCGGTCAAACATTGCTCTTGTTACGTCAAATTTCCGAAAAATTAAATGCAGAAACACAAAATATGTGAAAGAGTACAGAGCAAGAAAAGAGGGCAAATGAAACCCTAGCACATCGCAAAAACTGAAAAGGGAACAAATTTAACAAAACTTCTCCAGACCGGGAGATACAGAGTGCGTTCCGCAACCAGAAAAGACTAACAAAAACGGCAAAGCTTTACGCAGATAGAGAAAATATTGAAGGACTACGTACCTGGAAATTGGATGCAGACGAACTTTGCTCCTCCTCCTCCTGTGTTTGCTTCTCCTTAAAAAAAAACCTGCGCGCAGTGAAGGAAAATTCTACCACTATTTTGCGCGATGATATGAAGCAACAGCAAACATTACACGACACAACGCAAAGAAAACACGAGACGAAGGAAGAGAAGAGGAGGCGGAAGTAGAAATGAACAAGATGGATGACCGGCAAAGAATGTGAAGAGAGGAGGGTTTTCAATGCGAACCTAGCAACAAGCTTCTTCGGCAATACCGGGTGCCTTTCCGGTTGTTGCCGGTCACCAAAGAGAAAAGTTCCTTTTATATGTTTACACGGGGAAAATCTATAACCTCCACGAGTGGAGGGGCTTTCGTGGTTGTATTAGGATAAGCTCTCGTGGTAGGGTGGTGGCCATATTTCTATTTAGGGTCCTTGACTATTATTATAGATCGTGGGTTAGATACTCAATTTTTATTTTCAATGAATAAAAGTCCGGGTAATGAGGATTCTAATGTGAATTTACAAGGTGTTATTATTATTGTTTATATGAAAGAGACATTAAATTTTCAACCTCTTTCTTACTGAAGTAAATTAAAATTACATTTAATAAAGATAATAATGTTAATGTGAATTGCGTTAGAATCCTTACTATTTATATATTTACTTAGTTATGATTTAGTGTTTGGAACTTGACATTATTATATAATTTTTTTTAGATCATAGTGGATGTAGAGTTCTATGTAGATTAAATAAAAGATATTGTTTTTTTTTAATTGGCCCTTTTCATTGTCAAATGACATAACATGTGTTTTGACCAATCAAATTAGTTTATATATAGATAGGAAGTGGAGAAACCCTAAATACCTAAATACTTATAATGTAAATTTATTAATATTAATTATGAGTTTTAATTTGGTAGAGATATAAGTGAAATACATAACAAAGTGAATCTTTATGGAGATCAATCCTAAGACTATACATGAAATTCAATGTATTTAACCACTCAAGCCAACCCATGGAGATACTTCATTCTATATAGATAATTCTATTAATTGAGAGTAGCTCAAGTGGTTGTGAGGAAAAAGTGTTATCTTTCTTGGTTAAATTTAAATTACACTTTGTGACATGTAGTTTAGCTCTTAGTAAGTTAATTGTTAATGAATTATACATGATTTATTAACTTGATTTTGTGTTTTAGAGAATATAGGATTTTCTTTGACTTTGTGCTTTAAAGAATATAGGATTTTCTTTGAATATCATCCTCCAAATGAAGAGAAGTTCATAAAAGGTTTCCTCCAAAATATGTTACTTAAAAAAGTATACATTAAAAATTTTGATATCAAATACACTTAAGACAATATTTATCCTCACCCTTTTATATCAACCAAATAAACCTATATTCAACATTTCAAAATAGCATGGTTGACTTGCTTTACAATATTTTAAAAATTATAATATTCTTCCAATTCCTCAAGATGAAGCTATAAAGTAGTGAGATACACTCTCTTTTTTCTCCTTTTCTTGTTTTATTATTATCCAATTAGTATTTGAACAGCCTAGTGGGTAACATGCGAGGTTGTTGTTACTAATTTAAATGAATCAGCATATATGCCTCATTTACAATATCCCAAGGAAGCATAGTGAAGAGACTTGTGGTAAAAGATTTGACCTTTTAGTTATTTGCCTTATTTACAATATCCCAAGGAAGCATAATGAAGAGACTTGTGGTAAAAGATTTGACCTTTTAGTTATCAATGTATTAGTCTCTACACCACATCTTTCAATAATAAGGGGAAGATTATTTCTAAAAGTTATGGGAGCAAGGATATTTAGATTTTATGTTTTTTATATATATAGGGAGAGAGATTTAGCACCATGTCTACAGAAATAGAGTTTGGGGTTAAGCAACTTGTAAAAGGGAAAAAATTTAATAACAAAGGTTGTCAAGTTGAAATCTTAAATATTAGAGGGCCTATCCACATCCCTCACATACACAAGATCTTCAATTTAGCAGTTAAGAAAGGCTTCCTTAAGCCATATACTCAAAGTCTCATTGTACAAATTTTTGAAAGTGGGGAAAAAAAAATTCTCTAATTATAGGATCATTATGATTAGCCTTATTCTAACCAAGTTATATGGAATTACTTGGAAAATGAGATTAGAATATGGCTAGAGAACCACAAAAAAAGATCTAAAATCTAAGTCAGATTTTGGAGCTCTCATTCAACTATGGACCACCTTGTTACATTTAGGATCATTACACAGGAGTGTCGCAATAATCAAACCAATATCCTATTTTGTTTCATTGACTTTAGAAAATATTTTGACATAATGCCCAAGACTAACCTTTGGAATTGGTTAGAAGAGCTAAATGTTCCTTTCGAGTTTAAGAGTCGTTGTGGTAAGGTTGTTTAAGAACATTATTGCCAAGTTTAGGAACATTAAGAATAAATCAAAGGAAATTAAGTGTAATAAGAGTCAAGTAAGATTTTCCCTTGTTCCCTACCCTTTTTGGCATATATATTGACAAACTACAAGATTATTTGGAAGAAGAAGGTTATGTCAACTCAACTTTTGCTACTATAGTCATCATCCTTCTTCTTTATGTTGATGTTATTGTTATTATGTTAATGAGTCGTTTTGATCTCAACAAGCAATTAGGAATTATCAAATATTTTTTCTCTGATATAGTTATGATTGTTAACATTAACAAAAGAGACACTATGATAAGTAAATCCAAAAATATCACTTACAACAATTTCATGTATGACAATAAAAATGTGGAGGAATATCCTTCATAGAAATATCTTGGAATTGATATTCATCATAAGATTAACTAGAACTATAGCATTGAGAAGGATAAAGGGAGCATGGAAAGATTATTATGGACTTAAAAGCAATTGTAAATTAGTGGACCTTTGACTACAAGAGAAGAATAAACTCCTCTTTAAGACACAGGAAATTTTAAGGATGGAGATTTATATTAAAGTTTAGAAATCTTGGCGAACCTAACTAGTTCCTTTATATGTAAATTGTAAAATGTTTGGCAATTTCTTTGTAAAAACATTCAAATTTTTAATAATTTTATATGTAGTCTCCATAAAATTTTGGCAATTTTTAAGGAAAGAGAATTTTATACTATAAATTTTGGGGGAATAACTTTTAGAAAAAAAAAAGGGGAAATTGACGAATATTTGTTTCAGAAAAAGCTTGGAAAATTGGCCCATTTGTGAATATTATCCCATGTTTAAGATTATTGCCACTTTTATTATCTTATATGGTTGTGAAGCTCGGGTTGCAAAATCTCTAGAGAAACATGGAGAAAGATAAAACAAATATGAATGTGTTTTATAACTTATCTCAAAATTAAAGGAAATACACCCTATGATCTAGGAGGATCCAGAAATATAAGTGGCCTTGAAAATAGCTCAAAAATAAAAATTCATCATATAGAAGTGAAACCACGACCATATCGTAGTGCTCATCTGCAAAATATTTCTAACCATTTGGTTATATAAAAACAAAAAAAATATATAATTGTGGGGGGGCTGCCACCACCTAACAGTCATATGTATATTATATATTAAAAATGGGGTGGGCGGGCCACCCCCGGTGGACCCACCCAACCCCCGGAACCAACACACATATATGTCATATTACATATAACCAAACGTATTGTATAACAAGTCAAGGCCACATGCACCATGGACCCTGTCCGCACCACCATTGCCTACCAATCGAGAATCAGTGGGGGTTGAACTTACCCGACCCACATGGGTCAGCCCCAAATGGGTGGCCCCAAATACAATTTAACGTCGAACCAAAAATTAACAGCAATTGAACTATATGCTATGCTGAGAATCGAACACGGAATCACCAACTTAATATGCACCACCACCACCAACGGGCCCAACGACCCGTGTTGGTGGCTCCACTGCCACACAATATTTAAACTCTCATTCAGTCATTCGAAAAGGGACCAATGGTGGAGGAGCAGCCTCAGCGGGGGAATCAACGAGATGCCAAAAAGATTCCCTTACAGGGCCAGAGGTGCAAGTGTCAGAATTTGACAAATTTATATTCATTTTTATACGATTTCGCGACACAAATCCAGTGGTGATGTTCATTTTTCCATCCAAGCTCTCCATTTTCGGGCTATCATCCAGATTTGAGGTACAAGGGTCATTTTGTAAAGTTGATTATAACTTATTTCTTTTATGCCACTTAATGAAAGAAGGCCTCCCCACTTTTGAGCAGGGCCCGAATACATAGCCCACATTGGCTGAACTTCGTAATCAAATTGTTGTCTCTTTGATCTCATGTTTGCTTATGTTTTCTACTTCTTTTCATGTGGTTTAAGTTACTTGGCTAATATGCTTTGTTATATGCAATTCTGAATGCATCCTTGAAGTTAAAAGATCTCCGATCAAGTTTGGTATCAGAGCAGGTCTTCTTTATGTGAGTTGCATGAGCGAATGTTAACCAGGAACAAGCTCCAAAAAGGTGAATGAAAACTCAAATCCTTTGATCCCGAAGCGGGACGTGCACCACGAAGATGGAATATGGTAGATGATGATGCACGAGATGAAGAAGAGTGAATTATCGCAAGATATTCTTCAACATGGCAGACAAAGTTGACAAGCTATTTGCAGAATATGAGAAGACTATCAGGCATGAGAAGAAATATATTGACGATCATGCATCGGTACACCATGAAGGTGGAGGAGGAGATCCTCCTCCCTCTCCATCCACCAGTGAAATATATTCCTATTCTCATCATTCTAACAAGCATCATAGACATACATATAAGAAACCATTTTTTAAGTTAGATGTAAAGTTTTTTTTCCCACATATAATGGAGAATGTAATGCAGAGAAACTTAACAATTGGATTAGACATATCAAGGTTTATTATTGGATTCAGCAAATCGAGGAGGATGAGGCAAAGATCCAATTAGCATCTCTTCGGCTGAGTGGCACCGCTCTCGTTTGGTGAGATAGCAAGTTGCAGAAAGGCAGCAAAAACTTGGGTAATCTCCTTTCTTCTTGGTCCAATTTTGTTTTTGCATTAAATGATTAGTTTTATCCTTTAGGTTATCGATAAGAGGCTTTAATGGAATGGAAATATTTAAGGCAAGGAAAGGGTCAAAATGTACAAAGCTTCACAATATTCATAGTTCGTATGCTCAAGTTATAGCTAGTCAAACTTGGCCAAGTGGCAGTCTTAACGCGGCAACAATTTGGCAGCGACCCGACGCACGGAATCCGACCATCGGAAATGGGAAAATTTGTCATCTACTTAATTTATCAAGTGACCCTCATTTTTCGGCAGAACATTTTTAACCATTTGGTTATATAAAAGTAAAAAATATATAATTGTGGGGGTGGGGGGGGGGGGGGGGGTTGAGGGCGGGGGCCACACCCGCCACCCCCCAACAGTCATATGTATATTATATATTTAAAAAGGGGTGGGTGAACCACCCCCGACGGATCCACCCAACCCTCGGAACCAATACACATATATTTCATATTACCATAACCAAACATATTGTATAACGAGTCGGGGCCACATGCATCGCGGACCCCGCCCACACCATAGTTGACTACTAATCGGGAGCCGACGGGGGTTGAACCCGCCTGGCCGACGTGGGATGGCCCCCAACGAGCGGCCCCAAATAGAATGTAACGTCGAACCAAAATTAACAACAATTGAACTATATTCTATGCCGAGAATCGAACACGTAACCACCAACTTACAACGTGCCACCACCACCAATGGGCCCTACGGCCCACATTGGTGGCTCCGTCGCCACATAATATTTAAACTCTCATTCAGTCATTCGACGGGGGTCCGATGGTGGAGGAGCGGCCTGGGCAGCGGAACCCTGAGCGAGGGAATCAACAAGATGCCAAAAATATTCCCTTAGAGGGCCAGAGGTGCAAGTGTCATAGTTTGACAAATTTATAGTCATTTTTATACGATTTCACGACATGAATCTAGTGGCACTATCCGTTTCTCCAACCGAGCTCTCCTATTTCAGACCATCATCCGGATTGGAAGTATAAGGGTCACTTTTGTAAATTGTCTTGTAACTGATTTCTTTGATGCCACTTAATGAAAGAAGGCCTCCTCACTTTTGAGCAAGGCTTGGAGACGTAGCCCACATTGGGTGAACTCCATAATCAAATCATTGTGTCTTTGATCTCATGTATGCTTATGTTTTCCGCTTCTTTTCATGTGGTTTAAGTTACTTGGTTAATATGCTCTGTTTTATGCAATTCTGAATGCATCCTTGAAGTTAAAAGATCTTGGATCACCCTATCATATCCTCATAAAAACAAGTCTTCCCCCTTTAAGAGCATGGCTATGACAAGAATAAGATAAATAACATGGATGATAAGAAGCTTCCTAAAAATGTTTCAAACTCTAGTTAAAACCACTGGTGGCTCAAGTTCGAGTGGCATAAAGATGCCAAGTCCTAGATAAATCATTGGGGAATAAAAGAAAATGTCACTTTGCAAAGTAATGATACTCATAAACACATCTAAATTTTAAAACAAATTATGGTGTGATAAAGAATTAGAGGATAAAAGTAAATTAAGATATTATAAGAAGGTGATCAACCCTAATTTAGAAGATCAAAAGTATCTCTTTACTTTGACTAGTGTAAAGAAGAAAATCAACATTGTTAAAATAGGATCAAACTCTCACAAGCTCCACAATGAAACTGGGCTTTGGACAATTTTCAAAGCATTGTGGGTTGGAAGGGTTTATCGTATTTGTGACACTAAAAAGGTTGAAAATGAAAAGCACTTTCGTTTAGGATGTCTTACATACACCCACATTAATTCACATTTTCAAAATATTTGTCACAATAATGACCTTCCTAACCTTTTAACTCATAAAAACTATGGTGATTTTGAAACCCTTTTATTAATCATTTTTAAACACAAATAAAATTTTAAAGAAATCCAAATAATTCTTTACCTTTCTTAAACTTTAAAAATTCAAATATAATTTCAAGGAATATTGCCCATTATCAATACTATCATCATTATTACTTTTATTTTTAAATTTGGAAAATATTTAATTTACCAGAAATAACCACACATATTCATAACCTTCGATATTTGATATATATATATATAATAAAGATAGGAAGTGTCATCCTCACTTGTATAGATATTTTTGAAGTCATTTTATTTGAAGTTATTTCCGAAATAAAAATATTTTTTATTTTTTTATTTTAACGAACGTCGCAACAAAAATATATTAATATAATGGTTATTTTTCAACTTTACGGAGAATCTTTAGTTAACTATAGTACATAAAAGGTTATTAGGTATCTTAATTATAAGATTATTGTAACACTAAGAGTTTTGAGTGTTTAACACATATTTATATTACATTATAATTTTTAAAGTATTGATTTTGTTTTAGTATTTTTATTTATTAAAATTGTATTTATAATTTGTAATTTTTTTCAGATAAAAAATAAAGGATTCAACAACCTTATAGTTTTAACTGAATAAAATGTGAATAATTTTATATTTATAATAATTATAGATATTTTAAATAATTTTATATTTATAATAATTATAAGATACTTTAAAAATGATTTAGTTTAAAAATTTTGTTAATGTGTAAGTGAAATTTTGTATGGTTGGTATTTTTTTAAATGTATTATTAGATCTTAATTTTATAATCTTTGTTGCAATATCTATTTTTCTAGCTTTTTAACATGTCAAAATTACAATGAGTTAGTGAATTTGGGACGTTTCTCTCCAAGCTCTTTGAATATAGGAGTACAATTTTAAAACAAACTAATTTATTGTTTCTTTAGACCAAAGTTTGGTCTCAATTAACCATCATCATTTATTATAATTAGATATTTTTATATTATAAATTTATTTCATATTAATATTTTATTAAGTATATATGTTATAATAAATTTGCATATTTAATTATGAATGAAAAACAATTTATATAAAATTCTATATATTAAAAATATTACCAATTAAAAAAATTAATTCAAAATAATTACATAAATTAATATAATTAATATAAATTCATCTTAAATCTATTATGTATGGAAAGTAGTCCAATTTTTTTGATATAAATATTTTTTCATGTTTTTAATCTTTAAAAAAATTTAAACAAATTTATCTTGATGTGATTTTAGTTAAATTAGTATCATTAAAATACTAAATTATATCAAAATAGTGCTTTGAACCATTATAGAAAAAAACCAAACAAACACTTGAAAAAATTCAGTATAAACGTTACATTATTCTAAACCTTATAACTTATTTATGGTTTATAATTAAACAATGAACATCTTAATATTTTCATTTTTGTATATTCTAATATTTTATAATTATAAAATTATATATCAAATATTAATAATAAGATGGAATTTACTTCAATTCAATTTTCCCCTCCGCAATGTTTTCCATTATATACCAAACACATTTGGTAACCAATACATACAATGCTTCTAAGACATAAGGGTGTAAAATAGTAAATTTTTTATTTTTTTATTTTTATTTTTATTTTTTAATTTATTTATGTGTATATGTCATTTTTTATAAGAATAAAAAAATAAAATAAAAAAGGTAAATTATGTTTGTGGTTAGATGTTAGGAGTGTTTTTTATAATATTTTATCTTTAAAATTATGGAGAGCATATGTTATTATTCAAATTTTTTATGAGAATTATTATATCAAATCTATACTTAATTTGAGGTTGATATTGATTTTTCTTTGATAAATAATTCCAAATTGATTTGTAATTATTTAAGTTATTAAAATTTGATAAATTTATAAATTATAATAAATATAAATGGATAAAAATGGTTTAGAAAATTACTTATAATAGGATAATATTTAACCAATCACTATTATTTCTACAACAGAATATATTTATATTTCATAATTTTATTATTAAAACTCTTAATCTATCCATTTATATATGTTTTTAAACTTTACATGTTTATTTTTTATTTACTTAATATTTTATATATTTTTTTTGGTTTTTTGTTTTTTTTTCTTTGGAAAAGAGATATATATTTCCATGTTGAAAAAATATATTGAGACAACTTAGACAATGTGCTCACGACGCTATATTGTCCAATTTGGACCAAAAAACAAATTGATCACTAACTCCTACGCTCTAACAAAGCTCAGATCCACAAAATAAAAAACCCTTGTCTTCTACAATCTATTTATCCATCAAACAACAAACTTTCCTATCAAGTTCTTAGCCTTTTCAACTATCATTATATCATGATTATTTTTCAATGTCAATACATTATCAAAATGTTATTACAAAATAGGAGCTGGAATTGAATGGCTGCGACCTCCAAAGTCTGATCATCCAAGAATTCTACTATCTCCAATGGTCCTAGCCTCACCTATATTGCTTCCTTGGACAGACGATCTGTTATAGAGTTCAACTCTCTTAAAATGTGTTTTGTCTCCAAACAATTTAGTTTACGAGCCTCCTTATTAATTTCTTGGATGATATGGTACATATGGGATGCAACAATGTTTATTTTTCCACACATCTTGTCAACAACAATATAAGAATCACCAAAAATTTGCACTTCCTTCACCTCAAAATAATTTTCCACATATAATAATGCTCAAAAGGCTGAGAACTCGACCTTATTATATGTTCCACCTCCTTGACAGAAATGGATATGCAACACCTGCACCGTAGATTAGAGGATTGCCTTGACTATCACAATCAAAATATCCCCATGGCTTGCCTTCCTTTAGTGGGAGCATTATTGAAACTCTAATATTCTTTCATTTAGCCTCCATCTCATGTGCTTTAATTGTATCTTCAATTACATCGGAAACAAATTTTGTGGGAATAAATGTATCTTGAAAAATAACAATATTTTTGGCCCACCGGATGGAGTGGATCATAACAATGGGCATCACAAGGAAAGAAACAATAGACATGCCTGAGATCCATTACCGGATTCATCGCAAGAGAATCCTTACTCCACGATGAAGAAATAGGAGCAAATTTTTCCTTAATCATATACCAAATCTGTCGAGCATATCGACAATTTATAAAATGATGGGGGGTCAACTCTTCTTCACTTGTACATAGAGAGCAACGATTTGGGCCAATCTAATATCACTTGAGGTTGTTTTCCCATGTAAGAAATTTATTTGATGAGGCTAGCCACAGGGCCAACTTAATTTTCAACGACTCATTGTGTTTCCACTGAAACTTCACCCACCATGTTATCTCTCCATTAAATAAAGATTCAAAATGGGCTTAATGTCCCAATTTGGTAATGAAATCACCCAACAATGAGTTTTTAGACCATATTAATTTGTCGTCATCTTCATATGATATTTTTGTCATGGTTGAAGCAAGGAGGTCAACATAACTTGTCCATTGCATTGATTCATCATTTAGACTCGGGTCAATGGTTGATTTCCAACTTCTAATGCCCCTTTCATGTATCCCCCTATTGCAAGCATTATAAAAATAGAACACCCTTGTATTGTTCAATGACTCGATTAAATTACCAGAAAGCATAAAATTATCCCCAACGTTGATCCAATGGTCGATACTAATTCTTATATTCCTCCCATTTCCAACCCACCATGAAACCCAACCACTAACAATAGGAAAAACATTACAGAGGGCTTTTGAAACCATATAGGGGTTTGGACAACACTTCTTGGGACTTCTTATCCATTCAATCTCATATTTCTCATTGAAGTATTTGTCTTGCATCATGATACCTTACATATATCTATTATTTCTATCCTCCATATGCTCTTCATAGTTAGTGATTGACTGAAAAGATGGAGATATTTCAATATCCATCCTCCCATTACTTTTGGTTGGGCTATCATTTTCCATTTCACCAGAGCGATGGTGCCTGCCTATCGATTCCCAACCGATAAAAATCTGCTACATATATTTCTTATTTTGTTAAGGATTTCTTTCAAGATAGAAGTAATTGAATCCCAGTAAACTAGGATGTCTTCCAAAAAAAAATTGATTATAATGAGTCTGCAAGCCATTGAAAGGAGAAGATTTACCCAAATGAAAACCCTAGACCAGAGCTTTCTTATCATCCATATCCAATCCTCTTCTTGTAAACATTTGGCTTTAGAAAAAAGCCTAGATACTTAAATCTATCCTAGATGTTAGATGACTAGTAGGGAAAACACTCAACGGTGAATTTTTTAACAAAATTTGAAATATTGCTATGGAAAATTAACATTTTTTTTCGCATTTATTTTCATATTAGGGATGATTTCAAAATTTTCCAAAAATTTTGTAATAGAAGTAACATATGGAATTGATCCCAAAAAAAACAAAATAATATCATCAACAAAGAGGAGTAGGAAATTTGAATTTGAGCATAAGTTTTGATTCCTTTGAAGTCTCCATTAGAGATATTCTTTTGTATTAATTTGTTGAGCACTTTGCAACCAATAAGAACAAGAGGGGCAATAGAGGGAATCCCTACCTTAGTCCTCTTGAAGCCTTAATGAAGGAATAAGGGAATCCATTGATTAAGTCCGAAGAGTTGATAGAGGATATGCATTCCATGATCCAATCAATAAATTTAAAATCAAACCCAAGTTGAATTAAACAAATTCTGATAAAGGACCAGGTCACCTTGTCATATGGTTTAGACAGATCAATATTCATTGCAATAGATAGGATATTTTTGGATTTAATGGAATGTAAAGTCTCCTAGGTGATGGCTACAACATATTGGATCTGAAATTTTTTTAGAAACCCAAATTGTTCCTTCAATAAAATTTTGCTCAACACAGGTTTGATTCACATAGAGATTATCTTTCAAACCAACTTGTAAATAACATTACAACATGAAAATGGCTTATAGTCACTGAAGTATTTGGCATCCTTTTTCCTGGATATCAAACATATGAGTGTGGAATTTAATGCCCTGTGCATACAACTCTTTGACTGAGTCCCTTTCCCTTTCACTACCTTAAGATTGCTTGCTTTAAGTAAATAAAATCCTAAGAAAAATTTGACAATGAAACCATCAAGCCCTAGACATTTCCATTTATGCATCTGAGCCAGTGCTCCCAAAACTTCTTCCTCACAGAATTCTGCAGTTAAAGCGCATTTATTTCTTAGGTGATGGCTCGAGGAAAAAGTCTAAGAGTGTCCAACATCTCTAGGATCGATGAGCCTCTAGGATCAATGAAGAGAGACTTAAAATATTTAACCCCTACAACTGCTTTATTCGAATATGAGAAAGTCAAGATCCCATTTCCATCCTCAATTTCCCATATAGTATTTGTGGTTTTATGTGAATTGGCGTATTGATGAAAAAAAAATGTTTTCACATCCCCCTCTTTGATCCATATTGCGCAGCTCTTTTGTCGCCAAATATCCTCTTTGTGAACTAATAAATCCTACTTGACCATATCAATATCCTTCAGTTCTTCCCTCTCTACTGGTGTGAAAACACCTAGATCATTAGAAGAGTAATTATCAGCAATCCTAGGTTTAACATTCTTCAACGATGACTCATGTTTTTCCTTGAAACCTTTAAACCAAGATCTAATTTGTCTTTGAAAGCTTTATGATTATTGGAAAATTGAACCATGCAAGGGATGCTCTTATCTTCCCTTACGTGGACCCGGGAGTCCTTGACCAACTTCAGAAATCCAATTCCTTCAACCAAGAAGCATTAAATGTAAATGGAGGTGGAAGGTTCTCCTGCATTTCCAAACAAATGACTATTGGGTAGTGATTTGACAATCCCCCCCTCTCAACCCATGATTTGATTAAGAAACCATTCGAGAAGAAATATTTTAAAAGGAATAATTTGTCAAGTCTTTTGGATATTACACTCTCAGCATTACACATATTTCTCCACATCGAGGAAAGCTTAGAAGGACATGTATCCATTAGATTGAGAGAATCAAAGAAGTGGAAAAAATACGCATCTAATGGGTCAAATTTTCAAATTTTCTCCCCATACTTCCCTGATAGAAATGGTAAGATTCAAGTCGCCACCCAATACCAGAGAGGGATGGGGTAAAACACCTGAATCTTTGAGTGACTCCCAGAAAACCTCTCTTTTCTCTATATGGCTCACATATGTTCAAAACGTTCCATACATCCCCAAAGGATTTAACCTCTAGTTCCACCCCTATGGAACAATGATAAATATTGGATGAAAAAACCTTAAAGGCTAGGCTCCATATTGAAATTAGACCCCCTTAAAGGCCATCATTAGCATGGGCACAAAAGTCCCAATCCTTCAACCAAATTTCTATAGTCTCATTTTATTTTAATCATGTGGACATAGTCCCTTGTAGCAACAATATGTCTAAATTCATAGTTCTCAAGAGATGCTTGAGGGTTCTTTTCTTTGGGGCACCCCCGAAACCCTACAAGTTCAAAGATAATTTTTTTTTATCACGGAGCCCTTGCAGGGCTTTTATTACTCCAAAGACCCTTGAAATAGTATTTTTCCTTCCTAAATTTATATCCTCTTTGACTTTCTTTTGAGAATGGATAGGTTGGACCTACATCCAACATGAATTGCACTAGGTGGATCAACTCTTAATCCTCCCTTAGATGGATTTTCAAGAGACGGGCATACTTTTGATCTAAGCTTGTTGTTCTTCCTACCTTTCTCCTTAGAAAAATGAAAGGTTAAAAAATCGCATGAACCATTCACACCCGTGGAGGGTAAAGACATAGATTCTGAAAAGGAAGTTAAATATGGCACTATCAGATCTACCACTAGGGCAGAGTTTTGTGAAGGGAAGGGGGGAGGGGGGGGAGGGGTTATTGTCCTTCTAAGGACCAATGCTATTAGACAAAGGAACAAAATCAGGAAGAGAAAAGGAAATCAAGACCTCAAGATATTGTTGAATCACAAAACTAATATTAGACTTATCAGATGGAGGTGCATTTGTACTAGGAGAAATCTCATCAAGATCCTCATCACCTTGCTATTGTAATGGATCAAAGGGCTATAAGAAATCAGTCGACGGCGACATGGATCCTATATAGCGATTATGAGATGGTGACTTCCTTATCCACCTCCTTTTTTGTAGCTTTATCCCTTGAGAGTTGTTTTCACAATTAGCCAAGAGGTGGTCGACCTTACTGCATGTGAAGCAATGAAATAATATATTCCAATAGTTCATAATTTGTCAAGTTTTGTCATGAAACCAAAGTTCAATCTCATCAACCAAACCAAAACTCATCAACTTCAATTAATACCCAAGCACATCTGCAATCCATTTTGTACATACATTCCTCCTCAATTTCCACAAAGTGCCCTAGAATTTTCCCAATGGCTTCGAAAAAATCCTTGGACCAGAAATTGATCGGGAGCCCAAGAAATATCACCCAGATCCTCTGTGTAGACATTGGTTCCTTTGTCAGGTCGAAATCCAGATGCCATGGTTAGATGAGCAGGCTACATTTCCCCCACTTCCAATCAAAACTCAAGAATTGCTCATCATCCTCATGCTTTCTAAAGATCGCTACCAACTAGCATCTAACAAGGACATGAAACATGGGGCAATAACCAACCACCAGATTCCAACATTCTTCAATCCATGATTAAAGTGACAAAGGACTTAAAAAATTCCTTGAAAATCTCCCAACAATGGCACATTCTAACATTTTTTCCACCATACCTAAACCTAAATAATCTCCCATGATCATTACAGGAACTTTTGTGGTCCTTAGCGTTTTGCAACGATATGGTTTTGTGTTAGAAATAGGCTTAGAATGCTACGAGAGGGAAGATAAATATGGAAGAATACCCTCATGTGCCAAAACCATAATGCTATCAATCCTCTTATTTGCTTTGTCACCTTTGTCATCAAAGCTCAGGAGAAGAGAAAGGTCTCAGGTATATTGATATTAATCCAACGGTTCTACACACGCATGCATTAAATCTTCCAGGGATGGAGATATGCCCCCTGGAATCAGGTTATCTGGTTCATAGTCTACCAAGTCTAGCTCCATTTAATTCTCCAACTTTGATAAATGCCCGAAACATTCACATACAACACCTGTCACCGATAAGAATTGCAATACAACCTATTTTATTCCATTATGTATTAAGTTTACGTTTGAATAAAGATATAATTGCACCTCTATTGTATTAAGTTGCCAAAAAAACCATTCAATTGGGGCTATCTCAGGTGGTTGAGCAGAATGGTTGTTATCTTTCTCACGAAGGTTCAAATCCCTGCCAGTGACATGATGAACTATAATACCTTGATAATATTGTTGTATTGACTTCAAGCCTTGTGTACTCTTTAGTGAGTATACCTTTGAGTTGACTTGGTACCAAGCTTAGAGGGAGGCTGATTTCTTTTCTTGTAATTTGTTGGTAAAAAACACCATTCCATGAAATATAATTATTTAGTATTATTCAATTTTAATGTCATGACCAAGCCAAACACCAAATTGGTGTATGAGACCCTTTTTTTTGTGGGACAAGGGACCCACCTCCGCACAACGATTTGACTACTAAGTCTACAAAGGCATACATACTCTACCCCTCTAGTTTTGAACATGTGACCTCCTAAGAGAGGACACATGCTCTTAACCATTATGCCCACTCAAACTATATATAATAATGTTTCACTTTAATATTAATATTATTCATAATTTCAACTCTACTTAATATTAATTTATAACCTTATTAATTTATTGGAAGATATACTATGTTTTATTTAATATCTTTTTCCACCGCTAAATTTTAACGAATTTAGTAAACTTTAACCAGCTCAACAAACAATAATAAAAAGTACTTATGGAAAAATCAAAATATATGAATTTATTAATCTCATAAATAAATTAAAAACTTTGAAACCAACTCGTCCTAAATATAGAAGAATATGCTCTTCAAAAAGCAGACTCGCAATTATTTTGATTTGTATATGCGACCTAATAATAACTTTGAATTATATATATGGCGGATTTTATAATTTAATAATTTCGAGAGATAAAGTAGTTTTTGGGTGTCGCTCTCAAGAGCGACTTCCTTAACTCCATTCCTCCCCTCTATAAGATATTCCATCATTAATTGGTAAAGGAACACTATTTTAAATCTTTTACGGAACCTCTTTCTTAAAAAAATGATATTTGTGAATAAATTTATCCTCCGCGCATCTCAAGAATGAAACCCAATATAACTCACTTTAACAAAAGATATTCGTAAAATTAACCAAAAAACATTTACCATGTCAAAATATATTTATATATAGCTGGTCAGGCGTTATTATCGATAGAAAAATATGTAGTTTAATTTATTAAATAGTTTTTTTTTTTTTAAATTAATTTAATAGAAATTATTTGAAAATTATAATTTTATTTTGTAATGACAATATTTATACAATAATAGAGAGTTGCGGCTTTCCTTTTGTCGAAGAGTTTTTCTCTCCTTTTTAGCTAGTTTCATAGTTACAAACCCTTGATTAACTTTTCCAAAAATGACTACTTAATGGTTCAATTATTTAATGTATATTTTTTAATAGGTCATTTTTAAGAGTCAATTATTAATTATTAGCCACACACAATTAAATTTATGTATGGATATATAATTGAGAAGTATTTTATGGATATTTAATTGAAAAGCATTTTCTGATTGTGTAGTGTATTTAAAGAAGTCACATGGGTGTTTAGAGAGGTATCCAAGGGGAATATTAATAGTTAGGTGAGCATAGAAATTATTTATAATAAATTAATGTAAATTAATTTTAAATTCAAATCTATCAAGAATGGAGAGGGATCAAATTTCTTAAAGTGTACATTAAGTTTATCATTTAATTCCATGTCTTGTATTAATTACTTCATGTTAAAAATTACACTATAATAAATTTGGTCCCTTTTAATGCTTAATAGATACTTGTTTAAGATGAATTTACATTGGTTTATATTTTTGATATCTAGTTTACTTTTTTAGACCTTATCACATACATATACACATAGGTAGTTATGTATTTTTTTACTTTTTTTTTTGTTCTCAAAGACATATATACATACTAGTTTTTTTTACAACATTCCCCCATATTAGGTTGTAGAGAACCTCACTACTCTTGGTGAAATCAATTAAGAATAGAGTCCAATTTTGTTTTGTCAAAAAACGAAAGAAAGGTAATTTTATTAATAATTTATGAGCATAAATATGTCTTTGTTACTTTTCTTGTTACAAACAAACTAAGTAGACATTTTTTTTAGAATTTTCTATTTCCATGGCCAAGCCATAATCAAAAGTAAGTTTTTGTTACAATTATTATTATCATGTAGTAAGATTAACTATCATTTCTATTTCTAATTCTAACGCAAAAACATAAATCTAAATTTTCTCTAAAATCAACTTATATTTATTTTAAATTAAAGTCAATTTGTAAATTTTTAATTATTTGTTGTAAATATTTTTTTTATTATAGTGTTATACTTGGAAATAACGCTTACATAAGTAAATAGGTAGATTTGTATTGTTGGTTGGTTGATTTGTTAAGATATTTTATCAATAAGCAATCTCAAATCTCCTTGTTTGGAATTTGTTGGATCTCCAAAGCACTATATATGTGGATGTATTTTGGTTTCAAAGTGGAATATATGAATTATTTGTGTGTAATATTTGCATTATGTATGCTCCTCAAATTTCATTTTTGGTATCAGAGCCCATATGGACCTGACTCCCTCAAGGGAGGGCCTAGGAAAATGAAAAAAATTGAGGATTGAATTTTGTACATAGAATAGTTTAATAGAGTGTTTTGTTTGTATGTTTGTCAGAGTGTTGTGGTTCAATAGTTTGTTGTGTGATCATAGAGAAGAGTAATAGCTATGTAGTTGAGCACATGTGCATTGCTGCCAGAGTTGTGGGGATTTGCCCAGATGTAAAGTAGAGAATATAAGGAAAACGATCTGTGTGGCGCGAAAGTGCGGGTTGGCTTGTCCTGTAAGTTTTGGACCATTGAGATCAACAATTGTATAAAGAAGTGAAGCTTGTGTGATGTGACAAGTGGCCTGTGAGAGGTTTGTGATCCATGGAGCCTGAAAAATGATTCATGGAGTTGGTTGGAACGTGGAGCGACTTAAAATCTAGCATTCAAAGTTATAGAGTGTGTTCAAGAGGCACATACATGTTATTGTGTTGGAGCCACTTGATTCCTAGTGTGAACTCTCTGGCGGTGTTGTGGCACAATGTGTGCAGAGACGATGTGTTTGGTGTGGATCATGGATCCGTGTAAAACAAGTAGAACCATCGAGATTTTCTGATCTGATTGATTTGATTTCTGCAAAGTTAACCGCTTTATCAGCTTTGTATAGAAATCCTAGATATGGCCACTATCGAGGTTGCTGAATCCATTGAGTAAAGGCCACGAAAGTTATCGAGATAGAACCCAGGACTAAATATCTTAACTCTATTCTTGTTGAGGGTCTTGCCATAGAAATAGTGGATGACGACCGTGTTAGCCCCCTACGAATTTCTTGACAAGCAAGCAGGGGGCTAAATAGTTTTTGAGCCTTCAAGGAATGCATCTCCCCTGAAGACACATCATCCTTGAAAGCCTCTTCATGCCCTCTTCCCTGTGTTTTATTTCCACTGCTGTATCCATCCAAAAGGTCTCACCGATTTCAAAATTGTGCTCCAAAAGGCCTACATCTAAACCTTTTTCCTCCTTGTCAAATTTCCCCAGTCTTCCTAAATCCTCCCAAAGTCCCCCTTAAACCTTCTAAGTCACTTTTTCCCCCTCTCAAAGCCCGTAAAAACCCTTATTACCTTTATCGTTACCTTTTCCCTGGCCTTGGATTTCATTGAAAATAGCCCAAAAACCCATTTTCCACATTATGTGGGCTTAGCACCTTTCGGCCCTAGCCCCTTCACCCTTTTCTTCCACATGACCCGGTGTCAAGACTAGGCGCCAAGGCGGAAGGCGCTTATCGCAGATATGTGTCGGGCGCAGTATCAATCGTCTGATCAACCCGTCGATCCGATGGTCCGTTTTTCACCCCACGATGGTCCCCACGCCCGAGTACTGTGCAAAACCACCGGTTTATATCACACCGCGTTTGGAGGTTGAGCAGTATTTCCCCATTTCACAGTGATTCCATTTATCGAATTCTGCGTGTCCAGAGCACTGTTTGAAAACCGCCCCCCCATCATGCGTTAAAGATCGACGTTTGCCCCAGCGCGATATCACTATACACCGTCTGATCTACGATCATCCATCGAACGGTCATTGTGCCACGAAGATGCACGGGAGTTAAACCAAGGCAGCCATACCCCTTGCCCATGGTCCATTGCCCTCTGACGCATTTTCAGCCGTCGATCTCCTCCCGAGATCAGACGGTCCAGATTAGCTGCATGTCTCGCCGTTGACCGGTCCTGCCACGTCATCCATTCCACGTGTGTTCGTCGCTTTATCATCCGTCCCCCTTTATAATTCATTCAAAGGTCAAAATGTTGATATTTTACGTTAAATTTCCACCGCGCTGTCCTCTAAAGCAGTCCCCGCTGTTCCTCCATGAATCCTCTGCATTCATCATGCCACGTCGCCATTCTTTGCAGTCATCCATGCCACCCTCCCATGCATGTTTTTCCTTAACATAGTTTCATGTTTTGCAGAGTTTCGAATGGCAATGAGCCGCCATGATTCACAGTCCATGTCACAGTGACAGAGAACGCAGGAAAGGACCATTTTTCAGGGATGGAAAATGTGGAGAAAGCCTGGGAAGGAGCCATGACAAGATGTGCATTCAAAGAACAGGGTTAAACTCTGTCAAAACTTCCAGAACCATTAAGGCGCAGATTTCTCCGGCAGAGGCAGGTTTGAAACAGAAAAGAGTGTCAGTGAGGAAATTAAAAGTCTAAGGCACATTGTTGAGGATATTAAGCCTTAATCCAATGTTCAAAGGGAAAAGTACCAGAACCGAAGACATCATAGAAGGCCCAGCGCGCATAAAGCAATACAATCAGGGTTTCACATCAGCAGATTGTTCTTTCCATAGAGGACGAAGTGCCCATACTGTCCCCATTCTATTCCGTGTTCCTGAGAAAATTCCATCCCTGACAACAGTCCTATGCTATCAGAAGCATTTGATTACACAGTATGGCAGACCTTAGCATTATTATCCTACCTTTTTGTTTAGTTCACCAGAAGTACTACAGAATGCTACAGGAGAGTACATCAGAGACATACCTGGAGTAAATGGAAGCCTGACGAAGACCACTCTTTCATCCAAAGAGTACTAGAGATAAATGCTCAGAATTTGAAACAGAACGAGGCCTCGGCTCTCTTCCTCTTTCTGAGTTTTAATGCTGCATTTAGTTTTCCACCTACCTTCTCTGCTTCACTTGAGCTATAAATTTCCTGAAGGAACTCATTGTTGTTGTTGATCGGTTATTAGAGAACTACAAGCTGTTTCTTTTGAGACATAGTCTCTGTGTAAAGTTGTAAGATAGGCTGAGGAAGATGTTTTCAAACTGAATATCCAGCTATTGGTAATGTTGTACTTGACTGGTGTTGCTCTTTAATATGACAAGCACATTTCTTTGGATCTTGATCTAAAGCAGTGGTGATGTTTTCCTATCTCTGTATTTGTTTTTGACTTGCAGTTCATTCAATTTCATTTCTACTGGCTTGCATCATAAATATGGCATAGGATTTACCCCTGTTAGGTACCCTATGTTTCTGCTCTCCTTGCCTTTGATGTTTTCTACTAATGTGTTATCTAAGGGTTGATTTCAGTTAATTTAACCAGTGTAGTGGATGTCATTGCGTGCTAGCTGATGTATGAATTAAATTAATCTGTTATTAGATGTTCTTGTTAGGATTTAATTGAATGAATTGGGAACACTGGGAGGTCTAGAACTCTGTCTCTATCTCACTAGGATCCTTTTCAATTAATTGAACCTGTCTAAGATGCCTCAAGCTGGAGGCCGAAGCATTGAGAGTTCAAAGTCTCTCTCTGATCTCAGGTCTTTAACTTTGTGTTTTAAATATTTATTATTTCCTCCTCTCTTACCATTTCATGCCTCACAATCATCTTTAGGATCCATTGCTTTAGATGACTAGCCCAACTGAAAGCATGCACATTGAATAACAAGTAAACCCTTTCCTGACTCCATTACCCAATGGTCTTGAATGTTTCCCTGGAATATCTCTCCTTTGCCTAAAATCCTCTTTACTCGTCCTTGTCTTATATTGAACCCTTCTTTCCTGATTCCCAACAACCAAACAAACAATCAAACAAACAAACCCTGAGCCTTATAACTAGCCTAATATCTTAACCTTTGAACTTCAAAGACATATACCTTTGACCATCATAGAGAGATCCCTCTCTGGACCCAGGAGGGCTAGATCCCGAGGTCTGAAAGTGGTTATGATGTTATCTCATCTTTTGGTCTTGCCAATCTGGCCAAAACATGGGAACCCCAACATAATGGCGACCATACTGGGGAAAAATCTCAGAGCCTATAACTAATAACATTTTTCTGTCTCCCATTGTCGTCACCAACATAATGGTGACTCCACTGGGGAACTTCTGAGTATTTTCACCTTACTACATCATAAGAGCCTCAGAAACCTAGAATCTCTGGTTAGGTTGGCAGTTAAACACTCCTATTCACGGATCAACCTCTATACCTTTGTTGTGTTCTCCCACACTATGAGACAGAGTCTGGAAAGGGCAAGGTAGCTTCCGGATCTCACACTCTTTTAGAGGTGACATATCTGGTAAATTCCCTCCCAGTCGATCTCTGGTTAGATTTTGCTGTGTTTTGAAAATATCCTTGGAAAGGGATATCTCATAAGCACTATGGTGGATAGTGTACCCTCCAGAAACATCCTAAACCCTCCACCTGGCGACTCCATAATTCCTAAACAATTCAAAGACTCCACTGGTGATCAGTAGGCCTGCTGATTATCTTGGTTCACATAAGACTCCACTGGGAGACCAGAGCCCATTACAACATCAACCATAATAGAAGTAACAAGTAAGGTTAAGCTGCTTGGTTGGAAAACAACATTATGGCTTCAAGAACCATCCACACAAGAGCTTATCCCAATCCAAAACCACCTGAAATAGTTGATAACCCTGAAAGCATCCTCAAGAGATCTCCTGCACCTATAAGACCAACTATCTCCAGCCACATCCATAGAGCTAACTCTACACCAGAAGACTTTACAGCTCTATCAGACCCATTTTCTGACCTAGGCGTTCAAAACAGCTTACCAAGAACTAGGTCATTCAGTGTCCTAGACCTGCCAGAACTTGAGCTTCCTGGTTCACCACCTCAAAGTGGTAAACACCTTGGGGATAGACAGACCCCTCCATCTACACCTCCTGATATTCACTTCATTAAAAAATTAGGGCTCTGCCACCCTAAATCTGCCCAACAAGCTTTAGCTGGTCCTAGTATCCCTGTCATCCATATACCAGCTGCTCAAGCCAACCCTCTACCTCATCAAAATGTCATCATGGCAACCTGGTATGCACCTCTGGTATTACCTCAGCCTCTAGTGCCCTTACCCAATGATTATCAATCAAGGATCCCACACTTCATTGCAAAGGAGTCCACCACAGCTCAGCACCATGTAGATAGGATGGAAGATTCTTTTGACTACATGGAAATAGATGATGGTACAGTCAAAATGAGAATATTTTCCCAGAGCTTAGGAGGTGATGTGAAAAAATGGTTCAAAAGCCTACCTCCTAACAGTATCCAAGACCTTCCTGCTTTATATCAGACCTTCATAAACAAGTGGGAAGTTAAGGCTAACCCTCTCCAAATACTAGCAGAATACAAGAACCTGAAAAGGAACATAGGAGAGAGTGTCCAGGACTACTCTACAAGGTTTAACAACGTTTATAATGCTCTTCCTCCACACATGAAACCTCCCCAAGGTATGGTTCTAGTGAAATACCCTGAAGGCTTGGATGCTGACATGGCCTACCAGCTTAGGGAGAGAGATTACAACACATTGGAAGACATGCAAAAGGGAGCAGTGAGTGTAGAGTCAAATTTGATTGAGAAGAAAGCAAGATTGAGGGCTGAGAAAAGGGTAACATATAGAGATGACAATGTAGCTTCCACATCTGACCCCAATTATGACCGCATATCCAAAAACATGGAAAAGCTACAACAAATGATGGAAAAAATGGTTGTCACAATTAGTAACCAAAACGAGAACCAGAATCATAACTAGAACCAGAACTTTAGAAGAAACAACACCACTCCCAAAAGACAAAGAGAATCAGATCAACAAGTTATTCCCCCATTCCAAGAGAATTTTCTTGATGAAGATGAGGGAATCATAGAAGAGTTTGAGGGAAACACAATAAACATGTTCGAAGTAGAAAACTCAATCCAAAACTGTTCCACAGAAGAATATCAACCCTCACCCTCATATTGGGATGAGGAATGGTCAGAATCTGAGGATTACAGGTTAGGATTTGAAGATGCCATCATGCAGGTCAGAGAACAATATGAACTTAGGAGCAAAACGAGCCTAGACACTGTCAAACCAAAAGCTTCTGAGGTTACCATCAAGAAAAGGCCCGAGAAAAATTCTAAAGTAACTGCTGAAAGTAACAAATCAGCAGCTGAGAGTTTTGGAAAAAAACAAAGAAAAAGACAACCAAAACACGGATAAACGAAACCAACCAACTAGTAGCACTAGCACTGTAGTTAGTGCTCCTGATAAAACAACTTCAAACACTGTACATAGCGAGAATCAGCACACTGATTCAGCCACTAAGGTAGTGGTTAACAAAACAAAGTTGAACATTCCAAAGAGTCAGTCCACTTTCAATTTGGAGAGTGAGATTGCAAAAATTAAAATCCCTGTCCCACTCTCTGAGCTGGCCACTCAGGATGTATATAAAGGCCAGATTTTGAAAGAATTAAATTTAGGTGAGAACAGTGACACTGTAAATTTGAGTGATGATCAACCAACCCTTCTGTTTGTTCCAAAGATAGAGGGAAAGTTTCAGGAAGGGGTAGTGCCCCCTTTTTATATCAGTCTTAATATCCATGATAAGATCCTTCACAATGCAATGCATGACTCTGGGGCTTCACACAACCTGATGCCTAAGATAGTTATGGAAAGATTAGGCCTAGAGATAACCCGTCCATATAAAGACCTATATTCATTTGACTCTAGCAGAGTAAAATGCCTGGGCCTAATCAAATACTTGTGTGTAAACCTTACCCAGATCCCTGCAAAATGTATGGTCATGGATGTTGTGGTGGCAGATGTGCCACCCAAGTATGGCATGTTGCTGTCGAGGTCATGGGGAGCCAAGCTGTAAGGAACAATGCAAATGGATGGGGCTTATGCCACAATTCCTATTTTTAGCCAACTTAGAAGACTGTACAGGGAGGCACAAATGAAATTCCTGGTCAGTAGCCCCGAAAAACCTGAAAATTCACCCTTATACTCTGTACATACAGATCTTGACTCCTTCATTATTTGCAATGATGAATCTTTGGAGGAGTCAGGATGCAAAAACAGAGATACGCACAATGAAACAGAGCCTATGGACTTTAACATAATGGCTACTCTAGACTTGGAGGAGGAAGACATAGAAAACTTGGAACAGTGCACTGGAACGAAAACTCAGAGTAAACCAGAAATAGAATGCAGTCAACTGATTAGTCACTCTCCACAAGTGCCTACACCGCATCAAGAAAGAAAAAATGATAAACCCGAGAGCGAACCTTTATGGGAAATGAATTTCGATGGGTCATGCACCAAGATAACTGCGGGTGCAAGAGTGTGGATACATAATACTGAGAGTGACTATGCAGAGAGCCATGCCTGTAACCTGCACTTCAAAAGTACAAAAAATATTGCAGAGTATGAGGCTCTTATCCTAGGCTTGAATTTGTTGAAAAAACTAGGAGCTCGTAGGATAGCCGTGCATGGGGACTCTGAGTTGATCATTAAACAAGTGAATGGTGAATACACAACGAAACATCCTAGGCTGAGGGCATATAGGAATGACACTTTGGATCTATAGAAAACCTTTGTAGAATACGATCTGGTGTTTGTCCCTAGAGGTCAGAACGAAATTTCAAATGGACTAGCCTGCATGGCTAGTTCATATCATAAGCCTCCCAATGACCAACAGATCATCATTCAGACCAAATTCAGACCTGCAGTGCCGGACAATGAAAAATATTGGCAGGTCTTTGAGGGCGATAAACAGATTGAAGATTTCCTAGTAGGCAGAGATGAGTTTGAGTTTTCTGATTCAGATTCTAAATCTGACAGTAGCTGCCTAAGTGAAGAGTCCTCAGATGCAGAAGAAACACTCTGTAACATAGAAATAAACACTTTAAACGAACAGATTGGAAATCCAAACGAAAAATGTGAAAACGTAGATAGTGAGGAGGTATAGGTGCTGTAGACCAAAGATAAGAGCATACCTCGAGGTCTGGCACCTTTAGAAGACCTTTTTGACTTTGATGATGTAGCTAAAAATCCCACTATAGAACACTCAGATTTTGAGATGGAGGAATGCAACATAGGCATTGAAGATAAACCCAAGGTGATCAAATTGGCTAAGTCTGTACCTGCAAACATGAAAAAGAAATACATCGACCTATTCAAGGAATTCATTGATGTGTTTGCTTGGAGCTATGAGGACTTAAAGGCCTATGACACAAACATCATACAACACAAAATACCCTTGAAAGAAAATCAGAAGCCCTTCAGACAGAAACTCCGCAGGATAAACCCAAAACAACTGCCTGCAGTGGAAAAAGAGATTAAGAAAGTGTATGAGGCAGGCATAATTGTGCCTGTGAGGTTCTCTGATTGGGTATCAAACCTAGTGGCTGTGAGGACGAAAACAGGGGAGATCAGGCTGTGTATTGATTTCAGGAATCTTAATAGAGCCTCACTCAAAGACAATTACCCTTTGCCAAAAATGGAACACATCCTTCAGAGGGTGGTAGGCTCAAAAAGGATCTCCCTACTGGATGGTTTTTCAGGTTACAACCAAGTTTTAGTACTCCCAGAAGACCAACTCAAGACAGCCTTTACCACTCCATGGGGCACTTTTATGTATGTAAAGATGCCTTTTGGACTAATGAACGCTGGTGCAACCTTCCAAAGAGCAATGGATATAGATTTTTCAGATGAAATAGGACACTTCATTGTCATCTATCTGGATGACATAAAAGTATATTCCAAGACTGAGGAAGAACACTTAGATCACCTGAGAAGAGTGTTTGAAAAGTGTAGAAGGTTCAGTCTGTCATTGAATCCTAAAAATACTGTGTTTGGGCTACAAGAAGGAAAACTTCTTGGCCACATCATATCTGAGAAGGGGATTAGGATAGACCCACAGAGAGTTGAGGGAATACTACAAATCACACACCCGAGAAACATCAAAGAGTTACAGTCCTTCATTGGGAAAATCAATTTCCTCAGGAGGTTTATTCCCAACTTAGCTGAACACCTTAGGAATATGACAAACATGCTAAGGAAAGGTGTAGGATTTAAGTGGACTGTTGAGGCTAAGAAATCTTTTGAATCAGTGAAAATTGCATTCACCCGGGCTCCTGTCTTGATTAGCCCTGATTTCTCAAAAGATTTCCTCATATTTTCATTTGCCTCTGAGCATACAGTAGCTGTAGTTCTGCTGCAGAAAAATCCAGAGGGAATGGAACAACCCATTTCTTTCTTCAACAAAGCACTCAGAGATGCACCCTTGAAATACAACATAATGGAAAAACAGGCCTATTCTTTGGTTAAGGCCTTGAAAGAATTTAGGGTGTACATATTGCATTCCCACACCATAGCTTATGTGCCAATTATAGTGGTTAAAGACATCTTGTCCCAAGACCTAGATGGGAAGAGGGACAAATGGATTGCTGTAATATTAGAATATGACCTTGAGATAAAACCCAAAAAACTGATTAAAGGTCAGGGCTTAGCTCAACTAATGGCTGAATCAAATCTACAAGCCCTCGACATTAATATGGTAGATGTCTTGGATGAGCAGCAGGGATTGCCTGATCCCACTGTTGAGGAGTATTTTAAGAGCTCTCCTTGGTATTCTGACATTCTGTACATACTTACACACCTCAATGTCCCTCCTGACCTATCAAAGACAAAGGCCAGATTCTTAAAGCTAAAGGCCAGAAGCTATTGCATAATGAATGAAGGATTATACTGGAAAAATGCAAATGGCCTATTTCTTAAATGCTTGCCCGAATTTGAAGTAGAAAGGATTAAACATGAATTCCGTGTAGGAGAGTGCGAAGGCCACCTGAACTAGAAAGCCACTATAAACAAAATATTCAAAGCTGGCTACTATTGGCCTACACTCTTCAATGATATCCATTAGATGATAATTGCCTGCCACAAGTGCCAGATTTTTGAAGGCAAAAGAAAGCTCCTCCCCTTACCTCTACAACCCATCACAGTTGAAGGTCCGTTTATGCAATGTGGCCTAGATTTCATAGGAGAAATTCACCCCGCTTCTTCTGCAAAAAACAAATGGATCTTAACAGCCACAAACTACTTCACTAAGTGGATAGAGGCCATACCTACTAGGAATGCCATAGATTCAGTCATCATTAGGTTCCTAGAAGGTCACATCCTCTCTCAGTTTGGCTGCCCAAGGAAAATAATCACTGATAATGCTGCTGCTTTTGGATCCAAGAAAATGGTTGATTTTTGTCACAGGTATCAAATAGCACTCGGTCATTCAATTGCCTATTACCCACAAGGAAATGGTTTAGCTGAATCATCAAACAAGAGCCTAGTGGCCATCATCAAAAAGCTACCGGAAGAGAAAAAAAAGTCATGGCACAACAAGTTAGTGCATGCCCTGTGGGCTGACAGGCTTACAACAAAGAAGTCCATTGGCATGTCACCATATCAGCTTGTCTATGGAATAGAAGCAGTGTTTCCTACCAGCCTTGGAATACCAGTGATTAAACTTGTCCAAGAGATTCAGATAGAAGAAGATAGCATGGTGAGGAGAATAAACCAAACAATTAATCTCCAGCAAACAAGGGAAGAGGTCTATAACAGAGCTCTGAAGGTTCAAGAGAACATAAAGAAGTTTTTTGACAAAAGAACCAAAGCTTCTGATTTCAAAATTGGAGATAAAGTTCTGAAGTGGGACTCAAGGATAGAAGTTAAAGGAAAGCACAACAAGTTTGATAGTTTGTGGCAAGGTCCCTACATCATCCAGGCCACTATGGGTCCAAATGCCTTTTTTCTACAAGAATTAGATGGTACAGAGCTGTTTGGGGGTCCTGTCAATGGTAGGATGCTCAAACACTATTACTGTTGATTTCCAATTTCTAGTTTCCATTTCCATTGTAAATACCATTGCAGTGTTTTTCTTTCAAGAAAAATAGAAAATGTTCCAAAAAACAGAAAGAAAGGAGAGGTTCAGACATGCTCAAAACATGAACCTCAGAATTGCAAGGGATTGGCTCTAATATGATCAAAACCTGAGCCAAGGGAAGTAAAGATAGTTGGTTCAAACATGCCCAAAACCTGGACCAGCAACGAAGAAAAAGAATCAGCTCTGACAAGCCCAAAACCATAGCTGAAATGAAGAAAAGAAAGCGACTCTAACAAGCTCAAAACTTGAGTCACTAAGAAAGAAGGATGCTTCAAAACTTCAGATTTCAAGCCTTCAAGTTTTTGTTTTTAGTTTTCTGCAAGTTTCTGTCCATGTGCAATCATCTTTATGCCTTGGATCTACAACAAACTAGACTGTCTAATCCTAGTTTGACTGTTTTTAAATTTCTGTTGTAGAATATAGAGAAGAAATCTGCTGGACAATTTAATCCCAGCAGATGTTAGATTAGGTAGAGAAACATATGAGACGAACAACTTAATTTGGTTTCATGGAGCAAGAAGGGTAGAAATAGAATAGGTTTATTTTCTTGTTTGTAAAAAATAAAAAAAGGATGTAAAGGGTCTGCTAGTTCAAATGCACCCTAGAAGAAAAATGCTAGGATTGTAGGATGGGTAGGTAGTTTGTTTGGGAGAGTTTTTCTGCTAAATTGATGTCTTCACTATTGTGGCAGCTGAAAATCAAAGAAGAAAGGTGGCTCAAGCAGCAGGCATCTGGCCTACACCAAAGATCATTTTCTGAATTCTTGACTCCTCAGGAAGAAGCCATCCCCATGTGGAGCCACTGTTAGCCCCCTACGAATTTCTTGACAAGCAAGCAGGGGGCTAAATTGTTTTTGAGCCTTCAAGGAATGCATCTCCCCTGAAGACACATCATCCTTGAAAGCCTCTTCATGCCCTCTGCCCTGTGTTTTATTTCCACCGCTGTATCCATCCAAAAGGTCTCACCAATTTCAAAATTGTGCTCCAAAAGGCCTACATCTAACCCTTTTTCCCCCTTCTCAAATTTCCCCCAGTCTTCCTAAATCCTCCCAAAGTCCCCCTTAAATCTTCTAAGTCACTTTTTCCCCCTCTCAAAGCCCGTAAAAACCCTTATTACCTTTATCGTTACCTTTTCCTTGGCCTTGGATTTCATTGAAAATATCCCAAAAACCCATTTTCCACATTATGTGGGCTTAGCACCTTTCGGCCCTAGCCCCTTCACCCTTTTCTTCCACGTGACCCGGCGTCAAGACCAGGCGCCAAGGCGGAAGGTGCTTATTGTAGATCTGTGTCGGGCGCAGTATCAACCGTCCGATCAACCCGCCGATCCGATGGTCTGTTTTTCACCCCCCGGTGGTCCCCACGCCCGAGTACTGTGCAAAACCACCGGTTTATATCGCACCATGTTTGGAGGTTGAGAGGTATTTCCCCATTTCATAGCGATTCCATTTATCGAATGCCGTGTGTTCAGAGCACTGTTTGAAAACGGCCCCCCCCCATCGCGCGTTAAAGTTCGGCATTTGTCCCAGCGCGATATCGCTATACACCGTCCAATCTACGATCGTCCATCCAACGGTCATTGTGCCGCGAAGATGTACGAGAGTTAAACCAAGGCAGCCGTACCCCTGGACCACGGTCCATCGCCCTCCGACGCATTTTCAGCCGTCGATCTCCTCCCGAGATCGGACGGTCCAGATTAGCTGCATGTCCCACCGTTGACCGGTCCCGCCACGTCATCCATTCCACGTGTGTTCATCGCTTTATCGTCCGTCCCCCTTTATAATTCATTCAAAGGTAAAAATGTTGATATTTTATGTTAAATTTCCACCACGCCGTCCTCTAAAGCAGTCCCCACTAATCCTCTGTGTTCCTCCATGAAATCCTCTGCATTCATCATGCCACGTCGCCATTCTTCGCAGTCATCCACGCCACCCTCCCATGCATGTTTTTCCTTAACATAGTTTCGTGTTTTGCAGGGTTTTGGATGGAAATGAGCCACCATGATTCACAGTCCCTGTCAAAGTGACAGAGAACACAGGAAAGGACCATTTTTCAGGGATGGAAAATGTGGAGAAAACCTGGGAAGGAGCCATGACAGGATGTGCATTCAAAGAACAGGGTTAAACTCTGTCAAACCTTCCAGAACCATTAAGGCGCAGATTTCTCCGGCAGAGGCAGGTTTGAAACGGCAAAGAGTGTCAGTGAGGAAATTAAAAGTCTAAGGCACATTGTTGAGGATCTTAAGCCTTAATCCAATGTTCAAAGGGAAAAGTACCAGAACCGAAGACATCATAGAAGGCCCAACGCGTAGAAAGCAATACAATCAGGGTTTCACATCAGTAGATTTTTCTTTCCATAGAGGACGAAGTGCCCATACTGTCCCCATTCTATTCCGTGTTCCTGAGAAAATTCTAGCCCTGACAACAGTCCTATGCTATCATAAGCATTTGATTACACAGTATGGCAGACCTTAGCATCATTATCCTACCTTTTTGTTTAGTTCACCAAAAGTACTACAGAATGCTGTAGCAGAGTACATAAGAGACATACCTGGAGTAAATGGAAGCTTGACGAAGACCACTCTTTCATCCAAAGAGTACCAGAGATAAATGCTTAGAATTTAAAATAGAACGAGGCCTTGGCTCTCTTCCTCTTTCTGAGTTTTAATGCTGCATTTAGTTTTCCACCTACCTTCTTTGCTCCACTTGAGCTATAAATTTCCTGAAGGAACTCATTGTTGTTGTTGATCGGTTATCAGAGAACTACAAGCTGTTTCTTTTGAGACACAGTCTCTGTGTAAAGCTGTAAGATAGGCTGAGGAAGATGTTTTCAAACTGAATATCCAGCTATTGGTAATGTTGTACTTGACTGGTGTTGCTCTTTAATATGACAAGCACATTTCTTTGGATCATGATATAAAGCAGCGGTGATGTTTTCCTGTCTCTGTATTTGTTTTTGACTTGCAGTTCATTCAATTTCATTTCTACTGGCTTGCATCAGAAATATGGCATAGGATTTACCCCTGTTAGGTACCCTATGTTTCTGTTCTCCTTGCCTTTGATGTTTTCTACTAATGTGTTATCTAAGGGTTGATTTTAGTTAATTTAACCAGTGTAGTGGATGTCATTGCCTGCTAGCTGATGTATGAATTAAATGAATTTGTTCTTAGATGTTCTTGCTAGGATTTAATTAAATGAATTGGGAACACTGGGAGGTCTAGAACTCTGTCTCTATCTCACTAGGATCCTTTTCAATTAATTGAACCTGTCTAAGATCCCTCAAGCTGGAGGCCGAAGCATTGAGAGTTCAAAGTCTCTCTCTGATCTCAGGTATTTAACTTTGTGTTCTAAATATTTATTGTTTCCTCCTCTCTTACCATTTCATGCCTCACAATCATCTTTAGGATCCATTGCTTTAGATGACTAGCCCAACTGAAAGCCTGCACATTGAATAGCAAGTAAACCCTTTCCTGACTCCATTACCCAATGGTCTCGAATGTTTCCCTGGAATATCTCTCCTTTTCCTAAAATCCTCTTTACTTGTCCTTGTCTTATATTGAACCCTTCTTTCCTGATTCCCAACAACCAAACAAACAATCAAACAAACAAACCCTGAGCCTTATAACTAGCCTAATATCTTAACCTTTGAACTTCAAAGACATATACCTTTGACCATCATAGATAGATCCCTCTTTGGACCCAGGAGGGCTAGATCCTGAGGTCTGAAAGTGGTTTTGATGTTGTCTCATCTTTTGGTCTTGCCAATCTGGCCAAAACATGGGAACCCCAATAGACCGCACCACGGGTGAGGCTTCTACAAAGGAAATAACTGTCACACACCCTTCCTTGGAGGAAGAATCAAAATTAATTCAGTAACCATTAATAAAATTTGACCTACACAGCCGCAACAACGATCAAGAAGCACCGTAGAAGCTATTAGAGCAAGATACGAGACTGGTAAATGCCCAATATTATGATAATGTGATCCCTCTCCATGCAACATCATAGCTAGTGTTTTTTCACTTCTCTCAACATTTTGATACACAAAGTTTGCAACAGAGATGCTTGTAGCAGGAGGCACCTTCAATTACATTCGTATCACATTTAGTGAATTTGCAGGTTATTTTTTAGGCGCTGGATACCAATTGCACAGGGTGGGTTAAATGAATGGCTCTTTTCTAGGACTTCCCTTCTCCTATTTTGGAAGAGAATGCCCAGATAATTGCAAACAAGTGTAGTTTTGATACCCTCTGCAAATTGCAAGTGAACAAAAGAAGACAAAGTGGGTGAGTAAGAAGCATTTCACACCGTAGATGGAGGAGAATGGTGCTCGTCGAAATCCTTGGTCAAGGTGAAATGAGATATGTTTTAAATTTAGTTGGAGTTCGTATTTTATACATATTGATTCTTGTCAACTCAATATGTGAGCTTGAGTTTGTTAGAATTGACCAGTCTAACAATAGCTTAGTGAAGAAGAGAAACACCAAGATGAAACATCTATTTATGAACAATCATGGAGGGACAAAGAGACCTATTTATGCTCGGATGGGAGTGGATAGTTTCATGGTTATTGATTTTGTTGTGAGATTTGTAAATTTTTCTATTTTGTTTGTAAAAAGGTGCAAAACCAATTATTGTACAATATAACATAATCTAATTCTATGGTTCTTGGTGTTCGGAAACCCATGAACATATCATTGGTTTAATTGTGCTTACATACTACTATGGTTTGTTGTTCCTAGTGCTCAGAAACCCCTGAAAAATGACTACAAGTTATTTTTATGATATCGTTGTGTGTTAGTAAGGTCAAGTTGTTTGATCAACTTCTGAACACATTAAATATCCATACCACCTTCCTAGCAGCTGACAGATAGCCGAAAGCGAAATATCTGACATATCGTGTTAAGTCCATAGAGTGGTTCATTATTCACAACACTTATCGCATAAGCCCGACGAGATGAGCATGCCAATATTGTTGATATTACAAGTTCATCAAAAATGGTCGGAGATAGTTGTACCTCAAATTAGTCAAGTGGGAAGCTCGAACATTGTGGTGGAGAAAGAGCATGATTCGTGAGATTTTAGAGTGGGTAGAAGTGCTAGTGAACACCATATCAGACACATGTATGTGATTTATGTAATGCAAGCTTTAAGGGAGGGACTTGGAAATAACACTTACATTAGTAAATATGTAGATTGGTTTGTTGGTTGGTTGAGTTGTTGAGATATTTTCTCAACAAGAAATCTCCTTGTTTGGAAACTGTTGGATCTCATAAGCACTACACATGTGGATGTATTTTGGTTTCAAAGTGAATTGTAGAAATTATGATGTATAATTGCAACTATTTATGAAATTTTAATCAAAGTCACAAGACATAAACCTACTCTACTGCTCTGCGGAATTCAATTCAAAATTTAGAACATCAATCATTGTTAATTTTGGGAAACTAGGTCCAAACTCCATGTTGCATTGCTCATATGATGATGATGATGATATTTTTGTTAGATTCCTCTTTCCGAGAGGTGCAAGATTGATCTAAAGATCATCTTGTTTAGATGAGCAGAACTTATATTTTGATTTTATTTTCCACACATGTGCAATTTGTCAAGGTCGACCTAAATTGTAATGTAGGCTCACAAGCCCAACATATGTGTCACACACCCTCATTGATGGATATAAATTAGAGAGACTTGATGCTCATTTTCTCATCATCTCATCACACTTATTCCTCATGATCTAATTGGTTCGTACAACATAGAAGAGGCTTCTCTCTCTCCCATGTGTGAATATGGATGTCAAAAATATGGATAATGCCGAATATGGATGCCAGAAATCTAGATGCCGAAAATATGGATGATGCTGGATATGGATGGCGGAAATCTAGATGCCGAAAATGGATGTTGGAAATCTAGATGCCAGAAATATGGATGATGCCGAAAATGGATGCCGGAAATCTGGACGAGGGATTTTTTTGTTGACTTGCATTGAATTTTGGAGCTATCTTTGAGGTGTGAGTGTCACACTTGTGGAAGGCTGATTTGGCTATTGGAGAAGTCGGTTTGACCAACTCAAGGCTTTGCTGGTTGGGGCATCCTCTTGATTGCTGTAACAAAAATTTATCTATCCATTTCCTGGACAAGAAGAATTCTGATACATTATTTGGCTTGTCTTCTGTTGATCATTTATTATGTTATATCAGCATTTTAATTTCACGTTTATGTGATTTCTAATTTGAATTGGGCCTATAAGAAAGATTGAAGTAAAACTACATTAAGCATAGAACATACCATAGTTATCTAAAATTAACATGGTATCAAAGCTGAGGTGAAGACAAATCCCAAGATAGTGTGAAAAGAAATCATCAAAGAAGAACTCTTGTCAAGGACCAATGGCCTCCTCAACCTACAAGGGTTTCAAATCTGATGATAAGTTGACTGACAAGATTGATTATCATGCATGGAAGATGTCCTTGGATTTGGCATTAGAAGATCAAGATGTCATGGACTATGTGCAAGGGAAGATTCATGAGCCTCCATAATATTTAATGAGGCTCACATAAATTAGGAATGATCTCCTTGCCATAGGAGAAGAAGTAGCTGATCAAGAGCTCATCCTCATTTCTCTTGGAGGACTTCCCCGAGATTGGTATGTATTTAATACTACAATCTTAATAATAATATGATTCCTGATTTTGATGAATTTCTGACTAGATGCACTCAAGAGGAGACAAGAATGATGGAGAGAGATCATCCCTCCAATGGAAATACAGGTGGCCCTACTGCCTTCCCAGCTCATGCAAAGAATAAGAACCATGGTGGCCCAAGAAATCAAAACCATGGTAGAGCGGGGCCCAAAGGAAGGAAGTGAAGATGTTACACTTGTAATAAGTCTGGTCACTATGCAAGAGAGTGCCCCAATAGAAGGGAATATCCTAGTGATGATGACAACAACAACTTCATGGGGAATGGCAATCAAAGGAACAACAGGTTCAAAGGAAAATGGAAGGCTCCCTCTGATCATAGTGGAAATGGAACACCTTTCAAGATGTCAAGAAATTCCAGGTACGATGATTCTATTGTTGTTGATAACAAGAAAAATGAATATATTATTGTATCTATCCTCTCAGTTGCATCTCCTCTCGACACCCTGGATGTTTGGTTGATTGATAAGGGTGCTTCAAGGCACCTCACTAGTTATAAAGAAGACCTCTATAATTTGATTGAGAAGGATACTAATTTAGAAATTATCCTTGGAGATAATGCCACCTATCCCGTGAAAGGGATAGGGACTGTGACCCTTCATCTATCTCAAGGTCAAGTCCTCTGCTTACAAGATGTGTTGTACGTACCTGATTTGCAGAAGAGCCTTGTGTCTATTTCAGCAATGGAAGACAAAGGATTCCGGGTGGAATTTGTTGATGGAAAGGTACGCATATGAAAGAAGAACATCAAAGAAGCTCTTACTATTGGTTTTAGAGTTGATACACTCTACTAGGTTGGAGGAAGTCCGTTTGGGGATATGTCATGTGATACAACTCTTCAAACTAAGTTATGGCACTGAAGGTTTGCACACCTTCATTACAAAGCCCTTCCCAAAGCAAGGGACGTGGTAACAGGGATGTCCAAGTTTAAATATGATCATGAAGGTATATGTCAGGGTTGTGCCGAAGGGAAGCATACAAGGGGACCATTCCCCTCAAGTGTCACAAAGACATATTATATCTTGCAATTAATACATTCTGATTTATTTGGTATGCTGCCTGTAACATCCTTGGGAGGATGATCCTATTACATGAATTCTATAGATGAATTCTCTTGATGTTGAAGGACTGAAGGATCCTATTAATCCACCTCCTTCTAATAAGAGGAGACCCTCATGGCTCAGGGATGATCTCCAGGATGCTGAGAGATATGTTGCCCCGAGAGGAACATTCTGTGAAAGCAAGAAGTTGAATAGGTACCAAGGGTACCTAGCAGCCATGAGTATAATTGTACAATCCAAGCCTAGATCATTTGAAGAAGCTGTAAAGCATCAAGTTTTAAGGATTCTATTCATGAAGAATATGAGTCCATTATGAAGAATTATGTCTGGGAAGTGGTCCGAAGACCAGAGGACAAATCTGTTGTCACCTCGAAATGGCTCTTCAAGATCAAGCATGGAGCCGATGGAAGTGCTGAAAAGTACAAGGCAAGATTTGTTGCCCGAGGCTTCTTTAAAAAAGAAGGCATATATTATGATGATATATTTTCACCTGCCGCCCACTATACCACCATCCAATCTATCATTTCCCTTGCTGCAATGCAAGGATGGAGTCTCCATCAGATGGATGTGAAGACTGCATGGTTCAATAAAGGAAGAGGTTTATGTGGAGCAACCTCTGGGGTTCAAAGTACAAGATAGAGACACATATGTATGCAGGTTGAAGAAAGCCCTCTATGGGTTGAAGCAAGACCCCAGGGCTTTGTATGAGAGGATAGATAGGTACTTGATGAAGCTGGGCTTCACTCGAAGTAATGTTGATCCAAACCTTTATTTTAAGGTTGATAGAGAAAGGCCTCTCATTCTAGTTCTCTACGTGGATGATCTCTTCCTAACAGGTGATGACCATCTCATTCATCAATGTAAGAGGGAGCTAGCTTTCGAGTTTGAGATGAAATACCTAGGACTGATGCATTATTTCCTAGGCTTGAAGGTCTGGCAAAGGCCAGACAATATTTTCCTTTCTCAAGGAAAATATGTCGTGAAACTACTCGATAGGTTTGGTATGGTGGGCTGTAATTATGTGTCGACACCAATGGAACTCAAATTTAAGAAGTTGTGTGGAAGCGTTGCTGGGCCTGAGCTGGGAAATCCCACCAAGTATTGAAAACTCATAGGGGCCCTAATGTTCTTAGTGAACTCCCGTTCAGACATATGTTTTGCAGTGAACACTTTGAGTCAACATATGGTTGAGCCTCATCACATTCACTGGATTATTGCCAAGAAACTATTGAGATATCTTCGAGGCATAATCAACCATGGGCTGAGATACAATGCTGGGAGTTTGAGACTCCATGGATATACTAATGCTGATTGGGTTGGCAGTGTGGTGGATCGCAAGAGCACATCTAGATGTTGCTTCACCTTAAGTTCTACTTCGATATCTTGGATGAGAAGGAAGCATAATTCAGTGGCTTTGAGCACCGTTGAGGCCAAATATATTGCAACTAGTATGGCCTGTTGTGAAGCTATTTGGTTGAAAAATATCTTCAGTGAGTTGTTCAAACATGTGCTAGATACCACTATTATCCTTTGTGATAACCAAAGTGGGATTCGTCTTTCTAAGAATATTGTGTTCCACGATCGATCCAAGCATATTGATATTAAGTACCACTTTGTTAGGGACATGGTGTAGCGAGGCTTGATCACTTAGGAACTAATGAGCAGGTTGCAGATATTCTCACGAACCCCATGGGGAAGGTCAAGTTCCTAACCTTCCGTGAGAAGCTTACAATCATGGAAAGACCCTATTGTGAAGGTCCTACTTGAGTTGGAATATGAGCTCTGGGAGCTCCAGGGGGCTTGGGATAGCTTCTTGGAGCTATAAGCACACACGAGGCTAGGATTGCTGAACCTTTTTATGGTTCTATCCCACTGTTATGATATTGAGTTGGTTCACCTCTCTTTGATCTATGCCCCACATGCATCCTACCCATGGAGTTTTGGACTCATGGGAAGTACCTCTCATTTGGCCAATGAGGTGGGAAATGTGGATAAAGACCAATATCAAGACCAATGGATGCATCGGATACTACCGTAATCTCTATGTCTAGGATGGCACGTGTCCAACACCTTGATCTGGGATCAAGTCTGATGAGGTTCTTACCTCTAAATTGACTTCAGGTCGGTAAACTAACTTCGAGTTAGTATGTGACTCTTTTGAGTCTATTGAGGTTTTAACCTCTAAACTAACCTCGAGTCAGTAAACTAACTTTAAGTTAGTATGTGACTCTTTTGAGTCTATTGAGGTTTTACCCTCTAAACTAACTTCAGGTTAGTGTGTGAATCTTTTTGAGTCTATTGATGTTTTACCCTCTAGGCTGAATTTGGGTCAACAGAGTGTCATGTCTTTGTGACTCACTCTTGTTTGTTTTCCCTTGAGCCGAAAAATCATGTTACAACAGGATGACACGGGAACACATGATGATAGTACACGATGGTACTAATCACTGGATGGCACAGGTGGACAGATGGAGTTCTCCCTAGTTGAGAGGGAGTGTTAATTTTGGGCAACTAGGTCCAAACTCCATGTTGCATTGCTCATATGATTATGATGATATTTTTGTTGGATTCCTCTTTACGAGAGGTGAAAGATTGATCTAAAGGTCATCTTGTTTAGATGAGCATAACTTATATTTTTATTTTATTTTCCACACATGTGCAATTTGTCAAGGTCAGCCTGAATTGTAATGTAGGCTCACAAGCCCAACAGATGTGTCACACACCCTCATTGATGGATATAAATTGGAGAGAATTTATGCTCATTTTCTCATCATCTCATCACACACATTCCTCATGATCCGATTGGTTCTTACATCCTAGAAGAGGCTTCTCTCTCTCCCACGTGTGAATATGGATGTCGGAAATATGGATGTTGGAATATGGATGATGCCGGATATGGATGCCAAAAATATGGATGATGCCAGATATAGATGCCGGAAATGGATGCCAGAAATATGGATGTCGAAAATATGGATGATGTTGGAAATATGGATGATGCTGGAAATCTGGATGCCGAAAATGGATGTCGGAAATCTGGATGAGGGATTATTTTGTTGACTTGCATTGACTTTTGGAGCTATCTTTGAGGTGTTTGTGTAACAATTTTGGAAGGCTAATTTGGCTGTTAGAGAAGTTGGTTTGACCAACTCAAGGCTTTTCTGGCTGGGGCATCCCGTTGACTGTTATAACAAACAATTATCTATCCATTTGCTGGACAAGAATAATTCTGATACATTATTTGGCTTGTCTTCTGTTGATCTATTATTATGTTCTATCAAAATTTTACTTTCATGTTTATGTGATTTCTAAATTGAATTTGGCCTATAAGAAAGATAAAAGTAAAACTGCATTAAGCATAGAACATACCATGGTTATCTAAAATTATCAATCACAAACATGCAATGAGAAATAACACAGATGTACACAATATTTTTTCTGGGGAAAGAAATATGCTAAAAAACCTAATGCCTACTTGCATTAATCTAATGAATAGAGATGTATTATAATTTCTTTAATCAATTGAGCACAACCTGTAAGTGAATAACCTATCTCTCTGCTTACTAAGAAGCTTCGACCTAGACTTATTCAATTTCTCCCTCTGCTTGAGCCACTATTTCCTTACGCAATTCATGAGGAAATTAGGCCCCTATTATTTAGGAATTTCATCCAAAATGATTGCACAATTCCCAAGGTTGATCATCTGACTACATATAATGTTGGGTGTGGAGCTTGATTATCTTGTTTATTTTGTATCACAGCGTTGGACCCCTGTACGTTAATGGGGGCAACAAGGCCACTCGTAATTAAAGGCTTCCTGGGGGGTCCAGGGGGGGGGGGTGCGACTTTATGGAGCCTCCCCCTGGCAGGGGGTTTCGGGGGCAGCACCCCCGAAGCTAAAAGCATATGTAAAATTTCCTTGTAAAAGTATAGTAATTTCTAGTCAATCTGGGTCGTTCATTAGGCGGATGATCTAACGGTAGAAGTTATGTTTAGTTTAGGGTTTTTTTCCCTAGAAGGCAACCCCTCGCTTTGTATGAGGGTATTGTATTGCGGCTATGGATTGTATGTATTCTCAGAGCGAGAAACATAGAGGGAGACTATGAGAGAGAACAAAGGATATTACAGCGAATCTGCTGTAGGTTGTGTCTCTTCATTTTGCTGGATAATAGAAAGGAAGGACTGGTTGTTCGGGGTGGACGTAGCCCAAACTGGGTGAACCACGTATATATTTGTCTCTCTGGTTTTATGTGTTTTGTGTGCTTGTGTTTTTTGTATATTTTATGTGTTGCATTGCTCTGTAATATATAATTTTCTAACAACTTGTATCAGAGCCGAAGGTTTATTTGGCTGATAAAATCGCAGGAAAGAAGGGTTCCTGGTTCGAGTGGGAGCAATGGCGTAAGATGGTATGTTTAGGGTCGACAAGTTTAATGACCAAAACTTTCTGCTATGGAAGATGCAGATGGAAGACTATCTGTATCAGAAAGATCTGTACCTACCATTGAGTGGAAAAACAAAGAAGCTGATGGATATGATAGACGTTGAATGGGATATTCTCGATAGAAAGGAACTCGAAACAATACAGTTGTGCCTCGCGACATCGGTAGCCTTCAATATTTCGAAGGAAACAAAAACAGAGGGTTTGATTAAGGCGTTGGAAAAATTATATGAAAAACCCTCGGCCTCAAACAAGGTATTTCTTATGAAACATTTATTTAATATGAAGATGTCGGAAGGTGGATCTGTTGCAAACCATTTAAATGATTTTAATACAGTTACCAGTCAGTTAAGTTCTATAGGGGTAAAATTTGATGATGAAGTTAGAGCTCTGTTATTTCTGTGCTCATTTCCAGAAAGATGGAATGGTTTAGTTATGGCCATTAGTAACTCTGTCTTTGGATCTAGTACTTTAAAGTTTGATGATGTTGTCGGTGCTATCCTTAGCGAGTAAATGCGATGGAAAAGCTCCGGTGAGACATCGGGTAATGCTTTGAGTGCAGAGTCTAGGGGAAGAAAAATGGAAAGAGGAAAGAGCTTAGGATATCACAGTAAATCAAGGAAAGGCAGATCCAAGTCTAGATCGGGGATAGTGTGTTGGAAATGCGGAAAGAAAGGACACCTGAAGAAATATTTTAGATCTCGAAAGGGAAAAGAAAGAGATGCACAACAAGAAAAGAATCAAGAAGAAAATGTGACAGGTGATGCGTTACATGATGCCTTGATTCTTTCTTTCGAAAATGTTACTGATTCCTGGGTAGTAGATTCAGGGGCTTCAGTCCATGCCACACTTGATAAGAAATATTTTCATGACTATGTTCAAGGAGATTTTGGACAAGTCCGTTTGGGTGATGATAAACCCTGTAAAATTGTTGGAATGGTTAAGGTTATTGTAAAACAACAGAATGGAAACCAATGGCTATTAAAGGAGGTAAGGCATGTTCCAGATCTGAAGAAAAATATGATTTCAACAGGGCAGTTAGGCGGTGAAGTTTGTGTGACAACTTTCACATATAAAACCTGGAAGGTCACCAAAGGAGCCCTGGTAATAGAAAAAGGCGAAAAGGCTGGTACATTGTATCTATGCAATGGTATTTCTAACTCTGTTAATGCTTTAACTTCCAAAAGAGCAGATGCAACATTATGGCATCATAGGTTCAGACACATGAGTGAGAAGGGGATGAATATTCTTCACTCAAGAAATTTGTTGCCGGGTTTGAATAATGTTGATTTGGATTTATGTGAGAATTGCGTTTATGGAAAATAGAAGAGAGTCAGATTTCTCAGAGTTGGGAAAGAAAAGAAGAGCGAAAAATTAGAGCTTGTGCATACAGATGTATGGGGACCTGCTCAGGTATCATCTCTCGGTGGCTCTCGTTATTATGTTACTTTTATTGATGATGCAACTAGAAAAACTTCGATTTGTTGTATTCAGAATAAATCTGATGTATTTGATACTTTCATGAAATGGAAAGCTTTGGTTGAGATTGAGATAGGAAAGAAGTTGAAGTGTCTCAGATCAGACAATGGAGGTAAATATTGCAGCAAAGAGTTTGATAGGTACTGTTCAGAGCATGGAATTTGTAGAGAGAAGACAGTTCCAAGAACACCACAAGAAAATGGTGTGTCAGAAAGGATGAACAGAATAATCATGGAGCGTGCAAGGTGCATGAGATTGCATGCAGGATTGCCTTTACAATTTTGGGCAGATGCTGTAGATACTGATGTTTATCTAATAAACAAAGGGCCTTCAAGTTCCTTGGATGGTGGTATTCCATAGGAAGCATGGATAGGTAAAAAGGTAAACTAATCCTTTTTACAGCTTTTTGGCTGTGAGGCCTTTGTCCATATTAATAAAGAAAATAGAACAAATCTTGAGGCAAAATCAAAGAAATGTACCTTTATTGGATATTGTGTTAATGATTTTGGTTATCGCTTATATGATTATGAAAATCACAAAATCATTAGGAGCAGAGATGTAATATTCAATGAAAAGGTCTTGTATAAGAATCAGTTGCATGAAAAGAAATATGAAAAAGAAAACAAAGAATACACAGTTCTTGATGAGATCATATAAAAAGTAAAGATGCCTGAAAATAATAATAATCAATAACCACAACAACAACAGGCACCTCAAACACCTGAAAGCGGTGTCAGAAGATCTACCAGGATAAGTAGACCCCCTGAACGATACTCTCTTTCATTATATTATTTATTGTTGACTGATTCTGGTGAACCTGAATGTTATGAAGAAGAAATGCAGGTTGAAAGCAGGAAGAAGTGGGAGCTAGCCATGGAAAAAGAGATGGACTACTTAATGCATAACCAAACTTGGGACTTAGTCAGGTTGCCTGCAGGTAAAACTACATTACAGAATAAATGGGTTTACAGGCTGAAGGAAGAAGATGGAGGAAAATAGAGGTACAAAGCTAGAATTGTGGTGAAGGGGTTTGCACAAAATAAAGGTATTGGTTTTGATGAAATATTTTATCCTGTTGTTAAGATGACTTCAATCAGAACTATTTTAAGTCTTATAGCAGCAGAAGATTTACATCTTGAACAGTTAGATGTAAAGACAACATTTCTCCATGGATATTTGGAGGAAGAGATCTATATGGAGCAACCATAAGGATATGAGGTCAAAGAGAAAGAAAAATTAGCGTGTAGGTTAAAGAAGAGCTTGTATGGCTTAAAAAAGCTCCAAGGCAGTGGTATCTAAAATTTGACAAGTTTATGTCTGAACAAGGTTATACTAGATGTCACTCTGATCATTGTGTTTATTTGAAAAAGCAAAATGATGGTAGCTATATTATATTGTTATTGTATGTAGATGACATGCTTGTTGCAGGGTCTAACATGCAGGAAATAAATGTTCTCAAAAGAAAATTGGCAAATTCCTTTGCAATGAAGGATTTGGGAGCTGCAAAACAAATCCTTGGTATGAGAATAACTAGAGACAGGAAAAATCGTAAATTAACACTGTCTCAGAATGAGTACATAGAAAAGGTGTTGAAAAGATTTAATATGCACAATGCAAAACCAGTTAGTACACCTTTTGCTAGCCATTTCAAACTTAGTAAGGAGATGTGCCCAAAGACCCAAGAAGACATGGATTATATGTCTAAAGTTCCATATGCATCGGCAGTTGGAAGCTTAATGTATGCAATGGTCTGCACAAGGCCTGATATTGCACATGCAGTGGGAGTTGTAAGCAGGTACATGAATAATCCAGGAAAAGAACATTGGATGGCAGTAAAATGGATTCTCAGATATTTGAGAGGTACCACAAATCAAGCATTATGATTTGGTGGTTCAAACATTTCTCTATAGGGATATGTTGATGCAGATATGGCAGGTGACAGAGATAACAGGAGGAGCACTACAGGATATGTATTTACTGTAGGTGGAACAATTGTTAGTTGGGTTTCAAAAATCCAAAGTGTTGTTGCACTTTCAACAATAGAAGCAGAGTATGTTGCTGCTACAGAGGCTAGTAAAGAAATGATTTGGTTACAAAGGTTTATGGATGAATTGGGTAAGAAGCATGATATGGGCACGTTATACAGTGATAGCCAAAGTGCCATTCATCTTGAAAAGAACTCAGCATTTCATTCCAGGACTAAACACATACATCTCAAGTACCATTTCATACGGTCAATATTGGAAGATGGAGAGTTGAAGCTGGAAAAGATACACACTAGCCAAAATCCTGCAGATATGCTAACAAAAGTTGTAACCAGGGAGAAACTGAGAACATCCTCAGTTTCAATTGGTCTTCAAGGATGGCGATGAAGATGAAACGTGAATGGCGGAGTCATTATCGACTGATGAAGCGGCGGCGGGTGCTACAATCGATCTCCAAGTACAGTGTTGGGTGTGAACTGATTATCTCGTTTATTTTTTTGTGACATTGATTTGTACCTTAATGGGGGCGGCACGCCACCCATAATTAAACATTGCTGGGGTCTTGGGGGGGGGGGGGGGTGCCAATTTATGGAGCCCTCTTTGTTGAAGACGAAATGGCCTTGACTAAAACATATGTAAAATTTCCTTGTAAAAGTATAGTAATTTCTATTCAATCTCGGTCGTTCATTAGGCAGATGATCTGACGGTAGAAGTTATGTTTAGTTTAGGGTTTTTTGCCCTAGAGGGTAACCCCTCGCTTTGTATGAGGGTATTGTATTGCGGCTGTGGATTGTATGTATTCTCAGAGAGATAAACATAGAGGGAGACTGTGAGAGAGAACAGAGGATATTACAACGGATCTGCTATAGGTTGTGTCTCTTCATTTTGCTGGATAATAGAAAGGAAGGATTGGCTGTTCGGGGTGGACGTAGCCCAAACTGGGTCAACCACGTATATCTGTGTCTCTCTGGTTTTATGTGTTTTGTGTGCTTGTGTTTTTTGCATATTTTATGTGTTTCATTGCTCTGTAATATATAATTTTCTAACATATAACACTTGTACACTCAAGACTAGTCTACAATTGATGTTACACTACCTTGGAATCTCTAGCACAATTGGGGAACTCGAATTATCTGCATGCAATAGTTATTTTGGGATGATTGATCAGTTAACTCGATGATCATTGTGTTATGCTGAAGTCCCACTGCACAACTGACCTTCCACTAGTTCCTCCAACGGTTAGAAGTAGTTTAATTGAAAACAACTTGAAATAACTGACCTTGATTGCTAAAACTTAGCAATCACACATGCTCACAATGAGCTCTAACTACTCTAACTCGAATTTACTGAGCTAACTAAGTGGCAAGAGCCAAGTCACACAAGTTAACTGCATCAAAGTTGCATGTTGATGTGGAAATTCGAATTTTCTCAATTTAACCAAGATAAAGTCAATTTGAGACTTTCTTGTTGCATTTTTCAACACTCCCTCTCAACAATAAATGGATTATCAACCACCCCTATCATGCACCTATAGAACTCGAAATTATCTCTTTACAAAGCCTTTGTCAAAATGTTATCATCTTGTTCCTCTGTCAGAATTTATTGTAGCAACATTATCCACCTTTGCACACAGTCCCGTAAATGGTGATATTGAATATCTATATGCTTGGATTGATAATGAAATACCAGATTCTCAAAGAGATTGATGCAAATCTGATTATCAAAATATATCATAGTTGGATCCATCATCTGACTAAACAATCCCACAAGTATCTTTCACATCCAGATAACCTCACATGATGCTTGACTTGCAACCATGTATCTGCTTCTGCCGAGCTGAGCACCACATATCTTTGCTTCCTTATGTACCAGGAAACAACTACGGACCCAACACTAAAAATTCCAGCCGATGTACTCTTTCGGTGTGATTAACTCCCTGGCCAATCTGCATCTGTGAAGCCACACAACTTCACTCCCTCTGTTTGTCTGTACCATAATCCAAACTGGGTAGTGCCTCTAAGGTACCATAAAACATGCTCAGTTTCCTTCTAGTTGGCCTAACCATAACTTGGCTCAATTGGTTGACTGCATAGCACATATATAGTTGTGCATTCACAAGATACATTAGTGAACCCACTAGCTACCGATAAATGGTATAATCCACTTCTTCACCTAAAGTGGAATCCTCCTTCTTTCAGTTGGTCGCTAGAGGTGTATCCATGGGTTTGCAAATCTCCATGCGAAATATATGCAATATATCATTTGCATACTTTCCTTAAGACACAAATAATTCCCCATTTCCTTGCCATACTTCCAACCCGATGAAGTAGTGCATGAGACCCATGTCCTTCATTTCAAATTCCCTTGTAAGATATGATCAAATACTCATCACCAGTTAAAATCAAATTATCAAAATATAAGACAATAATAAGAAATTTAACTTCTACCAAGATGTGATAGAGGTTTGCATCCACTTAATTTTTTGTGAAGCAAAAAACCAGTGAGATCACTGTCAATCCTAGTGTACCAAGCATAGGGTTCTTGTTTGAGACCATATAATGCTCGCTTGAGTTTAAATACATGAGACTCCTGATCAAATGTCTCAAAACCTTTTGGTTGCTTGATGTACACCTTTTTACATCCATCACGTGGATCTTCCACCCAATTTGCACAGCTAGAGCAAGAATTAATCTAATAGATGAGTCCCTTGCTATAGGGGCAAAGGTCTCCTCATAGTCAATACCTTCAACTTGAGAGTACCCCTTGGCCACAAATTTGGCCTTATACTTATCTATTCTTCTGTATGATACATGATTTACCTTGAAGATCCATCTCGAACCCACAACTGATTTATCTGCTGGTCTTGGGATCACTTCCAAAACACTATTATTTACAATGGATTCATACTGTTCCACCATTGCATCAGCCCATATAGGTTTCTCTATTGTCTCCTCGAAAGAGGATGGCTTAGTCTTTAAAATATTAGACATTAGAGCCATGTATCCAATGTATTGATCAAGTGACCTTCTCTACTTGCACAAATTTGAAGGAGCTCCCACATTTTCCCTGACATCCTGTACAAGTCTATTAGGTTCCCTTGTCCTTTTCCTGCCTCAATTTTTTGAATGGTTCTGCTTGAGTGGTGGTCTCCACTCTTTTCTCCTTAATTTTTGGCTGCTCCACAACTTCTTGAGGCTCTTGATTTGGAGCTAAAATCTCCTCTTCTGGTGGGATCTGAAGCTCCCTCTCAAGAAAGCACTACATCTCTTTCTCCTCATCAAATTTTACATCCCTTTGAAAAACTGTCATTCTGAGGGATGACAAGTACACACAGTAATTGTGAGGAGTTTCTGTGTATCCCACAAATACCCCCAATTTTATTTTCGACTCAAGATTCTTCCTTGATTCTTTGGAGATATGGAAGTAGACAGAGGCTCCAAAAATCTTGAAGTGAAACACATTTGACTTTCTCCCCGAGGAATCCTCCCTAGTGTAATCATGGCCAGAATCCAATGAGGACTCTGATTCTAAAAATATACTGTTGTGTTGCATGCCTCTACCCACAAATGAAATGATAGGTCGTGGACATGCAACATATCCCTCACAACTCCCACAATGTTATGGTTCTTTCTCTTAGCTACCCCATTCTTTTGTGGGTTATTTTCAACTCTCGTTGAATACCTTCTTTTGCACTGAATTTTTTGAATTCATTTGACAGTACTCACCTCCATTATAACTCCTGAGAGCCTTCACCTTCTTTCTGGTTTCTTTATCAACTAGTGCCTTAAATTCTACGAAATTGGAGAATGCCTCATCTTTCTTTCGCATGAAGAAGATCCAACACTTTTGTGAGAGGTCATCAATAAAAGTGACAAAATATTTGTGTCTGGTAGTGGAGGTGGTCGAGAAAGGTCCACACACATTAGAGTGGATCCTTTCCAAAACTGCACGTGCTTTGTTGTCCTGATCATGGAATGTGGATTTTGTGTACTTCCCCAAGGTACATCATTTGCATACATCTTGCTGCTCAAGTGATCCTTTAGGGAGGCCAATGGTTATTTGTAGCATAATATTCAGGGTGCCATGATGCAAATGAACAAGTATTTTGTGCTAAAGTTCATCGACATCGCGACTCTGCACCTTCTCTGGTTTAGTGCTTAATTCAACATAGTATTCCACGTATAGCTTATAAAAGTTCTTCAACCAAATGTAGATATGCTTCAGATGTCCCATGGCTATGTGTCTTAGGAATGAATTTCCTTTGCTCAAGATCACACCATAACCGTGGTCTTCCAAAACTATAACAAAGATGATATTTTTCTTTAGGATCAGAACGAACATGACATCCTTGATTCTGAGAGGGGAGCCTGACTACCTCTGAAATGTGACGGTACCAACCTCGGTCATGCTATACCTTCCGCCATCCCCCATCTCGATGTGAATATGGAGATCTTTATCCTCCAGGTCATTGAAAAGTCTCTACAGCACATCATGTGGAACGATGCACCTGAGTCCAAGTACCACACGCTCCCCATCACTATGCTTTCCATACATGCGATAAGGGTAAAGTCAATGTCAAACTATGAAGCCAAAGCTTTAGCTCCTCCTCCTCCCGAGGTCTTCTTGCTCGCCTTTTTGTGTGGACATTTCGTGGCATGATGCCCAAATTCATGGCAATGGAAGCATTTAATTTTGGATAAATATTTCTTCTTTTCCCCTTGTTACACAGTAATTTGTCACCATGCTCATTTTCCTGTCCCTGATCCTGAAATGCCCCGTGACAGATCTTGTGCAATGTTTCCATCATGAAGAAACATGTTAATACATCCCTTGAAGATCCAAAGTAGACTGCCTTGGAAGATTACTAAAGAGACTTGGTCAAATTCCTAGTTTCCTGGGTCAACGTTTTTCTTGATTCTATGCTCATGCTGATGTCATATTCATAGTTTTGGATTAGCGCTGCCAGTGCCCTTATTTCTTGGAAAACTGCACTGATCCCTTTCTAGCAGTGTTTCCTCAAATTGAGGAGAAGCTTAGGCCTCTAGAAGCTCCAGGGCGGTGAGTTCATTGTTAAACGATGGTGATAAGGTTGACCTCTATGATTTTAGAGCTTTGATCTCATCAATGGGGGTTCATCTGTTAGAAATTGGACCTTCCTCCTCCCTTCATGGGCTCCCAACCTCTTCTCCCTTCCTATAAATTCATATCCCTCATTCCCACAATTTTAGAGCTTGGTTGGTAATTGTCAGACTCGTTTGAACTCTCGTTCCATTACATCCTAACATCGTGATAACGCATAAGTGTTCAAGAGAAGGAATGCTTTAGAGCTTCGGTGAAGGACTCAAATTTTCCCCAAAGGAGGCCTCCAACATCAAGGCCTAGGTTGTAAGCTCTCCTTTTATTTTTATCAATAATAACATCTGATGTTTGTTTTTTATATTTTTCTAACGGTTTATGCAAATATTATGGTACTCCTTGATCTGATAGATAGTTAATGTTTATGAATATTTGTATTGTATTACGTTTGTTGTTGTCTCTTGATCATCCACATGTATTTGTGTGCCATCAGTATCAGGGAGTGAGCCTAAAAGGATCGTGGATCAAGGTCATCATCAACTAATTCAAGCATAACGTTGGGAAAAAGGCACTTCTGTCTCTTTTCCTGTCACATTGTAAATGTTAGTTAAGAGAGCTTTTCATTAGAAAGAATCTCATGTTTCTAGACCCACTCTAGGGCTAGAGAGATCACCTCTATCAGCAGAGGGGATTTATCTCGACAACAGAACTGAGGACTCCACTAGGGAGCATAGCCTCTTAGCCTTCCTTCCCCAGACTAATATTGGATCAGTTTGACCAATCATTGAGATTTGAACTTTCTTAGGTTTCTATAAGTATGCATAGTGCTTGATTTTTTCTTTAGAGTATTAGGTCTAGATTCCTGCTTTGGTTTGGGTTTCTTTTCCTAAGCATTCCTCAACAAACACGTCTTTTTCTAGACACAGTCGCGTTGCCAGCGCGGATATTTATGAGTACAGTCACGCTGAAAGCCTTGTTTCCCACTTTCTTCTCACGCTAGTACATTTTTATAGACCAACACTATTTTTGCTATGCAGAGTAGCATTGATAGTGCGGGTTTGGGGGTCTAAAGTAGCGTTGAAGACCCTATCATCACAATTTTTTCTATGTTAAGTAGGGCTGATCCTTAAATTTGAGAATTTGTGGGGTTTTTGCTAAAATTCCTAGTGTGTCCTAACCTCTGAAGTCCTTCTACTCTGTGTGCATAAATTTTTGTCTTTTTGGTGTTAGTTTCTTTGTGGTGTGCAAAAATCCATACTATACTTGAAGTGGTAAAAGGGAATTTTGGTTGAGTCAATTAAAATTGTTATTTGTTGCTTGTGTGTTTGGAAGGAATATTGATTTGCTGTTGATTGAATATTATTAGTTCTTTTGAGACCATAAATAAATTTATTTTTCATTCCTTTAGTTTTCATCTCAAAGTTTACTTTTCGTTAAAGTGCATTAGATCAGATTGCATTGAAAATTCAGTTTTGAGATCTATCATTGAACTTGGATTACGTTATTTAATGATTGAAAGCTAAGAGGTCCATTGAGTGAATTATCATTCATTGGAAGGTGCATTAAGTAGATTCTCATTCCATCGAAAAGTGCATTGGGTGCATTCTTATTCATAAAAAAGAAAAAGGAAATTGTGCATAGATTACAACTGCATGGTTTTCGGAAAAAAGGATATTGTGCATAGATTATATTTGCATAATTTTCAGAAAAAGGAATTTTTTCACGGATTACATTGCATAATTTGCATCTTTGAAAGTTGTGACTTGAATTTGGATAGTGAAAGTGATTTGGACTGGGAAAAGCTTCGTTTTCTACATTATTGTTTGCTGAATCACTGTTTGAAACTCTTCCCTAAACTAGATAGCATTCATTGTTAGGTCCCTATATTACTAGTATAGTCCCTTATTGTTGTTAGTGTAACCCCCTTATTGTTATTATTGTACCCTTGTAACCCCCATTTTGTTATTATTGTGCCCTTAAATTATTATTGTTAGGTCGGCTAGGATTACATTGTGGCCCACTAGGATAACATTATGGCCACATGGACTCCTATATATAGAAAGGAGGTTTTGTAAATTGTATCATCCAAGAATTGTTCATTTATGTAATGTATTGGAGGTTTCCCCTTCAAAGTGGCTTATTTCTAAGGCGTTGATATCTCTTTTCTTCTATTTTTGGAGCTGGTTACACAACATTTGGTATCAGAGCTTTGGATTCTAGGGTTTCGCTGCTCCAAATAGGTCATCGTGGCATTTTCGCTATAACTTTTTTTCTACGAAGTTTCAGAATCTGAAATGTTTAGGGTACGAAGCTGAAATCCTGAGGAATATTTTTTAAAAATTTTAGAGCTTGGTTCGCAATATTTTCCGAGATATCATCTGTGGAAGTTAGGTATTTGTTCAGGCTCCTAAATAGGTCATCGTGGCATTTTCACTATAACTTTTTTTCTGCGAAGGTTTAGAATCTAAAATTCATATGGTGTGTAGCTGAAATCCTGAGGAAATTTGGCAAAAAAGTTTAGAGCTTGGTTCACAACATGTTTAGAGATATGATCTGTGGAAGGTAGTGATTTTTTAGGCTCCTGAATTTCATCTCAAAGAGGTGATCGTGGGAAAATTTCAATAACTCTCTCTCTGGGCATCGGATTAGAGTGCCGTAAAAAGTGGTTGCAAGTACACAGACTTTAGTTTCTTGGCTATCAATTTTAGAGGCAAAGGACGAAACAATGACACGTGGAAAGTAGTACAATTTCTCTCTACTGAACTAGTCTAGAATTAGGTCATTGTGCGAGATTAAACACAACTTTGTCTTGGAGAATAAAAATCAGGTCAGCCCTCTGGAATTCGAAAGATAATTCAGAGGGATACGTTGATACTGAAATTAAAATATTGAAGTGCTGCAATCATAGAGATAATCCAATTTCAATATCGAGTTCCTCAAAAGCAAGAAAAAGGTGTGTATATTTTTTTCTTTCCAAATTGCACGAGTCTTCTTTGAAGAATCAATTTGAATTGATTCCAAGGGCATATTGTAGAATATATAGCAGTATTGGGTTCTAAAATATGCCCCTTAAAAATAATTCAACACCCATTAAGCCTTCAGAAGGCTCTACTATGACTCATGAAGATGAAGAATTGCAACATGATCTATCAAAATTACAAGAGCAAGTGCAACAAATTTCACTCTCGCAAAGAGCAACAAAAAATGAAATGGAAGTGAAGATGGACGGTTTGAAGAAAAGTGTGGAAGCTAAGATAGATGGCGTGGAAGCTAAGATGGATGGCATGGAAGCGGACATGAAAGACAACATGGAAAACATGAAGAATGATCTCAAAACAGACATCGAAGGTTTGACAAAGTTGATACAAGAAATGTTTCCTAATGGTGAAAAGATAGTAGAAGAACCTCATGATGAGAAAAAAATAAATGTTAATCGTGATTTCATAAACTTTAATGTTGGCGGAAGAACCACCATATTCCAAAGATGGATATGAGGAAGTTTGATGGAAAGGATCCTGTAACATGGATACTACAGATGGAGCAATATTTTGATCTCCATAACGTGAAAAACACACAAAATGTACGCATTGCAACTTTACATTTAGAACAAAATACATTTGTATGGTATCGATGGCTTTGCTCCCATAAAAAAATTGTCACTTGGTCAATTTTACGGAGGAAATGATAGCACATTATGAGGATACAAAGAGCAACACCTTCTTTAGCCAATTGATAAATCTCAAACAAAAGGGTTTAGTGGGGGAGCACATTGAGGACTTCCAAAAATTGAATATAAGGGTAATTGATATTCCAGAGGAACACGGGATTGATCTCTTCATAGGCACTTTAAAGGATAACATCCAACATGAAGTTCGCGTTTTGGAACCTGATTCATTGGAGAAGGCATTCAGGTTGGCAAGAAAAGTTGAATGTAAAATTATGGCGACAAAGAAGCCTACCACTCAATTCTATAAAGAAGGAAGTGTTGCTACGCCTAGATTTCCACAACCTACAAGGTTGACACCACAACAATTGGAAGAAAAAAGAGCAAAAGGGCTTTGCTACGGTTGTGATAGAAAATACACTAAAGGTCATAAGTGTGCTGAGAAGAAATTATTTTACATAGATTGTGAAGAGGAAGAAGAAAATGAACAAGAAGAGGATATACACCAGGAACCAGCCCCAGAAGAGGAAAGAATGAATCCGACCATATCCTTTTCATTGAATTGAAAGAATCCTTTTCTCATGCTAGTTGCATTATAGGTATTCAGGTGACATCGTTTTGAGCCCTAAAATTGAAACTTTAATAAATATCAACTTAAAATGAACTCCAATTAACCTAAGGAGCATTTGAAATTAACGCAAACATTTAGAGGTCTAGGTTAGATACGTGTTCCAGCATCATTAAACGTAGGAGCTGTCGCTAACAGTCTGCGTTACAATCCAGGGGAAATATCTCGTCCCACGTATGGAAGTATATTGATGTATGATAAGTATATTTCAGGCGCTCTCATCGAAAAATTACGTATTATACAACACTGCTATGGATTGTAATCCCACGTACCATCGCGTATATTTTGGGAGACACCATTAGGTTGCAAGCTTGTCGTAGGTAACCGAGTTAGCTGCCTTGTAAACTTGATACACCGAACACAACATTTAGGGAGTTTGCCTGCCCCTACTGCTTGGTTTTCCAAGTGGGATTTTGCAGTTCAGAGATACTTGGTAAAACTTTTTTCCTAGTTTACCCCTTTTTGATTTATTTTGTGTTTAGTTTCTAAAATTTTCCGCCCACATAATAACATCTTACCCGTGCACAACTCCTTATCAGATATTAGGTTGAGACTAATGGCAACAGTTCCTGAGTTTACCAATCAAGGAATCCCCTCAGATGGGATTCCTGGTCCTTTTCCTTCTTTTGGAAATGTTGGTACTCCCTATATGGCGACGTTGTCCCTCCTGGGGTTAACCATTGGTTTTCCAGTTTGGTTATTTTCAACCCTGATGATTCCAAATGTCCAAGCTGCTTCTCAACCAAGTTCACCTTCACCTGAACAGTGGCAACCTTATGTTGATCCTAAAGTTTACCCTTCGCCTTCTTCACCTATTTAATCACCCTGTTCTTCCTATTCACCTGGTGAAAGTCTAAATTCTAGTTACCAGGAGGCTAAGAAGAAGAAGAGGACGAATAAGAAGAAGAAAAACAAGAAATGGGGCAACCAAGCAACCATCGCTACTAATGCAACTGATGTTGAAAAAACTTCTAATCAATCCCCAAAAGTCAAATTCCCTTGCAAACTATGTAAGGGCGACCACCTTCTTAGAGATTGTCCTGAAATTCCTAGGGTATTATAAATGTGGTCTACCGACTCGCATCGGCCCTTGTCATCGGCGTCTGGCGATCATGTTGGTGAGAAGTCTTGAGCTAGTGATAATAAGGCCCATGGGAAAAAGGGGAAAGTCAAATTTCCCTGTAAGTTATGTGAAGGGAATCATCCCATTCACCTTTGTCCTTATATGGACGAAGCCTCTAAAGTGTTGGATAACCTTACTGCTTCTCATCCCTGTCTTCCCATTGGTTATTGAAAGCTCTCCTCTAATCCTCCACTAGTTGATCAAGCAATTAATCAAAATTCAACTCTGGTCAATCCCACTCTCTCCGAAAGTGAACCCCATGGGTCTATTCCTGACCAACTATTGGTTGAGAAAATGGTTGACCTGAGTCCACCTTTACTTGATCAAGTCTTTCCTTTAGAGAGTGCACCTCATACCACTTAGGTTCTATTTGTTTCTTCAGATTCCCATGAATTGGAGGGTAATCCTCCCATTTCCCCGGTACAAGAGGGTGATCCTCTCATTCCCGTAGCATAAGGGGGCAGTTCACTCGTTCCCACGACACCCCCTCCAAGTAGTCTCGTTGCTTCCTTTGATTGGAGTTGACTGATAGGATACCATCTTCCTTCTTATGTGCCCTTTTAGATCACAATACATGCCTATAATGTGGCCATACCTAACGCCATAATAGTTGAAGGCACATCTGTTAGTATTTTGTCTTCAACTACTTGGAAAGCTTTCGGTTCTTCGCAGCTTGTGCCTATTACCTAGAATCTGTTGGCATTTAACAGAGGAACCAGTCAACCGTTAGGGATACTTCCTAATTTTCCTATTAATTTGGGAGGAAAGACTATCTATGTAGACGTGATGGTTGTCCAAGGCCCTTTGGACTTTAATTTACTCCTTGGGTGTGACTATACTTATGTCATGGGAGCTCTTGTAGCTTCTCTCTTTCATGTGATGTGTCTTCCACATGAAGGAAGAATTGTGACCATTGATGAGCCATCATTTATTGGTCCTAATCTGGCTCCCAATCAACCAACATCCCTTCATTTTCCTTACATGCCAGTGGTGTCTTCCTGGCCAGAGGTTAATTATGTGGCAAACTGTTCCATGCCTGTATCTACTGATGATCTGGTCAGTGATACAATGCGTCATGTACTAGGGACATTTATACCCTGATTTCCAGTGTGTTGTTCTCCCATACGATGAGAAACTCTTGGAAGCCATGACCTATTATGGGTCATGATCAGGTAATATGGAGAAAAGTTCCTTTTCTTGTGTCAAGATATTTAAAAAATGAAATAAGGTGTTCAGAGCAGAGTTCCTTTTCTTGTGTCAAGCTCCTTAAAAAATGAATCAAGGTTTTCATGAGTATATTTATTTTACTGTTTCAAGCTCATTAAAAAATGAAACAAATCCCCTTTCAATTCGAGTCTTTGATTAGATCTCATAAATTCCTTGCCAAGTCTTTCACTTGATCTCGTAAATGAACCTTCACTTCCATCCACCTGTTAGTAACCAATAGTCTTCTTATGTGAATGAGACAAAGCTTATGGGGCATGTATCTCGAATTGAGTCACCATGTTGTGGGCATGCAAACTTATTCCAAGCATAGTTTGTCTCCTTTTCAAGCTTGTGAAAAATGAAACCAAAACCAAGCATAGTTTTTCCACATGTTTCAATCTTGTGTAAAAATGAAACCAATTTAAAGCAAAGTTTATTATGTTTCAAGCTTGTGAAAAAATGAAACGTTTTTCATTACACCTCTCATGATTTCCCTTTTATCTGCCTCTTCTTCCAGATAAGCCTTGGTTTTATCATTCCACCGTCACCATCTTCTTGTCCGATCATACACTCGCACTTTATTGTTTTACCCTTTCCTGGGGAACCACTGCGATGAGTGGTCTTGTTAGTTAACCTCTTAACCTTTACATGTTTTGAGCAGTTCCACCATCAACAGAACCAATTTCTACCCCTCATACCACTCGTTCCTCCAGGAGGATTCAACTTTAAGCTCTTTTCTGACTCTTAAAACATGAAAATATTGCCGAGTACTTGTCATTTTGAACTTGCTAGAGTGAATGAATTAAGGTGATATCAATATACGTTTACCCATTTTTCAAGCAGAGATTTACTATTTATGAAAAAATAATACCTCGATCAAACATGGTCAAGAGGTTATCTCAAATATTTTTTTCTACCTTTTCAAATTTGAGAGATGATTTATGAAAATGGAGATGATGGAGTTTCCTTTTTGTTTCTTTTCTAACTCCTTAAAAATTAAAAGTTACCGAGTTACCCTTTTGTTGGACTCGTTAAAGATTAAACGACGAAAGACTTGTCACCATGATGAGATCGAGTTCCTCCTTCATAGGGCTCGTTAAACTTACTAAGATGGATTCATTCGAAGAATGAACTTACATTACTAGCATATTATATCCTCTTCACGTTGGCTATAAAAAATAAAGGAGTACTCATTAGCAATAACGAGGGAAAATTGAAAGTGAACATCCTATGTATATTTTTGGCTACTTGTCGCTATTGTAAATGACACTCATCTGCAGTTCGTGTCAGGTTGGGGACATCCTACATTCATCACTTTGCCTCCATGAGTTTGGGAAATCTATTTTCCTCTCATTTGATTACCAATTTTTTCAACATGACCTCTGATCCTGTTTGAGTCAAATGCTACCACACTCTGGAGTTGTGCTGCCAGTATGTTTAAGAGAAGTCCTTTTTGTCAAACATCCGTTGCTTATCTAAACTCCTCTATTACAATCCCAAATCACTCCTATCATATTAGGATATTTGTTGTTTTGTGTCGATGATGTGGGAATCATCATGTCCCTCCTTCAAAAAATCACTTCTAATCGACTTCATCTCATTATCTGGGAAGGTTATTTAGAGACTTCTATTCATTGCCTTAGAGCTTGCATTCCTCAATGGAAATTTCTTCGTATTCGATGACAAGTTCACATGATTGGCCTTCGATCGAATGATTCTGCACGTGTTCAAATTCAACACATTCATTCACGCTTGTATATTGTGTTTTTGTACCTTTAGGTCCATCGTCATTACTAGTGGTCTCTCTCGCGCCTGTCAATGATTTCCATCATTGACTGGTAATTGATGGTTTCTACCATGTTCGACACCAACACGTTTAATCACATGGCTAGATTCGTAACTTGGGTCACATCTAATTTTGATCCAGGCTGCGAGGATTTATTGAGTATTAATGATTGTAAACATGATGTTATATATACGGATGGCTGCATCCATACCGCAGATCCATTTCTATGATCTCTTTAGACGGATGGCTGCGAACATGCCGTGGGTTCATGTGTTATTTTATTCCTAGTGAAAAGTTATGTGATTAGGCATATTCATACCAGAGATATCATATATTGTAATATGTTTGATTTGGCAGGTTTTCTGGAGGTGGTTTGCATTCTTTGCCTTGGTTCATAAAGAATTTCAGCTATCACTCCATGTTCTGCCTTCATGCTTTAGGGGGCATCTGTTACATAGTAATTTGTCACCATACTCATTTTCCCGTCCCTGATCCTGAAATTACCTATGACAAATCCTGTGCAATGCTTCCATCACGAAGAGCATGTTAAGACATCCCCTGAAGATCCAAAGAAAACTGCCTTGGAAGATTACTGAAGAAACTGGTCAAATTCCTAGTTTCTTAGGTTAGCGATTTTCTTGGTGCTATGCTCGCATTGATGTTATATTCACAATTCTGGCTTAGTTCTGCCAACGTCCTTATTTCTTGGAAAACCGTGATGATCCCTTTCTGGCAGTGTTTCCTCAAATGGAGGAGAAGCTTCAACCTCTAGAAGCTCCAGGGCGGCGAGTTGGTTGTTAAACAATGGTGATAAGGTCGAGCTCTCTGATCTTAGAAATTTTATCTCATCCATGGGGGTTCATCCCTTAGAAAGTGGACCTTCCTCCTCCTTTAATGGGATGCCAATCTCTTCTCCCTTCCTATAAATTCATATCCCTCATTCCCATAATTTTAGGGCTTGGTTGGGCATTGTTAGACTCGTCTGAACTCTCGTTCCCTTGCATCCTAGCATTGTGATAATGCCTAAGTGTTTAAGAAAAGAAATTCATTAGAGCTTCGACGAAGGACTCCAATTTTCACCAAAGGAGGCCTCCAACATCAAGGCCTGGGTTGTAAGCTCTCCTTTTATGTTTATCAATAATAACATCTGATGTTTGCCTTCTATATTTTTCTAATGGTTTATGTAAATATTCTAGTACTCCTTGATCTACTAGATAGATAATGTTTACGATTATTATGTATTGTATTACATTTGATGTTGTTTCTTGATCATTCGCAGGTATTCACGTGCCATTAATAGTAGGGAGCTAGCCTAAAATTATTGTGGATCAAGGTAATCATCAAATGATTCAAGCGTAGTGTTGGGAAAAGGGTACTTCTGTCTCTTTTCTTGTCGCATTGTAAATGTTCGTTAGGATATCTTTGCATTAGAAAGAATCTCGTGTTTCTAGAACTACTCTAGGTTAGTTAAGAGATCTTTGCATTAGAAAGAATATCGTGTTGCTAGACCCACTCTAGGGCTAGAGAGATCACCTCTGTCTGTAGAGGGTGCTAGGTCCCTGTAATTTGTCAGATTGGCAAGACCAAATAGACAAGGATAACATCAAACCAACTTTAGAGTCCTAGGACCTAGCCTTCCTAGACTCAGAGAGGGCTCTCTCTATATTTGTATAAAATATATGACTTGTTTGATTTAGGATGCTGATTTTAGGCTAGTTAAAATGATAGGGTTTCTTTGTTTGGTTGGGCAGGTTGTCAAGAAGAACAAATAGAGTAAGAGAAATTCAAACCATTGGGCTATGGGGTATGTGAAAGGCTTGAAAAGTAAAATAATGGATCAAGGGTGTTTCATAGGGCAAGTTGACAAAGCCAAATGGATCTTAATAGCTTATGTGGGAGTGAAATGGAAATTAAGTTGTGAATGTAGTAGGTCTAAAGGGAAATTAAGAATCCCTTAACATATACTAGAACAATTAGGGTCTTTAAGATTACTATGTTTAAGAAATAATCAAAGTATAGGGCGCACCATAAACTTCTTTGACCTAGCTTCACCAAGTAAACTTTAAAACAACAATCCAACAAACCCTAGAGAGCAGGGAACTCCTTAATTCTCTAGTTATTTACCTTAAGAGAGAGAAAACATTCAAGATAACACATTAGTAATGATTAAAGAGCAGGGAACTCCTAAATTCCTTAATCAAACTATAAAATACCCTTAAAGTGACTATTCAAGATGGACTAAAGGATAGGGAAAACCATAAACTTCTTCAGCCAAACCCTAATTAGTAAACTTCAAAGAAAAGGCATTAAAAACAATGCTTTAAGCTACACCAAAGGACAAACATACCATAAACTTCTTTGGCTTGGCTCTATTGAATCATTTTAAAGATAACAAGCTAAGTGGAATCAAAGAGAAATTAAGAATTCTTCAATCAGACCTAGCAGAGGAAAACATCTAAACAACAGAAGGTAGATAGAATTAAGGTGCCTCTCAACAACATATCTTAATCTAAATTTTCTACTCTATCATAAGGGAAAGATGAACAATATGGAAAAAATAAGAAGACAATAACTAAATTGGAATAACATCACCATTTGACAAATTCCATGAATCCTGCAAATGTGCTTGCTCCATTATGATTCAGTCCAAGACAATTACAAAGCTCCAAAGCCAAAAACTCTTTACCACTCAAAGTCTATGTGATTTTCATCTCAACAATCAACCAACAAATATATGAAGCATTACATGCAGTATTTAACTAAAAAATGAGGAAGTAAACCCTAATTAGGGTTTTATAAGTCATTAATTACAAATTAAATGCATTTGACCTTTGAGACCATGCAAGGCCCAAGGCAAAAATATGTAAACTCATTTATGGCAAAAATAAATTCTAACATAACTATTTGAGCTAATTTAGGAAAAAAGTTGACTTTTAAGGCTTCAAAATATCTTTTGCAATGACTCCTATCAAGGGCACAACTCCAAGGTACAGGGGCGCATCACCAAGCCAAATGTGCAGCGCCAAGACTGGAAAAATCACCTATTTTGCAGTTGAGTTTTGGAGGCCTTCCCGATGTCCAAATGAGATCCATGATAGCTCATTGGAAAGCTTGTCCCGTCTAGTCTCCAAATTTGCCTTCATTTTGAAAAATTGTGCCTATTTTCTTGGTCAAAATCAAATTTTCCCAAGACTGCTAAGGGCGCAGTGCCAATGCTGAAAAGAGGGCAGAAAGGTGTTTTTTAGGTGGTTTTTGGCCCTTTTGAGGGACTAGTTTTGCTCCAAATGGTATGAAATTTTCTGAGGATGATGTCATTGGAACGAGAAACATGAGGATGCAAACCATTTGTCATTTTAGTTCCCAAAAAAAGAGCGCAACGCCAGTGGCACTACGCGTTCGGCCCTTTTTTCTGCTAGCCAAACTGTCAAAAAATCAAAATTTGTAAAAATGTGCCAAAATTGGATTTTGCTTTGTTGATAATGTTTGGGAGGCTTGGAGGGATACATCAGCAAGAATATCAAGCTTTTACTTCTCCTTTGCCTCAGTCAAGGCGTGAATCTTTGTAAGGGCTCGTTTGAGCTTGGCCCTTGCAATTCTATTCCTCATGGCATAATGTCTTGCCATATTTCTCTGCATGTAGGTGTCTCTCTTGGCCTTCTCTAATTGACCCTATAGGTGCACATTGGCTCTCTCTAGCCAAGATTCTCTATCATAGGTGATTTCCATGGCAAGAAGCTCACTTGGAGTGAGCTGCTCTGCCAATTCTGTCTCTTTCTCTCTTTCCCGGGCTAAAGCCTTCTTCAACCCAATTGTCCTTGGCCTCTTCCTAAGAAGTTGTTCTTCCTCATCTTCATTGTCATCAAAAGTGCCCAAGGTCTCATCTAGCATAGCCTTGGGCTTTCCGGCCTCCTTTTGAGCTCTGATTGCCCTGACCTCACTGATGGCCTGCTTTGTTTCCAACTACTGGTTTTCTAACTCAAGATAGTTGATCACATTCTTTGCACTACCAAGATTAGCTTGAAGCTCACTAATCTTAGCATCCTTGATTTTGAGCAGTATATTTGTGATCATGTCCTCCTCATAATCCTCTAGGTCAATAAGTTGAAACATTTGTTCAGTTTCATATGTATCCTCCTCTTCAACAATGACCTACTCTGTGGCTTTTTACTTACCCTTATCAAGTTGTTTTGTTGATGTAGAAGGCATGGCCCCTTTCATATCAAGTGCAACAAACACATTCCTGTAACCCCTACGGTATGTCAAAGGAAATGGCTCAAAGTCACTCATTTTAGTGCCATCTGTCTCAATGTTCTCATCACTGTTTGATGTTGTGTCATCATGATATGAGGGTGAAGGGTTGTGGAAAGGTGATGTGGAAGGGTCATCATGAGGTGAAGGAATGTGAGTGAATGGTGATGCATGAGTAGTGGGATGTGATGGAGAAGTAGGAATGGGAGGATGAGATGAGGAAAGGATATCTTGCTGATGATGGCCATGTGGACTAGTGAAAACTTCATGGGCAATGAAGGTATCCCATGGAATATTCTTCTGTTGGAGTTGGTGTATAACAACCATCTTGATAAGTGAGTGAAGAAAGAGTGATGCAGGAGCATCAAGCTCAATTTTTATTAATTAATTGTATGAAATAAGGGGTGAGAATTTTTGATTATTTTATTCATTTTCATAATTTAAGAGAGAAAAATGTAAAGGTGAGGATTAATGTATATATTCTTTTAATAATTAAAAGGATATGAGTTAAGTAGCTAATTTAGGGAGTAGGAATTCTATGTACAGGACTTTGTTGAGTCCACACCTAGAATGAATCTAATTTAGATTTAGTTGAGGATTAGGTGGAGAAATTTCTGGGGTGAAATAAATACATTATTTATGTATAAATAAGAGTGTTTTTGTGAGGAAGAATAAGAGCTGAGTGCGTGAGGAGTACAGGAAGAGTGAGGAGTGGTTTGAAGGGCCAAGAGCCAAGAGGCTGGCCAATGTAATATTTGGCCAGAGAAATTTTATATTTTATATCTGTAGTTGTTTTGAATAGCTCTTTTCCCTTCATCTAAATTTTGAGCTGAATGTTTTCATGGTTTTATTTGAAGCAAATTTGAGCATTTTCAAATGGAGTGAAGCTGTGACTGTTTTTTATATGCTAGGATATGCTTTCCAACAGAATATCTGCATCATTTGGTATCAGAGCACGTAAGGGCGATTGACCCTTCCTGGGCATAGTAATATAAATCATTGTATTTGTATTGTTTTAGTTTAGTTTATATATTCATCACTTTTCGAGATCTTTATCTCATGAGATTGCAGATTGGTGTCTCTGCGTTATTGATATGTTGTGTGTTGCATTGGTGTCTTTGCGCATTTGTGTTATTTAATCTGAGTGTATTTGGTTTAAGTCATTTTATTTATTTATTTTCTGAGGCTGTGTAAGGAAAAGGATGCATGTGTTGAAAATCCAAAAATATGCATGTTGGTTATACGTCAAGCAGTCGAGCCGGCGGTCAAGCTATACGCAGTGCCCTTCAAGTCTGCGAGAAGATCCGATTACGTTGCTGGAAACGAATTTTCCTTATGGTGTTCTGAAGATTTGGATCTCATACACGTGAGCGTCTAAGCAGCTTGAATTGGAGCCGGATCGCTATAAATTGTTTTTTCTTGCGTGGTCGAAGAGCCCGAGTGAAGTGGGTGTGGTGACTACTGTGGTTGCTTGGAGAAGAAGCCCGCAGGTATGGTAGTTGGTGCTTCCACAGGGGGTTGTGGAAGGGAGTAGAATTAAAGAAACTATATGTTTCATATGTTGAGATTGCAATAAGATGATGAGCTTAGTGGAAAGAAGTCGCCTTCACTAAGTGGGCCCGCAGGCTATTTTTGGCGAAAGTCTATTTTTAGACTATGTCTATTTTTAGACATGTCGATCATGATTCTATGAGTTGCAGGATGCTATTTGTGGAGGGTTGGTCAAGTTGGAAAAATAGATGGACTTCTATTTTTATACATATTGGGTGGAATCTATTTTTAGATTGCCAGTCTAAAAATAGATATGTTGAATATTATTAGCTCTTAATAATATTTGGACTATAAACATTATCTTATTCTCTTGGAGCACTTCATTTAAGTGCACAGATGTGGCATAGGAGCTGACAGAAGGAATTACACTATTCCTAAGGGTTAAGTGGAGCTATTGCATGGATACTCTAGTTAGAACTCATGTGAGAGAGTTTGGTGGAGTTGATTGAGGAAGTTAATGGAGTTGTGTTCAGTTTAACTAATCTAAACATAGTTGAGCTAGTTGTATCTAGTCTAACTGATTGATGCACTAGTGAGAGTGGTGTGAATTAATTATTAATTAATTCAATAATTATAAACTCATTAATCAACTAAATAATACATCAGTTAACTTCAGTGCATGGACAGTTTCAGTGGAGACCAGTGAAGAGATAGGTGAAAGAGCAGTGTGACTATCAGTTGTGACTATACTGTTGCATGATTTGCAACAACCAGTGATTAGAGAAGCCAATGAGGATTGTGCAGTAAAAGCCAGGTTGTTCAAAGTTATTTATGAGCCATTCTACAGCATTGATTACGCAATAGAGGCTGGCTATCAGGTGGCAGAGATTGGAGCATGTGTTTGCTAGATATAGCTTGATTAGTGTGTAGCAATTGGAGATTGTACAGAGAGCTTGTGAGGAGCTTTGTATAATGGTTGTTACATGATCTCTATGACATATAATATATAGATAGTTGGGGTTTTCAACTTTAAGCTTTCCCATGAAATACTGTGTTCATGTGTGTGATTGTTTGTGGTTTAAATGTGCACATGCAATTGATTTTATTTCTGCATGTAATGATCAATGGTAGAAGAGATTATGTATTGTGCATGAAGATAAAATAGTGTGTGATCAGGAGAATATCGGTGGATAACATATCATTTATTCAAATTTCTAAATGGTATTAGAGCGATATTGATCATTGGAGTAATTGCAAAACATTGAAGCAGTTGAAATTTGTGCTGGTGGAATTCGAATTTGCAGTAGTGTTTTCTTGGTGTCAAAGTTGAGATGTCTTTCAACGGATTGTGATTGGAGTATGCCCTTGAGGGCAGCTCAAATTATATTGCATGGAAGGACAGGATGGAGGTGGTCTTTGATGAATGGCACGGGCTGCATGGAGCCCTAGAGATGCAATTTAAAAACTCACTTAGCGATGTCACGATACTTGACGCATGGAAAAAGAAGACAACAAAGTGTTGAAGAATTATGTTGGAAGGTGTAAAGGATCACATAGTGTCCAACCTTCATGGTAAGGCTTCTCCATTCTTGATGTGGAAAGCTTTGACATATTTATTTCAAAGCAAGAGCGAATGAGTAGAAAGCGCTCAAGGATAAACTCGTAAACATAAAATGGAGAAAGGCGACAGTATTCCCAAGTACCTCACGAAGTTCATCCAATGTAGGGATGAGCTGGGAAGTGTGGGGGTTACTGTTGATGACGAGGACTTGGTGAGCTTGGCTCTCCATGGGCTTCCGAAGAGTTGGCATTCATATCAGGACTCTATCAATGGTCAGGAGAAATTGCCAGGATGGGAGCAACTTTATTTGGATCTTGTGCAAGAGGAGATAAGGCGAAGTACCAGGGATGGATCTTCATCAAAGAACTCTGATGAAGAAAATTGCGCTTTGGCTACCAAAGAAAAGAAGGGGAAGAGCAAGAATAATGCTTCTTAATCTGGTGCGAAAGGAAAGAAGCAGGACATGTCCAAGGTGAAGTGCTTTCACTGTCACCAACACGGACATTACACCACTAATTGTCCACAGAAGAAGAAAAATAAGCAGGCTACTGGATCTGAAGCTGGAGAGGCCTTAGCCTCGTAGTTTGAGCTGGATTTTTTGCTGATCGCATGCTTGGTCTGAAGTGTGATGGGTTCAGTGTGGTTTCTTGACAGTGGTGCGTCTTTTCACATGACAAGAGATCGAGATTTGTTTACTGATCAGGATGAGAAAGATCTTGGAGTGCACATCAAGATGGGCGATGATGGTAGATACAGTGCGACCGGTATCGGTACCATTTCCTTTGAGAGGGATTCTGTTAAACCCTTTGTATTGAAGGAAGTGATGCATGTTCCAGGATTGAAGAAGAATCTGATCTCTGTGGCCATGTTATAAGACAAGGGATATGATGTTGTCTTTAGCGAGGGAAAGGCTTTCCTATGCAGTAAGGTAAATGGTGAGACCCGGAGGATAGGGGTTCGAGTTAAGAACCTTTATCAATTGCAGGGATGCACACAACAATGGCAAAAAGTGCTTAAGGAGTGAGAGTCGAGAAGATGCTTGTGTCAGCAAGCACTGCAGATTGGGCCACCTTCACCATGGAGCTTTGAAGATACGGTAGCAGATTTCTACTGGGCTTCCTAAGGGCACTCTTGCGCAGTCAGATCAGTGCAAGGGGTGTACCTTGGGAAAATTTGTGAAAGCCACCTTTCACGAGAAGGATAGTCGCGCCACGACGATCCTTGTGAGAATCCACACAGGGTAGACCTTTCTTAGCAGCTTTCCATTTTGTGCTACTGTGTACTATGATATTTGTTGATGATTTTGCTCGTAAGTGTTGGATCTTCTTCATGCAGAAGAAGAGCGAGACATACTCAAAGTTCTGTGAGTTCAAGGCACTGTTGAGAAAGAATCGGGGAAGCAGGTGAAGGCTCTAAGGAGCGACAATGGTGGGGAATTCATCTCTGGCGAATTCAAGGACTTTTGTAGTGCAGAAGGAATTCAAAGAGAGCTCATAGCACCTCATAACCCACAACAGAACGAGGTTGCTGAGTGGAAGAACAGAACGATCGTGGGTGTTGCACGGGCGATGTTGCATGATCAAGGCCTACCCATACACTTGTGGGCTGAGGCATGAAATGCTGCAGTATATGTGCAGAACCGTTGTCCTCACAGGATACTTGGTATGAGTACACCCGAGGAGGCATTTTCTGGTAAGAGGCCTGATATTTCCCATTTGAGGATTTTTGGTTCACCTGTTTACATTCATGCGATGAACGATGCCAGGAAGATGCTGGAGTTGACTGCAGAGGTTGGGATATTTTTGGGGTACACTGATACACCCCACAAATATCGTGTGTATTTTCCAGACAGTCGCAAGACTTTTGTGCGACGGGATATCAAATTTCATGAGGAGAAAGCCATGAAGTGTTCGCTTGAGAGGGAGCCACACTTGCATGCAGATGAGGAGATATTAGTTCCTAAGGATGAGTCTCTGGATGTGGATTAGCCACAAGAGGAGGTTCATGGAGTGGAAGAGACCACTCATGCAGCGCCAACCATCAGAGGGCGGAAGCGCACTACAGAAGCTGAGCGACTGGCTCAAGATGCATAAAAGGTTGTAGGAGCACCTACATCACAGCACAGACAGAGACAGTCACCTGACCGGTATACTGGATACATGTCTCTTATGAGAAAGTGTATCGTGACGGAGCCATCCTCTTTCGAGGAAGCTGTGGAGGATCCCGCATGGGTAGATGCCATGGTGGAAGAGTATGATTTGATTTTCAGAAACAGTGCATGGGAAATTGTCCCAAGGCCAGAAGGGAAATCAATGGTGGGTTCAAGATGGATCTACAAAGTGAAGCAAGCAGTTGACAGGAGTGTGGAGAAGTACAAGGCAAGATTTGTTGCCTGAGGCTTCTCACAGATTGAGGGGATCGATTATGAGGAAATATTTGCACCTGTCACAAGGTATTCTTCCATACGGACGATTCTTGCTCTCTCAGTGCAGATGGGGTGGCACATTCATCAGATGGATGTGAAGACTATATTCCTCAATGGGGTGATTGAGGAGGAGGTTTACATAGAGTAGCCTGAAGCTTTCGAGATCTTCAGTAGCGAGTCGCATGTGTGCAGGCTCAAGAGAGCGTTGTATGGGTTGAAACAAGCACCTCGTGCTTGGTACACACGGATAGATAGTTATTTCACTGGACTTGGATTCTCCAAGAGCGAGGTGGATCCCAACCTGTACCAGATAATGGTGGAGGGTAAGTTTCTGATCATTGTACTTTATGTAGATGATTTGATTTTGACGGGTGATGAACAGTTGATACTCTCATGAAAGGCTGATCTTGCAAAGGAGTTTGAGATGAAAGACTTGGGCCTCCTTCACTATTTCCTGGGATTGGAAATTTGTCAGCGCAGTGATGGACTATTTGTTTCTCAAGGCAAGTATTCCCGAGAGATACTGGAGAAGTTCAACATGCATGGCTGCAAGCCTGTTGATACTCCTCTTCCTAGTGGATGGAGGAAGGAGGATGCTACTTTGGCGGAGGTAGTGGATGCCACTGTTTATCGATAGTTGGTGGGGTCGCTTATGTATTTGGTCAATACACGACCCGAAATATGCTATGTTGTTAACCAGCTTTCAAAAGCTATGGTTAAGCCTACCAAGCTCTTCTGGAAGGCAGGCAAGCATGTATTGAGATATCTCAGAGGCACATTGGGATATGGATCATGGTACATACAGGAGGATGAGTTGAGGTGGCATGGCTTCACAGACTGGTATCATCATATTAGAGATTGTGTGTAGCGGAAGATCATGTTACTTTCATATATTCCCATGGAGGATCAGGATGCTGATATCTTGATGAAGGCGCTCACTAGGAGAAAATTCGAATACCATAGAGGCAGGATAGGGGTGGCAGATAATCCTTATCTTGTTGAGAGGGAGTGTTGATATTGCAACAAGATGATGAGCTTAGTGGAAAGAAGTCGCCTTCACTAAGTGGGCCCGCAGGCTATTTTTGGCGCAAAGTCTATTTTTAGACATGTCGATCATATTCTATGAGTTGCAGGATGCTATTTGTGGATGGTTGGTCAAGTTGGAAAAATATGGATTTCTATTTTTAGACATATTGGGCGGAATCTATTTTTAGATTGCCAATCTAAAAATAGATATGTCGAATATTATTAGCTCTTAATAATATTTGGACTCTAAACATTATCTTATTCTCTTGGAGCACTTCAGTTAAGTGCAAATATGTGGCACAAGAGTCGGCTGTAAGGAATTACGCTATTCTGAGGGTTAAGTGGAGCTATTTCATGGATACTTCGCTTAGAACTCATGTGACAGAGTTTGGTGGAGTTGATTGGAGGAAGTTAATGGAGTTGTGTTCAATAACTAATTCAAACATAGTTGAGCTAGTTGTTATCTAGTCTAACCGATCGATACACTAGTGAGAGTGGTGTGAATTAATTATTAATTAATTCACTAATTATAAACTCATTAATCAACTAAATAATATATTACTAGAATCTCACATGGACAAGGAAATAGACTAAAGAAGAGATAGTAAAGAGTAAAGTGGGATTATGAAGTTGGATTATATTATATATGATGGGTAATAACTCACATGAGAAGACAAAAGAGATTTATGAAGACAAGCTGTGTGGTTTGAAGTTATTTATGAGCCATTATACAACATTGATTACGCAATAGAGGCTGGCTATCAGGTGGCAGAGATTGGAGCATGTGTTTTGCTAGATATAACTTGATTAGTGTGTAGCAATTGGAGATTGTACAAAGAGCTTGTGAGGAGCTTTGTATGATGGTTGTTACATGATCTCTATGACATATAATATACAAATAGTTGGGGTTTTCAGCTTTAAGATTTCCCATGAAATACTGTGTTCATATGTGTGATTGTTTATGGTTTTAATGTGCGCATGCAATTGATTGTATTTCCGCATGTAATGATCAATGGTAGAAGAGATTCTGTATTGTGCATGAAGATAAAATAGTGTGTGATCAGGAGAATCTCGGTGGATAACATATCAGTTATTCAAATTTCTACATCATAACAGACGGTACAGCTTCCTATCAAACCCCTAGCTTCTGGCGCTGTAAAAACAAAAAATGGCAACATATTATTGATTGTTTGGGACATAAATGTTGTGCAAATTGCAACTAGATATATCTCTCTAGCATTGGACTAGACCGTAAACAACCGAAAAATTGGTAAGTAGGCTCACAACAGTCATGTTAAACACATCAGGTTTGGATATCTTCTTTTTATTATAAAGGAACTGTCCATTAGTGTCCAGTTGCCTGATGAAGCTATAGTTTTCATACCGTAAGTAGCAGATATCAAGCCAGATTCTAGCACCAACGCTATTCCCACAATTTTGTGGAATGCCATTCCTTGCTTGCAGTGAGCAATTGTAGCATTGGGCGGCTGTTGTGTCTCCCCTACGCTGGAGAAGGCCATGGACAGAAGTGTTAAACCCAATTTGATACGTGTGTCGAACTAGACTATTGAAGACTTTGTTGAGATTGCTCTCAAACCTTGCAACAATTGCATATTACAACAACGTGAGCTCAGTGTTATGATGGTTGCCTGTGATACATTTCGGTTTGGGGGCTATTGAATAGCTCCGCACAAGGGTTATGAGAAGGATCCAAAAATTGTCGCAAAGGAAGCCATTCGGGGGACTTGTTTGTGAATCAGAGGTGGAGAAATAACAAGTGCAGAATGGTGGAGCTTTGTGGAGTGTGGACTCATCGTCATTGAGTTGGGGTGATGAGTCGAATGGTTGGAGGAATATGGAGCTTGTTATATCTTGGGAAAAGGTGCAGTAAGTGTTGTGGAAGGGTGTACTCGTGGAAGAGTGGCGATTGCTAAGTGATGGTGGTGCGTTTGGAGGAGGTGAGGTTGTTGAAGTTTACGTGGGAGGCACTGCCATTCTAGCTTTGTCGTTGTGTCTAATACGACAGTGACAATGCTGTGTCACAAGCCGGCATGACATTTACATGGGTATTACATATATTGCATGGGTTATGACATTCAATTAAATTTTTGTTGTTCAATGAATTCAATGGATTTCAATTATCCACGATATGTTTAAGTGAGATATTTGGGTTGAACAATAGTATATTGGTTTGTGACACTTATATCATTTGTGAAGGATTGCTGAGAAGTGGATTAAATGAAGTCCACACGTGAAGAAATGTAGCTCACAAAGAAGAAGGAAAATTCCAAGGTAATTGGCATTTGTGAACAGTTGACGGATGAAGAGTACAAGTGGGAGAAGGCTGAGATAACAATTCACCTTGAATTGTTAATGGAGTTGTTGCAGGAAAATGTGAAAAACCAGACACTTGGTTGGACCATGAGAAATAAGGTAAAGTGGCAGAAGCTACATGCAAAAAGGGAAAATCAGGTAAACATACAGTTGATGGAAGAGCTGAGGAAGCTCGAGCAGATGTTGAGCTGTGAAGAACTCAAAGAGGCTGAGTTAAAAATGGATGTTTCCATTTGTGGCCTAGAACATGGTGCAATTCTGGGTGAAGAGATTAGTGAGGAAGACCTCATGAACTATTAGGATAGTTCAGAAGCATCTAAAGATGTGTTGGTGAGAGGAACAGATGAGGCCATGAAGCCTTAAATTTTTTCTCACAGTTTATGTATGTTTGCAGGATGTGCGAAAGACGGTGAGTAGTTTGATGGAATTGTCACAAAGGAGAATGAAACTCTTGAGGTAAAGTCTGGTAGAGAATTCCTTTCAGAGAAGGAAAGTGTTGATTGGTTACAATAGGAAGAAATCATAAATGAATTCTTATATGGGGTAAGACAACAAGTCAAAGCTGTTATGGAACAGGAACAAAGTGGAAATGCCGAAGAAAAATTCCAAGGAGGTACATCATAGGGTGTTGAACAAACTTTGAAGTTTGTTAAAGAAGAAGAGTTGAATCTGAAATCCATTCAGAATGATGCTGAGATAGCAAGATCTCAGAAAGAAATGAAGACAGAGGGGTCTCATGGAAATATTCGGCAGAATATTGAAGCAGGGGAAGAAGGACCATCTGATGATTAGTCAACAACAAATGAAGGTAGGGAAAGCTGTGTAAAGTTTCCAAGTTCTACCCCAGTTGAGATTTTTTGGTTATATCGGAAGTTAGATATTCAGAGGAGAGAGTTGGAAAAACAGAGTATCTATACTCAGGGTGAGTTGCTGAAAGAGAAAGAGAAAGAAATTGTTCTGAATAATAATCAGAAAACAAAAAGTTAAGGATGTAGGAATGATTCAGAAATTCGAAGAAGTTCATTATTGTGAACCAAAATAGGGAGACATTCTTGAAATAGGTGATATGGAGGAGGGACTAGCCGATAGTCTCATGGAGGATTTAAACCAGCATACTGATATGCTGATGGAAGAAGAATTTCCGAGCAGCATACTGAAATGTTGCCAGAAGAGAAAGAGGCACTGAGGCCTTATGTTTTTTATTTTAATAATTGTTTTGTGAGTACATGTTTTATTGTGGATACTGGAGAAAATCTGTTGGACAGAGAATTTGAACTGATCAGGTGGATAATGATGAAAGTATCCTGGAAGAAGCCAACAACAATAAAACAAAGAATAAGCAGCAAGAGGAAGACATCAGAAGATTGTGAAAGCATAGCCAGTGGGGCGATGTAGCATAAAGTGTGGAGACCTGGAGAAGAACAATAGACAGAAGCAGCAACAAATAGAGAATTGTAGCACAAGATATGGGATCCAGGCAGACAAATATCCGAACACATGATCAGGCGATCATGATTAATTTCAACCTTGGGAGTCTGATGTAGGAGCATCAAGCTCAATTTTTATTAATTAATTGTGTGAAATAGGGGGTGAGACTTTTTAATTATTTTATTAATTATTTTATTCATTTTCATAATTTAAGAGAGAAAAGTGTAAAGGTGAGGATTAATGTATATATTCTTTTAATAATTAAAAGGATATGAGTTAGGTAGCTAATTTAGGGAGTAGGAATTCTATGTACGGGACTTTGTTGAGTCCACACCTAGAATGAATCTAATTTAGATTTATTTGAGGATTGGGTGGAGAAATTTATGGGGTGAAATAAATACATTATTTATGTATAAATAGGAGTGTTTTTGTGAGGAAGAATAAGAGCTGAGTACGTGAGGAGTACATGAAGAGTGAGGAGTGGTTTGAAGGGCCAAGAGCTAAGAGGCCGTCCCATGTAATATTTGTCCAGAGAAATTTAATATTTTATATCTGTAGTTGCTTTGAATAGCTCTTTTCCCTTCATGTAAATTTTGAGCTGAATGTTTTCATGGTTTTATTTGAACCAAATTTGAGAATTTTCAAATGGAGTGAAGCTGTGAGTGTTTTTTATATGCTAGGATCTTCTTTCTAACAGAATCTCTGCATCAAAGAGGCTCTGCATTTGCTGAGGATAATATCTCTTTTGCACTATGTAGGTCATTTTGTCAATGCTTCGGTAAAGATAATATGGTATATACAACATCCTAACTCTGGTGAAATGCATAAGAAGCCGGATGTGGTATGAGTAAAGGCGGGAAAACCTTTCATCACATGTGAAATACTTCATGATTATCCTCATCATGGGTGCATATATATAAATAAGATGAGAAAAGGGGAAGATGGAGTTGTGGTGGTCTTTATACCTAGGTTGAAGGCATTGTTCAAAGTAACTCATGTCTAGGTTTGCTTGCTTGAACCATTTTTCTCCCACACATGGTATCCCTGTAGCATTTGCAATGGCATCTGTAGACAACTCAAAGGTAACCCCAACAAGATTAACTTGTTTTCCATGAAAATTGATAATAAATAGTCTTTTTAGCTCAGGGTGGTTTTGTACTTACTGCACCTTCTCACAAAAATCAAAGCAGCCTACATGTTTGAAGCAGGAAACAGTAAGGGGAGATGCCATGAGTTCCCTTGTATTGAGGGGTTCAAATTTGTTTATCTTTCCTCCTTTATGATCATGCCTCCTTGGAATTTTTGCCTCCATACCATTGTCTTCACCCTCATACATTGTAAACTCTGTTTTGGAAACCCTAGGGCTGATGTGAAATGAGATGAAGGGAGGGTATGAAATGGCAGATTTGCAAATGAATGGAATGAGTGAGAATGAAGGGAATGGATGTTGTGACAAGAAAGATGAATGGTAACCCTTAAACAATGTAATTTCCTTGTCTATCATTTATTTTCTTTAAGGAGGATGAAGTAATGGAAAAATAATGATTTCAAGCTTAAGATTTAGGGTTTCTTCTTAGGGTTTCACTTTCATTCAATTAAATGATGACAAAAATAGCTTGAAGATGGGTTATGGCACGTACTTGCCTCTTATCAGTGTCTTAGAAGACTTGTGCAAAGATTTTGAAGCAATTTGATTTTATTTGAGTGATTAGAAGAGGGAGAAACCCTCTCTGTCCAAGTGCACATTGCCAATGCTGAGGGCGTAGCACCAAGCTGAGCGTGCAGCGCCAAGAGACTTTAGCAGGGTCATGTTGGGCAAGAGCGCAATGCTCCTCCAAGCGCGCAATGCCACTTCCTAGGCGCGCAACGCCTTCAAAAAAGGCATGGGGGGAAAATGCCAAGGGCGCAGCGCCCATTCCCAGGTGCGCAGCGCCTAGTCAAGCACGCAGTGCCAAGAAAATTTGTCCAGATTCGACTTGCAAACTCAAAAATTCTTCTCCTCTGAATGCTATTTGTATTTTTTAGGATAACAATGATTCATTTAAGTGTGAAATGGGATTTTATAGGCTTATGGATCTAATTTAACTTTGCAAAACTCACTTTCTAATGTCTAAAGTCTTTTTCTTTTCTCACTAACCTTCTTTGACACTTTTGCCTTGTAGGTTGCTAAAGTCATTGGATTGGATTTTATTTTGATCCTTGAGGCATGATAAGTTCATTTTGACAAGTTTGGGATTCAAACACAAAGCAACATCTTCAAAATCTTCACTAGTTTCCACCTTTAAAACTCAACTTTTTCACCTTCTCTGGCCATCTTCTCCAAAACCCTAAGTGTTTGTAGTCTTCACAGAAATCATCAGTGTTGTCTTCTAAGTTCTCTATAGCCCTTTCAAGTTCATTCATTTCTGTCCAGTTCACCTCACCTTTTTCCATATTCCATCAATCTATTCTGATATACTTTCTCAATGCTTGGCCTGGTGTGCTTCCTCCATGTCATTTTCTGCAAGTGATCACTGTTTTGGTACTCAACTGGACCATGAGTTCAAAACCCTAGTTCTCTACAAGACCATTTGTTCCCCTTTCCTTGCTGTAAATTTTTTTCATTCAGGATTAGATAGTCTACCTCATCAGTACTTTCTGCTGATAAATCTTTCAACACTCTTGTAGAAGTGCCAAACCTTTTCCATTTTTCTCGTTTGTAGAATCTGAACTGATAAGGTAATCTTCTTTGGATATTTTAGGTCCTTCTTTAATAACCATGTCTTGACATTCTATTACATATTAGCTATATTCTAGCAAAGGAAGAGTAGTGACTGAAACATCCAAGGATGACCTTAAACAATGTGTAACCCTAATGACCTAAAGGGAGGGTCCTTTGATCTGATTTTGACTGAAATTTGGCTTGGATATTTTCAAGTGAAAATAAATTATTGTTTTAGGTAATTATGCCCAAAGGGACATGGGAATGATTTGGAAATAGGAAAACCCTAGAGGGAAGGTGGAGTTTATGAACAGGAGAAAAATAGGCCAATGAGGTTATAGGCAGGAAAAAGGATGAAGATGAGAGGCATAAGCCCATAATGAGTCTCTTAGGAACAACATGGTGGCTTTGGGAAGACCAACTGAGGAAAAGTGAAAATAGTTTTTATAAGGATAATGAAGGCGGTGAGATTTCTGAAAACACATAATGTTTCAATAAAATTTGTTTTCGGAAGGCTGCCATCAATCTATAGTCATTAAAAGATAGGGAAAAATGCTGATGCCTAACAGAGGGGATTTATCTTGACAACACCCCTTGGCTGGACTTTGGTTTGGATTTAGATTTCTTCCATTTTCCCTTATTTCCCTTTCCAATCAATGTAAATTTTTCTTCATCCTCACCCTTGGGTGAAGTCCCATATTTGGTATTCCGTCTTATTTCCTCCTGTACCAAATCACACCATAAGCGTTCCAAATTTGGTAGTTTCTCCCTCCCATTCACCGAATCTTGGTAGTTATGCCAGCTCTTGGGAGGGCCTAGAAGGGTTAGGCTTACCATGTCATCTTCTTCAACATTAACATCGACCTTGCCAAGTTCATCACGAACTTGTGCGAACCTGGTCAGATACTGCAGAATAGTGTCATTCTTCTGCATCTTGATATTTCAAAGTTTATCCTTGAATGCCAAATTCCTATGGTCACTACTATTCTTGAACAATTATATTAGTGTTTTCCACATTGTGAAAGGATTTTATTTCCCATGTATATTTGAGACAATGTGATCCCTTACTCCCAAAAATATTATTCTTCTCACCTTGGCTACATCTTTCTTCCACTGAGAAAGGTTCTAGGCATCAGATTCTTGTGGTTTTGAAACATTTGTCTTGATTTATTCTAGCAATCCTTTGTCATCCAATACCACCTCCATGTGATCCTTCCATGCGATGAAATTAGAGTTTCCTTCCATGGCACACTCTATCCTCAGTCCGTTGAAGATAATCTTCTCAGCTTTGAAGAGATCCTGCTACACTACATTGCAAATTTGATACTACTGAGAAAGAACTTCGAAATTTCTACTCTAATGTGTATTGTGCTCTAATACCATGTAGAAATTATGATGTATATTTGCAATTTTTTATGAAATTTTAATCAAAATCGCAAGACACAAACCTACTCTACTGTTCTGCATAATTCAATTCACAATTTAGAACATTAATCACAAACATGAAATTAGAAATAATACACATGCACACAATATTTTTTCCGGGGAGAACAATCTACTAAAAACCCTAATTCATAGTTGCATTAATATGATGAATAAAGATGTATTACAATTTATTTTCTCAATTGAGCACAACCTGCAAGTGAATAATCTATCTCTTTGCTCACTGAGAAGCTCTGACCCAGACTTAGTCAAATTCTGCCTCTTCTTGAGCCCATATTTCCTTGTGAAATTACTTAGGAATTTAGGACCCTATTATTTAGGAATTTCCTAAGAAATTATTGCGTAATTTCTAAGGTTGATGATTTGACTGCATGCAACACCTGTACACTCAAGACTAGTCTACAACTGATATTACACTTCCTTGGAATCTCCAGCACAGCTAGGGAACTCAAATTCTTTGCATGCACTAGCTATTTTGGATTGATTGATTAATTAATTGGATGGCCACATAATTATACTAAAGTCCCACTGCACAACTGACCTTCCACTGGTTCCTTCAACAGTTAGAACTAGTTTAACTAAAAACAACTTGAACTAAGTGACCTTGATTGCTACAATTTAGAAATCACACATGTTCAACTGAACTCTAATTCCTCTAACTCAAATTTACTGAGCTAACTGAGTCAAAAGAGCCATGTCACAAAAATTAACTACATCCAAGTTGTCTGATGATGTGGAAATTCAATTTTTCTCAATTTGACCAAGGCTAAGCCAAATTGAGACTTTCTTGTTGTATTTTTGAACATAATATACAAATTATTTGTGTAATATCTGCATCATGTATGCTCCTCAAATTTCCTTTGGTTATCGACTACTAACATGACAAAATCTACCCCATATTGGGTTGTATAGCATCTCTTGGTGTAATAAGGTCCATGTATTAGTGTAAGAGCAATAAATATAAGAAGACTTACTCGAAGGTTCCATCTCTATAATGTTTTGAGGAGGTTATATAGAATTATAAAAAGAGTATAATCAACATAATTGAGGTATTAAATGTTGATATTCAAAAAGATTATGATCCTAGTGAAAATTAAGCACCTACACTAGGTGGGGCTCGCATGCTATTTTTAGGTGATATGTCTATTTTTAGAATTTGGAGCAAAGTCTATTTTTAGCAGTAATATATTTATAGATGGCCAAGAAAATTATATGGATGGATGGGCGTCTAAGTTTGGAATTCATGTGCGAAGTTTTTTCATGGAATGCATGTCGATTATTGTTAAGCCCTTAACAATAATTAGACAATAAATAATTATCTATTTTCAATGAGCACTTGGAAATAGTTAACTGAAGTGGAAAATAAGTTAGCTAAGTGAATTTCGAGTTGAAGTGTTTGGTTGGTGGACCATGCAGTGGACTTCGTTGTAATTGAGTGATACAAAGTTGTAACGGAGTTGGATGTGTAGTTATGTGAGTTGTTATTTAGTTTAACTCAATTAAGTGAGTTAAACTCAGTTGTGCTAGTTGTAGCTAGTTGTAACTAAAGATACACTAGTGAGAGATTAATGAATTAATTTTTTATTTAATTCAAAAGCAGTGGTATCACATGCAATGAATAAATACTACTGTTAACTACATGCATGTCAGATCCAGTGGAGACCCAGTTGAGAGATAGGTGAAAGGGCCTGGCTGACTATCAGTTGTGACTATAGTGGTGCATTCAATGCAACTACACACACATTGGAGATGCCAATGAGGATTGCGCAGTCAAGGCAAGGCAAGATAGAATTCATTCAGGGATATTCATCAGCAGGGATTGCGTAGTGGAGGCAGGCTGTCAGGAGGTAGTAAATTGGTGCATGTGTGAACCAATTTTTGTATGACAGTGTGAGACAATTGTATATTGTACTGAGAGCTCTTGGAGTATAGTTTTATATGAGATTGTCTCATGATCCATGATATACATAATATATGATATTTGGGGTTTTTAGCTTTATGATTTCCCGGTAAAAACATCTATGTTATGTGCAATTGATTTTTCTTCATGTGTTTGCAATTGGTAATTAAATTTCTGCAAAGAATTAAGTAGACAGATTCTGTATTTAATAGTGGATATAATTGTTAGATCAGGAGAGTCCGATAATACATCACAGTATTAATAAAATTTCTACATGGTATCAGAGCATTGAATATTGCAATATTGAAGAAGTAGCTGATTTTTGTTGGTGGAAACAATTCGAATTTGCTGCAAGAATTTCTTGGTGCAACAGTTGAGTAAACATCGAAATGGCTTTCAATGGTTTGCGGTTAGAGTGTGCACTCAAGGGAAACTTGAACTACATTACATGGAAGGATAGGATGGAGGCAGTTCTTGAAGATAATGGCTTGAAGGAGTTCATCGATAGCGATGTTCCTAATCCCACTTCGACGGATGCTGCATCACTTGACGCATGGCAAAATAAAGTAGAGAAGACGAGAAGAATTCTGTTGGAAGGTGTGAGAGACCATATTTTCTCAAGCCTTCATGGGAAATCCACTCCATTTTAAATGTGGGAGGCTTTGACAGATCTTTTCCAAAGCAAGAACGACCATAGGAAATTGGTGCTGAAGGATAAACTCGGAAAAATCAAAATGGAGAAGGGCGAGAGTATTCCAAAGTATTTCACAAAGTTTGTCCAATGTTAGGATGAGCTGGGGAGTGTGGGAATCACTGTTTCTGATGATGATTTGGTGAGATTGTATCTCTTGGGACTTCCTAAGAGTTGGCACAGTTATCAAGACTCTGTCAATGGATGAGAAAAACTACTGGATTGGGAACGACTGTGGTCGGATCTAGTGCAGGAGGAGTTCAGGCGGAACACCAGGGATGGCTCTTCATCAAAGCATGATGATGAAGAGGATTGTGCTTTGGATGCCAAAGAAAGGAAAGGGAAGGGGAAGAAATTCCACTCAAAATCTGAGGCTAAAGGCAAGAAGCTGGATTTGTCCAAGGTGAAGTGTTTTCACTATCACGAACATGGGCATCTTGCCACTAATTGCCCACAGAAAAAGAAGAACAAGAAGGCTCCTAGAGCTGCAGATGGTGAGGCCCTTGCCTCGCAATTTGAACTTGATTTCTCTTTGATCGCATGCTTTGTTTCAAGTGCAATGAGATTGGTGTGGTATCTTGATAGTGGTGCTTCCTTCCACATGACGAGAGATAAGGAGCTTTTCAGTGACTTGGAGGAGAAAGATCTCCAAATGCATATAGAGATGGGCGACGATGGATGATATAGTGCAAACAACATTGGTACCATTACCTTTGAGAGGGAGTCAAGTAAACCATTTATGTTGAAAGATTATATGCATGTTCCAGGTCTAAAGAAGAACTTCGTCTCAGTTGTGATGTTGGAGGACAGAGGTTATGATGTTGTTTTCAACGATGGAAAATATTTCCTGCGACATAAAACCATGGGTCAAACCAAGAGGATAGGGATTTGAGTCAAGAATCTCTATAAGCTGGAGGTGGATGGCTGCGCTGCAATGGTGGGAAAAGAAGAAGAAGTGGTGAGTCAGGATGAGGGCGAATTATGGCACAGGCGATTGGGCCATCTTCACCATGGTGCCCTGAAAATATTGCAGCATATTTCTACTGGACTTCCCAAGGGTACACTTGCACAATTAGATCAGTTCAAGGGATGTACTATGGGCAAGTTTGTGAATACCACCTTTCATGAAAAGGAGAACCGTGCTGAAGGGATATTGGAGAGAGTTCACAAAGAAGTGTGTGGACCATTCTTGGTTACTTCAACAAAAAAACACAGGTATTATGTTATTTTTGTTGATGACTATTCACGTAGATGCTGGATCTTATTCATGCAAAAGAAGGATCAAACATTCTCAAAGTTATATGAGTTTAAAGCATTGGTGGAGAAAGAGTCGGGGAAGCAAGTGAAGGCTCTGCAGAGCGATAATGGTGGTGAATATATCTCGAACGAATTAAAAGACTTCTGTAGCAAAGAAGGAATTCAGAGAGAACTCATAGCACCTCATAACCCACAATAGAAAGGGGAAGTGGAGAGGAAGAACAGAACGATAGTGGGTCCTGCACGAGCTATGCTGCATGATTAAGGCCTTCCAATGCACTTGTGGGCGGAAGTATGGAACACTGCGGTTTATGTGAAAAACTGTTGTCCTCATAGAGTACTTGGCATGAGTACACCTGAAGAAGCTTTTGTTGGGTATGTGTTATATTCTTTCCACGACTAGCCCCACGCGCCTACGTTGCGCTCGGCGCAAGACGGGGTCACAAGGGGGGAGGCCCCCACAGTTGTGGGTCTCGGCGCGGGCTCCGCAAATTTTTTTTTCGTGTGCGACTCCACTATAGGCGGACCACCCATGTTTTGCAAGTTGTTTGCACATGGTTTTGGGGTACGATGTCTTTGGGCCCTCGGTATTTTGTAGATCCGGGTCAAGGGAACTACAGCTATGTTCTAATCCAGGTTAATGGATTAGGCTTATGTATGTCAAAGATGTATATGTGTTGCAACACTAAAAGCAATATAATGAATATCGTCACATAGTCAGTTCCGATTTGGGATCCAGGGAAAATCTCTCGTGTTTATCTGTTTTATGTTTTATGCTCTTGCTATTGTTTATTTTCTGTTATAAGAATCATGTGTAGATATTTCTGTTCAGGGTTAAAACCTACATTTGGTATCAGAGCTGTTTCGGCTTCAAGGGGACGCCTTTGTCGTTGAGGGTTTTTTGCTCGGGCCTGTGGTAGACCTTGTTCAGTGGGAGATCTGCGGGATCGATTCTTGCGGTGAAAGAAGATGGCGAGCGGCGGAAAGATAGAGATCGAGAAATTTAATGGTCAGAGTTTTGAGTTGTGGAAACTCAAGATGGAGGATCTGCTGGTGGATAAAGATCAATGGATCGCGGTAGATCCAGGTACTAAACCAACGGCGATGTCAGATGAAGACTGGAAGAAACTGGATCGGAAGGCTAAGAGCACAATACGGTTGTGTGTCTCAGATTCAGTATTGTTGAATGTATCTGGGGAAGCTACGACGAAGAATTTGTGGGAAAAACTTGGGACTTTGTACTAATCTAAGTCTCTGGTGAATAAGTTGTTCCTGCGGAAAAAGTTGTATAACCTGAGGATGAAGGATGGAGACTCGGTGACAGAGCATCTGAACGCCTTCAATACTGTGGTAAGTCAGCTGTCATCTGTTGATATTAAAATCTCAGATGAAGATAAGTGCATCAGTTTGTTGTGTTCTCTACCAAACTCGTGGGATAGTCTTGTTATTACAATAGGTAGCAATAAAACTACCTTGAATTTTGATGACATTGTCTCAGCCTTGCTGTCGGAGGAAATGAGACAGAGAAATATAGAGGGCCAGAATGGAGATGCCTTATCTGTACGAGGAAGGTCCCAAAACAGAAACAAGAATAAGGTTTTGAGTGGGAGATCCAAATCTAGAGGGAGATCTAAATCTCCTGGAAATTTTGTAAAGGTATGCTGGAAATGCGGAAAGGAAGGGCACTACAAAAAGGACTGCAGATCTAAAGCTCCTGAGAAAGGAAAGGGATCTGATGATGCTCCTTCTGTAGAGGAAAAAACCACCTTGGATGAAGGTGGGGATGTGTATTTGGCTTCTTCTTCAAATACACATGTAGATCATGAGTCATGGTTGATTGACTCAGGTGCATCCTTTCACCTCACTCCCCATAGGGAGTGGTTCTGCGAGTATGAAAAATATGATGGTGATGTCTTCCTAAGGGATGCTAGGAAGGCCAAAAACGTCGGACGTGGAAAGGTCAAGCTAAAGCTGCAAGGTGGAAGGATTAGAACACTTCCTGGTGTTCTGCATATTCCTGCATTGGCCAGAAATCTGATTTCTGTAAGCAAGATGGATGATGCAGGTGTAAAAACAGTGTTCGAGAAAGATGCCTGCAAGATGGTTCGGGGAGCATTGGTATTAATGCGGGGAGTTTGGACTGGAACTCTGTACAAGCTACAAGGTAGCACTGTTATTGATGGGTGTAACAGTTCTGTGGTTCCTGAAAGTGGGACGGAAAGTCTAGCTGTCTCTGGAGAAAAGACCATGCTATGGCATCAAGGGCTTGGACATATTGGAGAGAAGGGCCTTCGGATACTGCATAGAGATGGTATGGTAGAAGGTATGTCTAATTGTTCTCTGGATTTCGATTTCTGTGAACATTGTGTATATGGGAAGCAGAATCGGGTGAGTTTTCTTTCTGGTGCTAAGAGGGCAAACAAGATATTAGAACTTGTGCACAGTGATGTGTTTGGACCTGTGTCAGTTCCATCACTGGGAAAGTCTGTGTACTATGTTTCATTCATAGATGACTTCTCAAGGAATACATGGATATATTTCTTGAGGAAGAAATGTGAAGTCTTTGACAAATTTAAAGAATTTAAGGCTCTGGTGGAAAACCAGACAGAGAAGAAGATAAAGGCATTGAGGACAGATAATGGTGGGGAGTTCTGCAAGAAGGAATTTGAAGAGTTCTGTAAGAAGTGTGGTATAGCACGGCAAAATACTACTCCATACACACCTCAGCAAAATGGAGTTGTAGAAAGAATGAACAGAACACTGATGGAAAAGGCAAGAAGCATGCTCAGTGGTACCGGGTTAGGACAAGAATTCTGGGTAGAGGCAGTGGAGACTGCATGTTACTTAGTTAACAGATCACCTTCATCGGCGTTGGAGGATAAGACCCCACATGAGGTATGGACTGGTAAGAAACCCTCTCTTTCACATCTACGGGTATTTGGATGTGATGCATATGTACATGTTCCAAAGGAGAAAAGGACCAAGTTGGATAATAAATCTGAAAGGTGCATCTTTATTGGGTATAAGGATGGTTTAAAAGGTTACAAGCTTTGGAACCCGAAAACAAGGAAGGTTGTGTACAACCGAGATGTGGTGTTTAGAGAGGTGAAAGATGTTGTTAAACATGAAATCATACCAAAGGAACCTGAGAAGATAGAGTTTGAGCTAAAGGAGGTTGAATCAAAATCTACAGCAGAAGAAGATCAGAAGAGGAAGAGCCACAAACTCCAGCTTTGAGAAGATCAGTTCGGGAAAGAAGGCAACCATAAAGGTATAGTCCATTTGCTTTCTATTCAGGTTTTGCCTTAACTATAACTGATGATGATCCCAAAACTGTCAGGGAGGCAGCAGATTCCGAGGATGGAAAACTCTGGAAGGAGGCCATGGTTGATGAAATGGCATCCTTGCAAAAAAATGAGGCATGGGATCTGGTGGAGTTGCCGGCTGGAAGGAAGCCCATTGGGAGAAAATGGGTGTTTAAGAAGAAGATGAATGTAGAAGGCAAGGTGGAGAAATACAAAGCTCGGTTGGTAGCAAAAGGTTATTCCCAGGTGTCGGGAATTGATTTTGGTGATATTTTTTCTCCTGTTGCCAAAGTTACTTCTATTGGATTACTTTTATCTGTTGCTGCTGCATTTGATTTTGAGATAGAACAGATGGATGTGAAGACAACATTTCTTCATGGGGATCTAGAAGAGGAGATCTACATGAAGCAACCTGAAGGTTTTATGGTGAAGGGTAAGAAAGAACTGGTATGCAGGTTGAAGAAGTCTCTGTATGGGTTAAAACGGTCACCAAGGATGTGGTATCAGAAATTTGATACCTATATACGGGGACTTGGCTTCACCAGAAGCAAGGAGGATCACTGTGTTTATTTTAAATTAATTGGTGACCGTGTTATTTATTTGGTCTTGTATGTGGATGATATGTTGTTGATTGGAAGTGACAAAGAAATTATCCAAGATTTGAAGACCCAACTATTCTCCAAATTCAACATGAAGGATTTTGGTGCTGCAAACTATATTTTGGGCATGGAAATTAAGAGAGATCGGGCAAAGAGGAAGCTCTGGTTAAACCGGAGGAAGTATGTCGAGACTATATTGCAGAGGTTCAATATGCAGGATAGTAAACCGGTGAATGTTCCTATTCCTGTAGGTGTAAAGTTGTCTTCTGAACAATGTCCCAAGACACAAGAAGAAGAGGAGGATATGTCCTGTGTTCCATATGCAAGTGCAGTGGGTATTTTGATGTATGCAATGGTCTGTACTAGACCAGACATTGCACATGCAGTGGGAGTATTGAGCAGGTTTATGTCAAACCCAGGGAAGGAGCATTAGACAACAGTGAAGCGGGTTTTCAGATATTTATGTGGCACTAGTGATTATGGCTTGTGCTACGAGGGAAGACCAGGATTGGAAAGAATGTTGGACATTCGTGGTTTTACTGATGTATACTGGGCTGGAGATCTAGACCAAAGAAGATCTACAAGTGGGTATGTGTTTAAACTATTTGGAGGCGCAGTCAGTTGGATGAGTAAAAGACAATATGTAGTGGCTCTTTCAACTACAAAGGAAGAATACATAGCAGCCACTCATGCAAGCAAGGAAGCAGTTTGGTTGCAGCGATTGTGTTCAAGTATGGGGTTGGTACAACAAGCTATAGGGATAGACTGTGATAGCCAAAGTGCAATTTTCTTGGCTAAGAACCCTGCTTGCCATTCAAAGACAAAGCACATTGATGTTCAATATCACTTTGTTAGAGATATGGTTGAGACTAAAAGGGTGTTGCTGGTAAAGGTGGACACTTTGAAGAATGTTGCAGATGCATTGATGAAGTATGTGAGCACTCAGAAGTTCTCTTGGTGTAGAGAAACAATGGGTGTTGAAGAATTGGCCCAATGACTAAGTCTCCTGTGGCCCCCTATGGAAAGAAAACAACAAGTGGGAGAATGTTGGGTATGTGTTATATTCTTTCCACGACTAGCCCCATGTGATGTACGTTGCGCCGGGCACAGCAGGGGGGTCACAAGAGGGGAGGTAGCCCCCACTGTTGGTGTGCGGACCCACCCATAGGCGGACCCACCCATGTTTTGTGCATGAGTTTGCACATGGTTTTGGGGTATGATGGTTTTCGTCCCTTGGTATTTTGTAGATCCGGTCAAGGGAACTACGGTTATGTTCTAATCCAGGGTTAATGGATTGGGGTTTATGTATGCTTCGGCATGTATATATATGTGTTGTAACACTAAAAGGAATATAATGAAAAATAAAGCTGGTCGTCCTGATTTGGGATCCAAGGGAAAATATCTGTGTTTATCTATTTTATGTTTTATGCTCTCGCTATTATTTATTTTCTGTTATAAGATTCGTGTGTAGATAATTTTTTTTCAGGGTTAAAACCTACAGCTTTTACTGGTAGGAAACCAGATGTTTCTCACTTTAAGATTTTTGGCTCATCTATTTATGTTCATGTGACCAAGAATGCTAGGAAGAAGTTGGAGCTGACTGCTAATGTTGGGATATTTGTGGGGTACATAGAAACACCCCATAATTATCGTGTGTATTTTCCAAACAATCAAATGACTGCGGTGCGACGGGATATAAAATTCAATGAGGAGAAAGCCATGAAGTTATTGCTTGAGAGGGAGATAGACTTGAATGCAGAGGAGGAACTGACTGTTCCTAAAGACGAGTCTCTAGATGTGGATCAGCCACAGGAGGAGTTTCATGGAGTTGAGGATTCTGATCACGTAGAGACAAACATCAGAACTGGTAGAAGGCATATCACAGAAGCTGAGAGGCTGAAGCTTGATGCAGCACAGAATGTAGGAGTTCCTACTTCACAGTGTAGATAGAGACAGTCTCCTAATCGATTCACTGGATACATGGCTCTCATGAGAAAATGTATTGTGACTAAACCATCTTCCTTTCAGGAAGCAGTGTAGGAGCCTACATGGGTAGATGCCATGGTGGAGGATTATGACTCCATTTTCAGAAACAATGCTTGGGAAATTTTTCCAAGGCCAGTTGATAAATCAGTGGTAGGTTCAAGATGGATCTACAAGGTAAAGAAAGCTGCTGATGGGAGTGTTGAGAAGTATAAGGCAAGATTTGTGGCCTGACGCTTCTCACTGATTGAGGGGATTGATTATGAAGAAACCTTTGCACCTATCACACGATATTCTTCCATAAGGACCATCCTTTCTCTCTCAATGCAGATGGGTTGGCACATTCATCAAATGGATGTGAAGACTGTGTTCCTTAATGGGATCATTGAGGAAGAAGTGTAAATTGAGTAGCCTGAGGGATTTTAGATCTTCAGAAGCGAGTTGCATGTGTGTAGACTTAAAAGAGCATTGTATGGGCTGAATCAAGCATCCCGTGCTTGGTACACTTGGATCGACAACTATTTCACTAGACTTGGCTTCACCAAGAGTGAGGCGGATGCAAATCTATACCCGATTATGGTCAATGGTAAGCTTTTAATCATTGTTATTGATGTTGATGATTTAATACTAACTGGTGATGAGCAGCTGATACACTCATGAAAGGAGGATCTTGCAAAGGAGTTCAAGATAAAGGATATGGGCCTCCTTCACTATTTCCTTGGATTGGAAATATGGTAGCAAGAAGGTGAAATTTTTGTGTATCAAATCAAGTATGCAAGGGAGATACTCGGTAAGTTTCACATGGAGGGCTAAAAACCCATGGATACTCCTCTTCCAGAAAAATGGAGGAAAGAGGATGCTACATCGGCAGAGGTAGTGGATTCTACTGTCTATCGACAATTGGTGGGTTCGCTCATGTATTTAGTTAATACAAGACCGAAAATATGCTATGCGGTGAACCAGCTTAGTCAAGCGATGGTTAAGCCTACCAAGATCTTTTAGAAGGTGGGCAAGCATGTCCTGAGATATCTCAGGGGCACATATGAGTATGGTTTATGGTATAGATAGACGGATGAGGTGAAGTTGCATGGCTTCATGGATGCAGATTGGGTAGGCAGCCCAATGGATAGAAAGAGCACATAAGGAGGGCTTTTCAGTATCATATCTACAGTTGTTTCTTGGTATAGCATGAAATAGAGGTTCGTGGCACTCAGTTCAGCAGAAGTGGAATACATGGCAGCAAATCAAGCTGCATGTGAGGCTATCTGGATGAGGAAGATATTGGCTAGTTTGTTCGGTTCTCATTTAGAATACTATGGTGATTCATTGTGATAATCAAAGTTGCATTAAACTCTCGATTAATCCCGTGTTTCATGATAGATCTAAGCATATAAATATCTGGTATCATCATATCAGAGATTGTGTGCAGTGGAATATCATGTTGCTTCAGTACATTCCTACGGAAGATCAGGATGCATATATCTGACGAAGGCGCTCACTAGGAGAAAATTCAAATACCATAGAGACAGGATCGGGGTGAAAGATAATCCATTTCTTGTTGAGAGGGAGTGTTGAGATTCAATAAGATGATGATCCTAATGAAAATTAATCACCTACACTAGGTGGGGCCCATAGGATATTTTTAGGTGATATGTCTATTTTTATAATTTCGATCAAAGTCTATTTTTAGCAGTAATCTATTTATAGATGGTTGAGAAAATTATATGGATGGATGGGTGTCTAAGTTTGGAATGCATGTCGATTATTGTTAAGCCCTTAACAATAGTTAGACAATAAATAATTATCTATTTTCAATGAGCACTTGGAAATAGTTAACTGAAGTGCAAAATAAATTAGCTAAGTGAATTTCGAGTTGAAGTGTTTGGTTGGTGTTTCATGCAGTGGACTTTGTTGTAACTGAGTGATACAAAGTTGTAACAGAGTTGGATGTGTAGTTATGTGAGTATTTATTTAGTTTAACTCAGTTAAGTGAGTTAAACTCAATAGTACTAGTTGTAACTAGTTATAACTAAAGATACACTAGTGAGAGATCAGTGAATTAATTATTTAATTAATTCACAAGTAATGGTATCACATGCAACTGAAGAAATACTACTCTTAACTACATGCATGTTAGACCCAGTGGAGACCCAGTTGAGAGATAGGTGAAAGGGCCCGGTTGACTTGTGACTATAGTGGTGCATTCAATGCAACTACACACACATTGGAGATGCCAATGAGGATTTCCCAGTCAAGGAAAGGCAAGATCGAATTCATTCAGGGATCTCATCAACAGGGATTGCGTAGTGGAGGCAAGCTGTTAGGAGGCAGTAAATTGGTGCATGTGTGAACCAATTTTTGTATGACAGTGTGAGACGATTGTATATTGTACTGAGAGCTCTTAGAGTAGAGTTTTGTATGATATTGTTTCATGATCCATGATATACAATATATGATAGTTGGGGTTTTTAGCTTTATGATTTCCCAATAAAAACATCTGTGTTATGTGCAATTGATTTTTCTTCATGTGTTTGCAATTGGCGATTAAATTTCCGCAAAGAATTAAGTAGAAGGATTCTGTATTTAACAATGGATATAATTGTTAGATCAGGAGAGTCTGGTAATACATCACAGTATTAATAAAATTTCTACATTAAATAATAATCCATGGTGTTACCCTACCTTAAGGGTTTTCTCTACATTCTTGAGTTCATTTAGTTGTTATCTAGTGTGTGGAAATGTTATACTTAAGTTTATATATCTTGTATTTTCGAATATTTTGAGTACACTACACATGGATGAAACACTAGAAATACTCTCATAAATACTTACTTATATTAACTTAGGATTGTTGTTTAGTCTTCCCACCACATATTCAATCTGTTATCACCAAATTGTGTCATGTTTGGTTGCTTCAATGGTAAACTTGGAGTAACTATTCCAAACCAACTTGTAACTAGAAACTAGACTTTCCAGTCTAAGAGGGCTCTCTCAAAAGGATAAATGATATTCAATGAATAACTTAAAAACATATGGCTAACTCTGAATTGGATTGAATGTGTTGTTTTTGTATAGGTGAAAGATGTAAACAACTAACTACCATTGGGCTTATGGAGTCAGTATGAAAACTATGTCACAAGTCAAATCATCTCATGGAAGTTGAGGCAATTGTATTCTTATTAAACCACACGTGAAGGAAAAAACAACCAGCTATATGCATACAGGAAGTTGGAGCATGTCACCATGAATTCCAAGTGATTATACATAAAAAAATTAATTAAACATGACAAAATAGTAGACTAGGTGTATAAAGGAAGCTCGAGCATGTAATCATGAATTCCAAGTGATTATACAACTAGAACACTAGAGAGAAAGTAAAATACTGATATAACAAACTTACATAAGAATACAAAGAAGAATCTCAAGTCTGAAATAGGCATGTCGCAATTGTGTATTTCTGATTTAAAATTACAACAGTGGTAGTGTCAAGTCATCATCTCCCAACACTTTGATATTTGATATTATATCTATAAATAGACTCTTTTTACATAACATAGGATGTTGGATCATCGAACCTTGATTCTAACAGCTAATCATAACTGACAACTCTATTTCTAGAACATAAAAAGACACCTATTCATTTAAGAGTTTCTCTTCTAATGGGACTCTAATTACATTTATTTTCTCCACTTCTCTAATAATGGGACCAATACATAGATAAAGATCATATGCTCTAATATCATTCTCTATGACATAAGATATAAATGTACTTTCCAAGAATTTAACAATAGTTTTCCTATTTTCTAGGAAAGGATCAACATTAACTATAATTTTTTCTTTTTACTGTTTTGTATATATGGAACACATGCCAAGTGATGAATATTTTCTGATATGTCTCCATATATTTTTGGATGCCTCCACTTGGCTTGCTGGTGTTCCATATGCCTTTCGAACCTTCAAAAACCCTTCAAAAATATCTCGCTGCAAAACATAACATCTTTAGGCAGTTTCGTAGCGAGCTTGTTTCTGTCTTTTAACCTTTCCTTCTACCACCTTTTTTGGTCAAAAAGTATTTTTTAGGTCAAAATATATAAATACTATCAAAATCCCTCCTTTGTTCTTCATAAAACCTATTTTAAAGACTAAAATAAATCTTCAGAAATTTTGTAGCGTTTTTTGGCCTTCAAGCCTGGAGCTCACTACGAAGCTGCCTAATAAGGTTGAAAATGTAGATATGGTAGTTTTCTTCATAAATTAACCTTCTAACCCAAAAATGGTGTCACGTGCAAGCTGTAAACTTGAAAAAAATGTTTTAGCTCAACTTCTCAGTCTTTGGGTGCTTCATCTTCATTACAATAGGTTGGCCTTCAGGTTCCTCTACCACTTTCATTTTCAGTCTTCTCTTAACTGTTCTTGCAGAATTTTCACTTCAGTATTTCCTTCAACATGTTCTTTCCCTTTTCTCTGTACAAAGACTTCTTCTGCTACTGGGGGATAAATCTATGATGTTCTTTGGCTGCTTACTTTCACTGACATTTTTTGCTCCTTTGCAATCCGTGACCAGGTTATTGGCTTTATGAAAACCTCCATAGCACTAGGATCTTCATTTGGAAACTTCAACCACATAGGCTCATACCTTACAAAATAACCACCCTTGTTTGTTATCATCTTCGATGCCATTGATGCTTTATACTTCTAGATTCCTCCTTGTTTATGACACTTGCATAATCAAATTTTAACAACAACTTGCTTTGCGTGGTGAAGCATCTCTCAAATAGTGACACTGAGATACTTCACATTCAAGAATTAGACGCTGAATGACAAATATTAGCTTGGGTATAAAGTTTTAAAGGTAATTTTGACAACTCAGAGTTTAATGATGACACATGTGACCATAAAAGACAATGATGATAACAAATACGACTTTGCATGTTTGGGAATCATAATAAAAAACTTAAATGACCTCACCCCTTTCTTTGTGTTATTGAAAATTGACACCTCACACCACTCTGATACTCTGCAGGAAAAAACCTAGTTTTGTAGTGAAAACCGTTTAACCGTTGACAGGTTCGCTACACAACTATCAGGCAGTTTCGTAGCGAAATCTGGTGATTTGCCATACAATTCGCTATGAAACTGTGTAAAACTGACAAGTGTAATATCCTTTTGATTGAAAAGCGTGGGAATGAAAACTAAATGATATGAGGTGGACTTGACTGATAGGACAAGGCTCGAGGTGGGTTTAGACTTAGGGTAGACATCACCACATGTGAGTTTTTCAAAAAATTCATGAAAATTACTTATGAGACAAAATTAAACCTAAATGAATGACCATATCCATCAAAAAATAAAATTTATGTGTGATAACAGTGGATCCACTGGGGATGGTGTGCCCTTGTGGTACAACAAAGAACTCGTATTTCCAGAGCCACCTCCATTGGGCTGCTCCCATCTTCAAAATGAAAACTTGCAACCTGCTCTGACCTATAACCTTGGCACTAAAAAACCAATAGCTGCTAAAGAACTGAAAGTACACATGCTGAATTTAAAACTGAAACTAAAAAAATGCTTAATCTTCAAGCTTATTTATATACAAATGATCCTACTCTACTTGCTCATCATAAAAGCTGAATCAAGTGATCTCACACTTCCAATGAAGCCAATCAAGAATTTGAGTACTGTATTGGAATAGAAATTCCACTTCTCTAATCATAAAGCCATTCTTGAGAGATGAAAACTTGTTGCACCATCTGAATTTGTCTACATAACTGAAAATCATATTGAAATTCATTCCTATAGAAGATTCAAACAGAGCTGCGAAAGGATCTTTGAGAGTATGAAGTACCTGCAAGCTGTAAACTTAAACAAAAATGTTTTCGCTCAACTTCTCAGTCTTTGGGTACTTCTTCTTCATTAACAACAGGTTGTCCTTCAGGTTCCTCTACCACTTTCATTTTCAGTCTTCTCTTAACTGTTCTTGCAGAATTTTCCCTTCGCTATTTCCTTCAACATATTCTTTCCCTTTTCTCTATACAAAGACTTCTTCTACTGCTGGGGGATAAATCTATGATTTTCTTTGGCTACTTACTTTCACTGATCTTTTCTACTCCTTTGCAATCTATGACCTGGTCATTGGCTTTCTAAAAACCTCCATAGCACTGGGACCTTCATTCGGAAACTTCAAACCCATAGGCTCATACCTTTTGCAATAACCACCCTTGTTTGTTATCCTCTTCGATGCCATTGATTCTTTATACTTCTAGCTGCCTCCTTGTTGATGTCACCCGCAGAATCAAATTCGAATAGAAACCTGCTTTGCGTGGTGAATAAACTCTCAAAAAATGATACTGAGATACTTCACATGCAAGAATTGGACGTTGAATGAAAAAGAGCATCTTGGGCATAAAGTTTTAAAGGTAATTTTGACAACTCAGAGTTTAATGATGACACATGTGACCATAAAAGACAATGATGACACAATATACGGCTTTGCATGTTTGGGAATCATAATAATGAACTCAAATGACCTCACCCCTTTCTTTTTCTTATTGAAAATTGACACCTCATACCACTCTGACACTCTACAGGAAAAACCCAGTTTTGTAGCGAAAACCGTTTAACTGTTGATAGATTCACTACAGAACTATCAGGCAGTTTCGTAGCGAAATCTGCTGATTTGCCACACAGTTTGCTACAAAAATGTGTAAAAATAAAAAGTGTAATATCTTTTTTATTTAAAAGCGTGGGAATGAAAACTAAATGATATGAGGCGGACTTGACTGATATGACAAGCCTCGAGGTGGGTTTAGACTTAGGGTTGACATCACCACATGTAATTTTTAAAACAATTTCACGAAAATAACTTATGAGACAAAATGAAACCTAAATGAGTGACCCTATTCATCAAAAATTAAAATTTATGTGTGATAACACAATCCACATTAATGCAACCAGATAATTCTCACATATTGTATTGTCAACATACATAAGTTAGTTAACTTTGGTTGATTCAGTAAATACTGGTCAATCTCTCTCCCACATCAAACTTTTTTAGTCATTTCTCTTTAATTGGTGAACTTGGGTAGGTTGAGCTTCTTCATTTGAATTGGATTAGAACTTCCATTTTTTGGGACATTTTGGTCCCTAAAAAAATTATTAGCCTAAAGAATATGAAGAAACTTTCCCTTCACATCCTATAACAAATACCATTTTTCTATTATAGGAACTAGTTAGTTTTTTAGACCAATTTTTAACTACCTTTTCCTACCTATGCATATATGGTACCAAGTCTTATACTTCTTCCAAAATTGACCACTCTTCCTCCCCTTGAATGAGTGCGGAAGGCTTGAAAAGTTTCAACTTCTTTACACTGATATAAAATAAATGCTCATATGTGGTGGAAACTCCAATTGAAAAACATTCTCCTCACCTACTACATAACTTCAAACAATAATGGGTTTTTGAATCTTCCCTATGTCATGTATCTTTTCCTTAATAAGGTGTAAATACATCATATCTCCTACATGGAATTGATGTGCATCAATTATTCCTCCACTTATACATATGTTGCTTTCTTTGAAACTACTGTTTCACTTACCTATGTATTAGTTAAACTACCATGATGAATATGATGTATTTATCTTTTTCATCACCATGTCCCATCACCTTATCCTCAATAATTCAAGAAAAATAGATTGAAAAAGATGGTCCAAGGAAAAAATCATAAAAATATGTCACAAGTGATGAGTTACTAGATGACCCCATTACAACAATGTTGTATATATGGAATACTTTCATTCCAATTCATTAAATGCATCTATTAAAACTTCTCAGTAAATGATCCATGGTAATGTTCATCATCTTCATCTATCCATTTCTCCATTAGTGAAAGCTTGTATTTCTCTTCAACTTAGTGTCCATCATAACCCATAATGCTTTCTAATTATAACAATGTGGTATCATGGGACTTGACTCTCATCCCAATCTTCAAATTCCTTTACTAAAAACATCTCAATAAATGAACTATGGTCTCGTTTGTTGCCTTTATTTCTACATTTGTTTATGAGTGGAAAGTTGTATTCCTTTTTAACTTGTTGTACATCATACCCCATAACACTTTCTAAAAACGGCTTAAAAATATTTTATCCTAATTTGAAATGATATATTCAAGAAAATCCAAAATGTACCCATATATTCTAGAATTTTTTTTTTTTGAGGCTTTGTGGTTATGGATTTGAAGCAATAGTATAGCAAATCGAAGTATTCTTTTGCAGCTTAGTTGCAACCTGCAAAGGATGCCATGATCAGTTTGATTAAAACAAAAAATAAACAAAAATGCAATGTAATTAAGTGAGAAACAAAGCATGAGACACATAGAAGACAATGAAGAAAAATGAAAAAACTAAAAATCAAGAGAATGGGAAATAAATCCTCTTTATTACACTTAAGGGAGTTTTGGTAAGCAATGTTGCTCTCAAATTGTCCAAAAGGATGTTCCCTTCCTTCAATCCAATTACAAAACGCTCTTCTCTCAAATAAGCCAAGGAAAATCCTCTAATGGTGAATTCTCTCAATGCAAGATTATGTTAACTGCAACTTCAATTTTGGAAGCATAACCTTGCTCTATCTTCTTCTTATTTTTGGCTCTAATTCCTCTAATATTTATATGCCCAAGATTGGCCTACGACTCCCCTTGGCCCATTAATGAGATTAAGATGGGTAAGAGACACGAGGAGTCCTTTGGAGGCTCCATAACTCCCATTTAGGATTGGAATGGCTTGAAAATGGGTTGTTGAATCTTATTTTCTTAGAGAAATTAAACTCATTCAATGTGATTTGGTCAATGGGCTATTGAGTTATCACTTTGGCGGATTGGTGCGGCCATTGAAGAAATAATAGCGGGGATTCATGCAAAAATTCTTTGACATGCTTGCACGATTTGATTTTTTAAATGAACCTTTAGAAACGTTTGATTTTTATGCATTATGATGATTCTAGTGTTAATTGGTACACCTACACATGTTTTTGTTTTGTTTTGTTTTGTTTTGTTTTTTTTTTTGTTTTTTTGTTTTTTGTTTTTGTTTTTTTCTGACATTGAGTGTAACCTAGCTTGTACAATTGAGTGTATGATTTTTCTATGATAACATGTTTCTTGGCCAATCACGATCTTCTATAATAAATCAACTACACCATTTTGTTAAATTTGTCTACCACTGCTAACAGAAAATAAGCATGCCCTTACTTATTTTTCAACAATACTTTGAGGAAGTCCATAGAAATGCAATGAAATAATACAGGTAAAGGAGTATATAATCACAAATTTCTATCAATAGTTGTCAATGTGATAGACGAAATGTGCATAATTTGTTTTGCAATATCCCTCAACATATTTTGCTAATACACATACCTTTGGTTGTAGTAAAAAATGGTAAAAATGGCATAAATGTCAAGAAAAATAATTTTTGACCTTGGAAATAATGATGAAGAAGAAGTGGAGGCATCTACACAAAGAAGTGAAGAAGAAATTGTAACTTAAAAGAGCAGGAAATATAGATGGAAATTGTGCACAACATTTTTTCAAACAAGTGTGAGATATATTTTCATGAATTGGTAGGTTTGTTAGATCCTCAGATCCTGAAGATTGTTGGTTACTGTTGATCCTAGAGATAATTCCTTGCCAGGGAATTAGCACATGGGAATGAAAATAATAGATTGATTTGTAAAAATATATTGTTTTCTTGTTTGGAAGAAAAGTAGATTAGAAATATGACTTGACCTCCTGAAACTTTTTATTTTTTCGAATTCAATAGGTTGGTTTTGTAGACAAAATACTTTTAAAGATGGCAAAATATATAGGAGGTAGAGTTAATTACTTGGGAATTTAAGAATATAAGAAACTAAATCTAAGCATAATTGTGTTGAATGCTTAAAAAATTTATGATATGATGGATATGTTTTTCAAAATTTTGAAACTATATTACTTCAATCTACATAAAACTACAAGAGCATTCGGAGCACACTGAATCTTATACAAATATGTAAATTTCATATAAATTGTGCACATTTAATTCCAAAGATGACTTTTACGTTATTTTGGATGTTATAATTTTCCGCAGACTCCTAAGAACACAAATTTGAAGAAAAAGATTTTTGAAAGAGGTAACATACACATGAAAATACACTGTCAATGATCTATAAACTAGAATATTTATCGGTATTCTTCAAAATGGTTTCATTTCATCCTAGTAAAATATGCCAGAATTCAAGACCTTTGAACCACTTCTTGTTGGGCACATCCCAACTTGGCCTAGATTTTGGCTAAGAAATCTGCATTTTGAGGAGCGGAGCGTGAAGTGGATCATGATAAATATATCGCGTGGTATCATAAGGGCTTCGGGGTGGGTCAAAGCCCCTCGTTTTTGTAAAGCGCACTATGTTGTAAAGGGTTCTGGGACATATTTTCTTGTTTGGGGGAGCCAATGGTATTGTAATGATGTAAACTGAAGATGTAATAGTATATTAAGGGATGTAATGCTATTTTTAGGAGATAACACATGATATGATATGATATATGGTTAAGGGAAATTATTTGTGATATGTATTTTGTAGCGAAGGGAAGGCTCTGCAGCTGAGTGCGCAGAGACCTGGGAAGGGTCTTCAACGTAGTGTGTAGGTAGAGATTGGATGTATTCAAAGAATTATCATAATAAAAAAGAAGTTTTGGGGATGATATTATGATGTTCTTATGTGTTTTCTATATCTATTTGCCTAAAATATGATGTTGCAAAGTAGTTGTTACAATTGTATGATATGTCAGTGCAGTAATGGTTTATGGAATTATATGATATTTTTATGTGATGAAGTGAATGTCGCGAAGAGATTTATAAGTTGTAAGTAGAAGATAATAGAAAAATACCACATCTCCTTGTGCCTCAAGGTTGCAGAAACCTGGTTCTCTATCCACCCATAGTCACTTCAGGTGAGACTGCAATTTTCTTGCAAGTCGTTGCTGAAAGGGCCAATGATCAAGGGTTTTGTTGGTGTGTAGTAAGATCGAACCTGGGTCATCCCAAATCAAGCTAAAAAATGGTTATATTGCTGGGATCAGGATCTATTTGAGGGATATGTGAATGTGGCACCCTCCGAAGAAGGAAATTCAAGATTGGATAGTCTTGAAAGAGCGAGAATTTGTAGATCAAGAAAACAAAAATCCTTGTCTGATACCCGAAGCTTGGTTATGTAAGTATATTTTCACAGAGCAATACAAATTTTTCCTCGGTTCCTTTTCTATTGAGCCGTATGAGTGGATATCAAGGTTTTCTGAAAGAAAGGATTGTTTTAAGGGTGACGAACCTATGGTATGGACTCTTGAGCTGACACAACGACTCAAGAGCACTGACAATAGGATTTCAAGGGCTCTTGATTTTTGGATTGATAGAATCTTGAGAGGATTTATTACTGAGTTCGCAGTAGACTCAATTGTGTCCTACAACGAATAAAAAAAAATGATTCTTCAAAGGACCGCGAGGTAAGTATTTGAAATCTTTGAAAATGTGGATTAAGATGTTTCTGCGTGAAAAGGGTGTTTGATAGATGCAATTAGATTTCTAGTTTACTTATGTTTGGGATAAGAGAAAGTAAATTTGAGCAAGAGAGAAGTGCTACGCGAAGTGGAAATAGATATAGAGTAGATACCAGAAATAAATCTCGAAGGAAATATACGAAAACCTTTGTAGAGAGTAATTATAGCCCTCTGTTGAGTGAGTTTGAAAGTGAAAAAGAATAAATCCAACCCCAGAAAACTTCACATTATTCCCCATTCCAGCCTGAGAGTTTACAGAAGCCATAATCCAAAATTATCCATGGTATCTGTGGTTTCCCCTCTCCCCCTACCCCTCCCCCCCAAGAAGAGATATGGTTTATTATACTAACTACTTGTTTTTAGAGGAACTAGAACAATGGATCCATATCAGTTTTTGTTTTTATGCGAAGCTGTATGGACTACCAAGCGGGTCAACGATGAAAATATAAAGAATGTGGAACTCATTATGACACTATATGATAGAGCCTTGACATGGTATATGAAGTTTGCAACTAATTAGAACAAAATGTTTGCAGATATCAAAACAACACTGGTAGGAGAATTTAAAAAGCCAAAGTATCAGTTATAGTGCATCACTAATTTGAAAGAAATCAAACAGAAACCTACTGAGTCTGTTTGGGAGTTAGATCAAAGGTTTAAGCTACCATTGGATTAGGTAAGCTTCGACATAGCTCCGCATCAACATCAAGAGTGGTTTATAGCTGCACTGCTACTGCATATCATATTACCATTGATGCAACAGAAGAGAGGAACTCAAGTCGAAGCTCTTGAGATAGCGATGAAATTGGAAGCTTTGCCTATAGGAGATACAAATGTAGGTATGGAGCAGATTTATAATTAGTTGGCGAGCCTAACCCTACAAATACAAGATATCAAGAAAAGCAAGGAAGTTAGAGAAGAAGTGTGGTGTACAAAGTGTAGATGAGAGGGCCATTCTAAAGAACAGTGCCCTGTTTTTAGGGATTACATGGTTGGTGGAACACCTAATTCCTTGAATGCAGGATCTAGCTGTGGTGCGAGATATGTAAGGCTAGAGGTCAACATCACTCAGAAGACTGTTACTTGTTGCAGAAATATGTGTCAACTCCAAGGAATCTATATTGAAAATTATGTAAATCAGTAGGACACGATGAGAATAATTGTCGAAGTTATGACCTAATGATGGAGTGCAATGTTGACACTTATATAATGAAAGCAGAAGAGAATGGACATGAATATAATGGAAAACACGGTGGTTGAGGAGGTTAATAAGGAAGAGCTCAAGGTGGTGGAGCTGGTCGGGGATGTGGACAAATCATTTGCTATAAATGCGGCCAACAAGGTCATTTTGCAAGAGATTTCCAGAACCCCACAACAACATGCAAGTACTGTAAGTCCTTTGACCATATAATTTAAGAATGTTCTATACTTATGGAAAAGTTGCAAGAAGAAAGGAACCAACAACCAACATAGAATATCCAAATGATGACTGCTGAAAGGATAAATGATGAACCTTGAATTAGTATTGTCACTAGAATTGGAGCTGCAACCAATAGTGATAAGGAGGATGGAAAAGATTGCAGAGAAAGTTCCTATTTTTGATATTTAGAAATAAAAGGAGTATTATGGAAGAAAAGGGAAGTTTTATGGATGCTATAACTTCAACCTCTAGTGCACAACCAAATCCTAATCAGAGAAGTAACTGCGATGTATCATCAGCTTCGGTGTAGGATCGAGCTCTTACACAAGACCAAGATGCGGCAAGCAAGTATTTTAAGGTCTTTTCTACAAAATTGTATGAAATTATTAAGGGATCAAAAGGATGTACAAGGGATGCAGGAGTTGATAGATTCATGTGAATCAAAAGTAACACCACGAAGTGAGATGCATGTAGTTAATAATTTTAATAGACTAAAGAGAACTGGAAGAGAGATGAGGCTCAGTGTGCAGATAGGAGAATATGAGATGGAACAAGTTATTATGGACTTGGGATCTAATGCTGGTGTCTTGACAAAGTAGACTTGGGAATTCATGGTTAATTATAAGATACAGTGGTCACCTACTCACTTGAGGATGGAAAATAAACAAAATATCTTTCCTATGGGAAGGCTACAAGGTGTCACAATGGAAATTTAAGGAGTGTGCACTAGTGATGATTTTGAAGTAATAGAGATTGTTGATGACCATAAACCTTACCCTGTGTTTCTTGGACTTGATTGGGCATTTGAAAATATGGCCATAATTAATATGAAGAAGAGGCATATGATATTTGAAGAAAACAACATGAGAGTGATTGTTCCCTTGGATCCATCGGAAGGAGAAAGATACAAAAAACCAATAAGAGAAGAATACTGTGCAGTAGACATAGAAATTTTTTTTCAAATGATAATGAAGGAACTAGATTGGGTTAGCCCTACTACAGAAGGAAAGCTGAGTTGGGAGCATGATAGTTCTTGTACCTCATATTCAAAAGAAGAGTTGGAGAATTGGCAGAACAGGTTGCATGAAGTATCCACAAGGCGTTGTTTAAGAATTACCAAATTAGTTCGTTGTATAATGTCTAAGGTATATGACCTGACTTCTTATGATGGCATAAGAGATGTGAATACTTTTCTTAATGATTATGAAGAACGAGTTCAAGAAAATTAAAGGTTGTTAGCCTTGGATGTAGCCTTGAAATCTACCCTGCCTGATGGTGGAATGCACACAAGAAGATTATAGGAGGTTGGTAAGAATGTTAAATATTGATGTGGATAAGGTTTGGACAGATAGAAATAGAAATGGAGAAAAAATATGATGGTCAAAATAACCCTAGGGAGAATATCTAGCTATGCACTTCAACATGGAAGGAGATTTCACAACAAGAGTGGGTACATGGATTCATTCATACATTGGAGGCAATCCCTAAGAACTGGTACCTATAAAGAAAGCTTCGACATGGTATCGAGAATTCAGAAGACATGGTTGATGGCTTCATATTAACATTCAAATTTTAGGATGATTTCCCACACATATATTTGGATCTTTAGGTAGTCAAGAAGAAGATGTTTGAGAATGTGAACTCAGTGACATGGAAGCAACCTAATTGGGTTGCATAGATATAACATGCACTGTAATTCTATAAAATTATTGTAGATTAGGAAGAAGAAGATCCTCGCAACATTGACATAGCAAAATTAGAAGGATACCGAGAAGTCACTGGACCTGAGATAGAGATACCAAACATAACGAAGCCACTGAATACTAAGAAGGTAAACATAGGATCAAAGGAGGATCCCAAGTTTGCAACTATATGAGATTACTGGGATGAAGAAATATTCAGTAAAGTTATAGAGTTACTTCACGAATATCAATAAGTGTTTCCCACCAAGTTTTCAGAGATGAAGGGTATAATAGGAGATCTTGGACTCATGAAGATTCCTTTGAAGCTAGATGTGAAGCCAATCAGAAAAAGACCTTACATATGGAACCTGAAGTATAAGGAGAAAGTGAAGCTAGAACTTGATAAGATGCTAGCAGAGGGAATTATTTAACCTGTAGAAGATTTAGAATGGGTGAGTCCTATAGTGGTGCAAAAGAATACGACTCAAGTAGAAATTAGGACTTTCATAAAAGAGTGTGCTCATGAACTTATTATAGACTGAGCATGCGTGAGAAGGTGACTTTGACACTTACAAACTGAGAAAAGGACTGGAATGCTTAATAAAACATTGATCTAACATAAAATGACTATGGAAAAAATGACTTCAATATCCAAAGTAGGATCCAAAATTCATGTGTGGACCAAATTTTAGAGGGTGTTTGTCACAACGACAACACTTAGTGACACACTCATAGAACTCCAACTTCTATACCTTGGTCATATATTTTGTACAAGGTCTATATCCTCAGGGAGTATTGATTCATCGTTCATATTACTTTGGTTTCCACACTTACATTGTGTAGAAACATAGTCTCCTTCATCCTTTCTCGGTTGAACAAAATCATAAAACCAACCATATCACAATGTTTCAAGTCAGGAGAAGGGTAATGTTATTATATTTTTACAGTACAAGTTTTCATCAATGGTGTTTCTTTGCTGCCAGGAGGACTGGACAGTACCCTGGCAGAGTCACTTCAAGAAAGAAAACTTTTCTCCACTACCAGTGAGCCTAGATAGTACCCTGATAGAGTTTGTTGATTCACCTCCATGCGCATGAAGCCTTTCTCTTCTTTCACCCTTTTTTTATTTTATATAGGACTATACATCGACACGTATTCATTTCATGGGGTGGAAGAGGGATCCCAACTTATTGAGAGAAGAAGAGGTTATTCCTTAATAAATGTAGGTTTTAACCCTGTACAAAAATTATCTGCAAACGAATCTTAAAATAGAAAATAAACAATAGTGAGAGCATAAAACATGAAACAGATAAAACAAAGATTTCCCCCTAGATCCCAAATTGGGACGACCAACTTGATTTTTCATTATATTCCTTTTAGTGTTACAACACATATATATACATGCCGAAACATACATAAACCCCAATCCATTAACCCTAGATTAGAAAATAATCGTAGTTCCCTTGACTGGATCTACAAAATACCAGGGGCCGAAAACCATCGTACCCCAAAACCATGTGCAAACCCATGCACAAAACCATGGGCGGATCCGCCGGCCGGAAAATAAGGACCAAATTTTTTTTTTGGGGCACCGCCCCAGACCTCGACCTTGAGACCCCCCTGTGCATGATTAGTCGTGGAAAGAATATAACACATACCCAACATTCTCCCACTTGTTGTTTTCTTTCCGCAGGGGGGCACAAGAAAGCTTAGTCATTAGCCCAGTTCTGCAACATCCATTGTTTCTCTACACCAAGAGAACTTCTGAGTGCTTACAGACTTCATCAATGCATCTGCAACATTCTTCAAAGTGTCCACCTTTACTAGGAACACCCTTTTAGCCTCAACCATATCTCTCACAAAGTGATATTGAACATGAATGTGCTTTGTCTTTGAATGATAAGAAGGGTTCTTAGCCAATAAAATTGCACTTTGGCTATCACAATCTATCCTTATAGCTTGCTGCACCAACCCCATACTTGAACACAATCTCTGCAACTAAACTGCTTCCTTACTTGCATGAGTGGTTTCTATGTATTCAGCCTCTGTAGTTGAAAGAGCCACTACAGACTGTATTTTACTCATCCAACTAACTGCACCTCCAAATAGGCTAAACACATACCCACTTGTAGATCTTCTTTGGTCCATATCTCCAGCCCAGTCTGCATAAAAAAAACCATGAATGTCCAACACTCTTTCCAATCTTGGTCTTCCCTAGTAGCACACGCCATAATCACTAGTGCCATGTAAATATCTGAAAACCCGCTTCACTGCTGTCCAATGCTCCTTCCCTGGGTTTGACATAAACCTGCTCAATACTCCCACTGCATGTGCAATGTCTGGTCTAGTATAGACCATTGCATACATCAGGCTACCCACTGCACTTGCATATGGAACATGGGACATATCCTCCTCTTCTTCTTGTGGCTTGGGACATTGTTCAACAGACAACTTTCTACCTATAGGAATTAGAACATTCACTGATTTACTATCCTGCATATTGAACCTTTGCAATATAGTCTCGACATACTTCCTCTGGTTTAACCAGAGCTTCCTCTTTTCCCGATATCTCTTAATTTCCATGAACAAAATATAGTTTGCAGCACCAAGATCCTTCATGTCGAATTTGGAGAACAGTTGGGTCTTCAAATATTGGATAATTTCTTTGTCATTTCCAATAAAAAACATATCATCCACGTACAAGACCATATAAATAACATGATCACCAGTTAATTTAGAATAAACACAGTGATCCTCCTTGCTTCTGGTGAAGCCAAGTCCCCGTATGTAGGTATCAAATTTCTGATACCACATCCTTGGTGACTGTTTTAACCCATACAGAGACTTCTTTAACCTGCATACTAGTTCTGTCTTCCCCTTCACCATAAAGCCTTCAGGTTGTTTCATGTAGATCTCCTCTTCCAGATCCATGTGAAGAAATGTTGTCTTCACATCCATCTGTTCTACCTCAAAATCAAATGCAGCAGCAACAGATAAAAGTAATCTAATAGAAGTAACTTTGGAAACAGGAGAAAAAATATCACCAAAATCAATTCTCGGCACCTGGGAATAACCTTTTTCTACCAATTGAGCTTTGTATTTCTCCACCTTTCCTTCTACATTCGTCTTCTTCTTAAACACCCATTTGCTCCCGATGGGCTTCCTTCTAGCCGGCAACTCCACCAGATCCCATGCATCATTTTTATGCAAGGATGCCACTTCATCAACCATGACCTTTTTCCAGAGTTTTCCATCCTCTAAATCTACTGCCTCCTTGACAGTTCTGGGATCATCATCAGTTATATTTAAAGCAAAATTTGAACAGAAAGCATATGGACTATACCTTTCTGGTTCTCTTCTTTCACGAGCTGATCTTCTCATAGCTAGAGTTTGTGGCTCTTCCTCTTCTGAGTCTTATTCTGTTGTAGAGTCTGATGTTAAGAATTACCGCAGGAATAATAAACAATTTTACTAAGAGAAATAAATATAAAGAACCCATCAACAAATCATAAACATAAACAAAATTGTTTATCCGGGAAAACCCCAAACTCCAGGGAAAAACCCAACCAATGAAATTTCATTAACCATTGGCCAAAACCCTGGCCAATCTGGCCAAGTGAGCCTTCATCACTCACCTCCAGGCCTTTCCTTATAATGAAGTCACAATGAAGTCTTTCTAGCCTTTTTATAGGCTCCATTACATGCAATACCATGGGCCAAAACCATGGGTGCACAAAACCATGTGCCCCAAAACCACTACTATTTTCCCTAGTCAACATTGACTCTACCCCGAGTCATGTTTACCTAACAGTTCCCCCCTTAAACTTGACTTGGGGATTATTGACTAAATTCAGCCAAAACTGCTAAGTGAGACAACCCCGCTCACTCTAGCTCTTTCCCCCTCAAATTTTTATCCAGGGTAATTGTTAATTTTACATCCCCCCTATCACCTAGGTCTAACCCAGACTTTACCAGTGATTACCCAGGGGTACGCATGCCATACCAGGTCTTACAGCAGTATGCCCATTTACATGTAATAAAATTAACTTCATTATAATATATATATATATATATATATATTTGTTTCATTGTTGCTATTCTTTGTATGACCATTCTCTACATTCATTCATGATGTCCTCTCCAAAGAGGACATCATAGTTGTACATCAATGTCCATATAAAAAGAATCCATCTACCAGATTACATGGGTCACCAGCCTCTGTAACCGCCAGTCCTCTAGGAATTCTCTTCAGATACATGGTTCATCAATTTTTAACTAATCCTCCTGCAAATATCCTCTCTCATTCAAAACATTTGATTGACACATTCTGTCAAACACTTTTCTCTCACAGCTAATGGCTTGCTATTCTAACACATATTCTCTCCTTATGCTTTCATCTTTCATGGATATACCCTAGCCCATTTTCCATGTTGTTCATTTCTTGTGTTGAACCTTCCACAAGCCATTCTTGGCACGATTTAAAAAACATGATTTGACACTGAATTATTCTGGTTTTTAAACTTCCGTGGTTATAGTTATTGTAATCAGAAATCGGATTATCCATGGTATCATAGAAGACTTGTCTTATTCTGAATTATTGTTGCATCCGAGCAAGAGCCTTTTCCTCACACATCATTTTCATTATGGTCCATTCCTTCAAAAACATAGATGAGCATTTAATTCCTTGCTGCTACTGACACCACACTCCACCACTCATATTTCTATCGCATATCTGTCCTGACATTAATTTTTGTGGCATAGATTTGAACGTTCACATTCTCCATCTTACTCTCGGCCAATTATAGGTGGAACGATCAGATGGAAAAAACTTTCAGGACTAGCATAAGCTACGCCATTTCGAACTTGGAGATATACCTTCTCACAGCGAGAGAACCCAGATCGACTCAACCAATCTGATCCTTGGATGAGTGTCATGACTACTTCCTCAATGAGTGACACATCAACGATATCTTTATATGTGAAGGTATTTGTGTCTTCGAACTGTTGACAGGGAGGGTGGTCCTGTACATTGTCATCGTAGCCATAGCTGTCACTGCCTCCACCGAAGCGTCCACCGCCACGACCACTGAAGCCTCGACCCCTGCCCCGTCCACGTCCTCTGCCGCGGCTCTGTCCTCCACCTGCAGCAGCGTTTTCCTCACCGTTGCTTCGACTCCAGCCTCGACCACCGATGTTCTCTTCATTACTCTCTCTTGTCATAATTCTCATTGATCTGTCTTCACACCTTGAATTTTTTACAACGCTCGGATCTCTCTGTCAACATAAACCGCAATCAAATTTTTTGTTTTTTTCTGGTTTTAGGTGGCTTGGCCACTCAATACTGAGCAAGCTTATTGCTCTTGCAGAACCCCTAGCCACCAAAATCTCCTTGAACCACTCTTGTAGAACCCTTAGCCACCGAAATCTCCTTGAACCATTAGGCCATAAACCCTTGGCAATAGAAGCGTCCCTCTGAAGTCAAAATGGCTCTGATACCATTTGTTAAGAATTACCGCAGGAATAATACAAAATTTTACTGAGAGAAATAAATATAAAGAAACCACCAAAAAATCATAAACATAAACACAATTGTTTATCCGGGAAAACCCCAAACTCCAGGGAAAAACCCAACCAATGAAATTTCATTAACCATTGGCCAAAACCCTGGCCAATCTGGCTAAGTGAGCCTTCACCGCTCACCTCCAGGCCTTGCCTTACAATTAATTCTTTCCAGCCTTTTTATACGCTCCATTACATGCAATACCATGGGCCAAAACCATGGGTGCACAAAACCATGTGCCCCAAAACCACTACTATTTACCCTAGTCAACATTGACTCTACCCCGAGTCATGTTTACCTAACATCTGATTCATCCTCCTTTAGCTCAAACTCTATCTTCTCAGGTTCCTTTGGTAGGAATTCATGTTTAACAACATCTTTCACCTCTATAAACACCACATCTCGGCTGTACACAACCTTCCTTGTTTCTGGGTTCCCAAGCTTGTAACCCTTTAAACCATCCTTATACCCAATAAATATGCACCTTTCAGATTTATTATCCAACTTGGTCCTTTTCTCCTTTGGAACATGTACATATGCATCACATCCAAATACCCTCAGATGTGAAAGAGAAGGTTTCTTACCAGTCCATACCTCATGTAAAGTCTTATCCTCCAACGCTGATGAAGGTGATTTGTTAAACAAGTAACATGCAGTCTCCACTGCCTTTGCCCAGAATTCTTGTCCTAACCCGGTACGACTAAGCATGCTTCTTGCATTTTCCATCAGCATTCTGTTCATTCTTTCTGCAACTCCATTTTGCTGAGGTGTGTATGGAGTATTCTTCTACCATGCTATACCACACTTCTTACAAAACTCTTCAAATTCCTTCTTGCAGAACTCCCCACCATTATATGTCCTCAGCACCTTTATCTTCTTCTCTGTCTGGTTTTCCTCCAGAGCCTTAAATTCTTTAAATCTGTCAAAGAATTCAGATTTCTTCCTCAAGAAATATATCCATGTATTCCTTGAGAAGTCATCTATGAATGAAACATAGTACACAGACTTACCCAGTGATGGAACCGACACAGGTCCAAACACGTCACTGTGCACAAGCTCTAATATCTTGTTCGCCCTCTTAGCACCAGGAGGAAAACTCACCTGATTCTTCTTCCCATATACACAATGTTTACAGAAATAAAAATCCAGATAGCTATTAGACATACCTTCTACCATACCATTTCCATGCAGTCTCTGAAGGCCCTTCTCTCCAATATGTCCAAGCCTTTGATTCCATAGCATGGTCTTTTCTCCAGAGACTGCTAGGCTTTCCGCTCCACTTTAGGGAACCACAGAATTGTTGCACCCAAAAATAACAGTGCTGCCTTGAAGCTTGTACAGAGTTCAAATCCAAACTCCCCGCATTAATACCAGTGCTCCTCGAACCATCTTACAGGTATCTTTCTCGAACACTGTTTTTACACCTGCATCATCCATCTTGCTTACATAAATCATATTTCTGGCCAATGCAGGAATGTGCAGAACACCAGGAAGTGTTCTAATCCTTCCACCTTGCAGCTTTAGCTTGAATTTTCCACGTCCGACGATTCTGGCCTTCCTATCATCCCCTAGGAAGACATCACCACCATCATATTTCTCATACTCGCAGAACCACTCCCTATGGGGAGTGAAGTGAAAGGATGCACCTGAGTCAATCAACCATGACTCATGATCTACATGTGTATTTGAAGAAGAAGCAAAATACACATCCCCACCTTCATCCAAGGTGGTTTTTGCCTCTGCAGAAGGACCTTCATCAGATCCCTTTCCTTTCTCAGGAGCTTTAGATCTGCATTCCTTTTTGTAGTGCCCTTCCTTTCCGCATTTCCAGCACACCTTTACAAACTTTCCAAGAGATTTAGATCTCCCACTCGAAACCTTATTCTTGTTTCTGTTCTGGGACCTTCCTCGTACAGATAAGGCATCTCCATTCTGACCCTCCATATTTCTCCGTCTCATTTCCTCCGACAGCAAGGCTGAGACAATGTCATCAAAATTCAAGGTAGTTCTATTGCTACCTATTGCAATAACCAGACTGTCCCACGAGTCTGGTAGAGAACACAACAAACTGATGCACTTATCTTCATCTGAGATTTTAATATCAACAAATGATAGCTGACTTACCACAATATTGAAGGTGTTCAAATTCTCTGTCACCAAGTCTCCATCCTTCATCCTCAGGTTATACAGCTTTCTCCGCAGGAACACTTTATTCACCAGAGACTTAGATTGGTACAAAGTCCCTAGATTTTCCCACAAGGTCTTCGTCGTAGCTTCCCCAGATACATTCAACAATATTGATCTGAGACACACAATCATATTGTGCTCTTTGCCTTCCGATCCAGATTCTTCCAGTCTTCATCTGACATTGTCGTTGGTTTAGTACCCGGATCTACCGCTGTTGGCCGGATAAATCGTTCTTGCGGACAAGACCGATCTCCCTAGTGTCAGAAGACAATCTAGCAACAAACGAACAACTAAGTTTGTCTTTCTCTAGATATATTCGTTTTACAAATAAATGCTATGAAGGTGTCGATCCTACCTTAGATCCAAATGCTTATTTGCGGTCGTAGTGCTTCCATCGCATCAATAATCCTTCGTCGCAACAAGAGCTCTTTTGTCGCAAGAAAGTATCATCTTTTGTTGATCTGCAATCACAAACAAGAAAATATCAATAGCACCTATATAACAAATAATTATAAAACATACCTATCATAGTGATCAAGGAATCTATGAAATAAACGATCAAACGACAACTTATTTAAATAAACAATCGAACGACAATTTATTGAGAAAAACAGAACTTGATTGTATTAATCTTAAAAATAACAGAAGAACCTTAAAACCTTATCCTTGATGTTCGAAATGCCTTCCCGGGGTCCGAAGCAGGAGTCTCCTCTACTTTGATAAGTCTTGCACTCTTCCTCCAGGAGCACAAAAGGTATGTGATCTTTCCTCTCAAAAGCTCAGCAGAAAGAAGTCTAAATCTTAACAGCACTTCAACTCAAATATTCTAATTCTCCATCTCCAGAATCTCAATCTCCAAAAACTTAACCTTTTGAGGCTACCCAATGCCTCCTTTTATAGAGCAGATGAGGAGGTTAGGATTCCACCTTTAAAGGGATAGAATCCTCACATCAAGGGATTAGTTCCTTAAGGTGTGGGATGCATGCACCTTACTAAAGCGTACTCATCCCCAAAAGATCTCATCTAGAACCTTCCAGAATTGACCAAAATTCAACTTTTTAATTTTGTCTTCGCGCTTTTTGACTTTACAGGGGTACCGCAGGCATTACACTGGAAAAATGCGTTCTAGAACGCAGTTTCTCTTCACATTACTTGCGTACCCTAGCTAAAAACGCAAGAAGGTCTCATGTTATCTGCGTTCCCTGAGTTTTAGAGATTTTTAGGGTTTTTCTTCCAGTTCTAAGGCTTGGCATGAGGAGTAAAGGTTGTAAGACTTGCAGAGGAGGTATGTATGAGTGTCAATGAGCTCATAAAGTCAGAAGAATGTCAGGGTGATATTTTTTAGTGTAACAACCGCGATCCACTGATCTTTATCCACCAGCAGATCCTCCATCTTAAGCTTCCATAACTCAAAAATCTGACCATTAAATTTCTTGATCTCTATCTTCCTGCTGCTCGCCATCTTCTTTCACCACAAGAATCGATCTCGCAGGTCTCCCACTGAACAGGGTCTACCTCAAGCCCGAGAAAAAAATCCCTCAGTAGAAAAGGCGTCCCCTTGAAGCCGAAACTTCTCTGATACCAAATGTAGGTTTTAACCCTGTACATAAATTATCCACAAAGAATCTTAAAATAGAAAATAAAAAATAGCGAGAGCATAAAACATAAAACAGATAAACACAAAGATTGTCCCTTGGATCCCAAATTGAGATGACCAGCTTGATTTTTCATTATATTCCTTTTAGTGTTACAACACATATATATACATGCCGAAGCATACATAAACCCCAATCCCTTAACCCTGGATTATAACATAACCGTAGTTCCCTTGATCGTATCTACAAACTACTAGGGGCCGAAAACCATTGTACCCCAAAACCATGTGCAAACCCATGCACCATGGGTGGATCCACCCAAAATAAGGACCAGAAATTTTTTCTAGGGCACTGCCCCAGACCCTGACAGGTGGGGCTACCGCCCCCCTGTGACCCCCCAACGTTGTGCCCAGTGTAACATACAGGGGGGGATATCGCCCCCCCGCCCCCCTATGACCCCCCTGTGTGTGATTAGTAGTGGAAAGAGTATAACACATACCCAACAATAAAGCCATATACAAAACCTCTATTAATGGTTTTCTCATTTATATTTTCCCCATGTCCTTCTCTACTTATCAGATCAATGTGGAAAATACTGAAAAATAAATAACTAAGTGTAGGCATGAGGTTTCTAGTATAGACATGTATATCATGGCTTGACACAAATATTTCCTTACGTAAGGATCATATTTTCCATCAAAAAATCATCAACTAAAAGGTGTAACCAAGACGGAGAAGAAGGACTAAAGGTTAGCCAAATTTTGCAGTGTCACAAAGCGATTTTCTAGTTTTTGACATTGTATTTCAAGCTCAAGGGAACATCCTTCATGCAAAGTCCTTTTAAAAAAAACAAAAAAGAAGAGACAAGACACAATAAGGAAATAAAATCTGAAAACAGGATTCGAGACAAAAGTTAGAAAACATAGAAAGACTACAAAGAGTGAGTGCAAGGTGAATATGCAAGGGAGATTGGTATGTCTCTAGTCCTACTCGTAACCTAACTAGCTATAAGGTTAGGGTCAAGTGCAATGAAATTTCCAATGTAGCCACCGTAACTTCTCCCGCCCTGCATACACAAAGATACAAGCAATTAGAAAAGATATAAAACAATGTGCAATAGAAAAGATAAGCACTTGAATAACTTGCACACAAAATTGAAGGTATTTCCTGTCAGAAAAAAGATATGTCATAGCCACTACTTCTAACTAAATCACATTCTTACCTTTTTGATGGAAACCATAATTAAACAAACCTCATTGTTGTCCAGGTAAAACCCCTCTGCGGACAGAGGCGATCCCTCTATCTCTAGGGTGGGTCTAGCAACTACGGGAACATACTAACATCTACCTTCGTAGATTGTGTTATCACAAAATTGGACCTGATAGGCTACTTGATCAGACAATATCATGTAACTATTTCAAACCTAATCTTGTGACTTAGGCTTAGCCTCCTTAGTTTGAGAGGGCTCTCTCAAGGGTTAATGATATGGAGAAAAATATAGATGGCTAACTCTATTTAGGAAATAAACTGATAATGATACATGTAGGTTGAAAATAACATCAGCATATATACATTGGGCTTATGGAGTCAAAGCAATTTAGTAATTTAGTGAATCTACTTAACATGGAAGTTGAGGCATATCAAATTTTTGAGTGATAAGGCACACACACATGAAACATGTAAAAACACAGTCATTTCACTTATAAAGGAAGTCAAAGCATCTTATAGATGAATTCTGATTAATATTGATGAACACCACTGCAAATGAGATATATTAGAAGTACAAATAGAATAGGAAAACACTAAAAACCCCTTCCAAATCTCTAGTTGGTCAAGTAGAATATCTCTGTATTAGCTGAAAACAGTCAATTCACAACAAGCTCATTTTTTGCCAAAAATGTCCAACCCTTGACAAATTCGACCCAATGGCCTTTAATAGACATGTTACATCATCAGATGATCTGTCTCTAGGCTAGATACATCAAATTTCTATCCACTGACACCTTGCATAACCATAAAGCATGACATTTATTACAAAAAGACACCTATCCTACTTGACAGTCATATTTCAAAAAGGACTCAAACTCCTTATTATTATCTATAACAACCTTATATATTTGAAATTACATCATTGACAAGTGCATCATCACATGGTCGAATTTGGGTAATGGCATTCAGTTGTTCATGACCTCTTAGCTGACCTCCACAAAAATAGGAAACAATACCCTGTTCCTTAGGCATAGGATCTGTTTCCTTTTTTGAACATCCTGACCATCATTTAATCTTCATTTCGTGGTCCTTGACTGTTGAATGTTGGCTTAACATGTCCCATAACTCTTTCCTAGCCTCCAGCTGTCTAAAACCCGCATCAAAACTATTCAAAAGGATGTAATGTATTGCGCTACAAAAATACATTAGTTTCGTAGCACTTTCGGTAGCGCTGCCATTACAAGCCTTTGTCCTCCAAAAAATTGACTTTTTCCTCTTGCATTATTTTAATCACCCCTCAACACATCTTCCATAGAAATTTTAACTCTTAACTCAGCCTTTAACACCTTAAATAATGATCAAAAGAAGAAAAAAAGGCAGCGACAACAGTTTCGTAGCGCTTTTCTGTTTTTTAAGCTTGGAGGCGCTACGAAACTACTGAGTATGCATATTTTTCATAAAATTTGTCAAATGAGAACTGTGGTTGCCTAAAAAATCAAAATGTAACCTGTCCTCATCATCTGCAAACCATACAAACCATAAACCAACCTCATTTTAGCTTCTTTAAGGCATTTCTTCTTCATTTACAATTGGTTGGTTTATTGGGTCTTCTATGACTGTCATTTTAATGCCTTTGCTCTGTAGCTCATCATGAATTAACTCCAGCTATTGTTGTAAATCCTTCACCTGGTCTTTAATTCTTTTGTTAGTAGCTCTCAAATGGGTGTTTATTATTCTGACAAACTTAGCTTCTTTTATTGCTGGAGTTGTCCACTTGAAAGGTTGCTCTGTATTGTCTAAAGTTTCAGAAACAGAATCAACTTGTCCTTCCCACACTGCCTTCATCCATTTAAACTGTATTTTCTCGACACTGTGTTTTCTAGCTCTCTTTTTAATGACAACGATTTCCCGATTTTCCAACTTTAACTTTTTCTCAAGGCCCTGAAACTCTCTTTTCTCTATCACTTTCTCTTTTCCCTTATTTAATTTGCTGATTATATCCTTCACTGCCGGTGATGAGAGATCAACAATCTCTTTAGGTGATTTAGCTGTCTCAGTGGGTTTTTTAACTTCTTTGCTGCCTTCCATTAATTTCCTAGCATGCCTTGTCACATGCTTTTTTGCTTGAAAAATGAAACTTGCATCTTTCCCCTCAAACTCTAATCTCTTTACAGACTTGGCCTTTTTCAACTTCTGCTCATCTTGCCCAATAAATTCAGCTTGGCCAATAGGTGTTTCCTCTATGTCAATGGCATGAAGAATATCCTCTAGATTCCCCTTTGTTACTAGACTGTCTTCTATAGCAACTGTCTTTCCTTTCAAAACCACTGCTTGGCTTCTAGTTATTCTTTTGGTTCCCTGTTTGCTGAGATATTGTTCATGTTTTGCATCTTTGACAACCTTTGATTTTTGCTTTGCAGGTGGGAGAGTTGGTGTATCAAGCATTTTCATTTTCTTTGGTATTTTTTTAGTTTGTTTTATTGGCTTTACTCTTGCAGGTTCTTTTGGTTTTGCAACCATAGGTTGGCTTGGTTCTGCTGCTGGTGATGATGTAACTCCTTTATCTTTAGGGTTTCTTACTGGAGTTAGGGTTTCCAACTGAAAACCATTAAAAAATAGGAATGAGGACCAATCTCTACCTATCTTTTGCAGTTCATCTAAAATTAATATTTTCATTAAGCCATGATGAAAAAATGATGTCTCACTCCCCTCAGAATTTTCTTGCACCTTATCAGCCATCTTTGCAAGACTTATATGCAGATAAAAAGGTAATTCAAGTGAAATATTACCAGTGAAGTGTAGAATTAATTTGAAATGGTATGAATAAACCTTGTGATATCTGCCTTCACAGGTAAAATACTTCTGAATGTTGAGCAATAGTTTTGAATAATTATCTTTGATGCAACTTCTTGGGATAGCATTGTTGAGATCCATCTCAATGTGCTCGGGCTTCATGAACTCTTTACACTACTCCATATTAAATTTTAACCCTTTGAACCATGTTTCTTGACCTCTTGGAATCTCTGTAACAACAACAATGACCTCTGGTGTGATAGACAAACTTAGCATCCCCACTTTAGTAGCTGTTCCATTGAAATTCATAGCAAATTCCTTAGATACCTGTGTGTGACAACCCTACAATTTCTCACAAAACCGTAGGAAACCTACTCTTCTGAAAGCTTCCATCACTCCCGGGTCTTCAATTATTGCCTTCATGTATTCAGGTTCATGCCTTAAGCACTATCCTCCTCTGCGTATTTTTCTTTCATCTGCCATATTCTTTAGAAAACCTCTCAGGCTCGCTTGATAGAAATCTTTCAGCCTTGCTTGATATGAATGTATCAGCCTCACTTGGATAAATGTATCAGCCTTTCTTGATATGGATGTAATAAACCTTTGTAAGAACTAGCCATGAGTTTGGCTTGATACTCATAGCTCAGACATTACGAATGAAAGCACAAGGAATGAGAATGACTAATTGGGAAAGAATTTTGAATTTCAAGTGTCCTTTCATAACTGCAAATGATGGCTCACTCATAACCTATACTGACCATGATGACTGCAAACGTGGGTGTGTACTTTGATTTAGTCATTGCATGACTCAACAAGCATCTATCTTACCTTTTCCTGATAGTTTCTAACATTTGACAACTCAACTGACAAGACAATTACAAAACCGCGCTTTCGTAACGACTGTACTGAAATTTTTACTGTTTGCGCTACGAAACTATCAGCGTTTTCATAGCGCAAAGTTATTTTTTTCAACGTGAGGCGCTACGAAACTGCAGTTTCTTTGCTAATTGGGAGGTTTTTATGCACAAACTTTGGGAAATGAAATGAATCCTAAAATGATGAAAAAATTGACATAAAATACTTTAAAAATTAGTTTATTTAAACACTAGGGTAGGCTCAAACTATAAAAAATTTAATACTTCCCTTGGTCAAACTACAAAAAATGACTCTTAAGACCCTATTTTGACCCATGAACCTAAGTAATCTTGTCAGAATGATGTTTTGATTTTTTTTTTTTAAGTGATAACAGTTTGTAAATGAAATTCAGAGCAAGGAAGATGACCTACCTTGTCCTGATGCTATGTTGTCGTCTTCCGTTGAAGCTTCTTGATCTGTCGTTATCCTCAAGTTCGATACACGCTACTACGAACATCCGATTACCTATACAGACAGTCAAGACACCACGACAAGTGTAAAATCACGATAAACATAAAACAATTAAAAACTGTATAACTGATCAAGGAATGCTAGAAATCTCATTATGAATGTAAAAAAGAGTGGAAGATAAAAATCAGATGCATTTTATTATGATAAAGACAAGGGGAGTTTACAACCAAGCCTTGATGTTGAGTCTCTCCTTCAGCAGGTCTGTATCCAAGCATGTTTGCAAGACCCTCATACACAAAGGTCCAAGATCTCACTATGTTCTTAACACACAAAAACAATCATACTCTACACTATTTTCCCGAAGCTATGATTGCTTCTCCTCTCTACCTAACTAAGGCAGCAGAGGTGAAGGAGGTCTCCCTATATAAAAATGGAGGAGGAGGTTATGGGCCCTCAAATAATGGGAAAAGAGCTTATCCTTTGGAGTAGTTCCTATTTCTTGGGAACAAGAAGCCCAAAGGGGAATTCCTCGGCCACATCCTCAAAACAAACTTCCAGCTCGCCGCCTCACAAAGCTTCTAGTGATGGAAGCTTCGTTTCTATTTTAAAAACTTTCCAAAAGAGTATCGGCATGGGTCTCAGTGAAAATCTCTGCTATCAGTGTGGGTCAGACACTAAGACAAAGCACCGACCTTGAAAACTAGGTTTTTACAGGGATCTTCCAGAAAAATTGTAAAGGGAGATGAATTGGCAAACAAAATGTGGTTTAGGGGTATGTATTCCATGCTTGGTAAATACACACAGGTCACTGTATGGGTCCTCCAGGATCAAGGAACGGGGAGTACAGGGACAATGAAAAATTTCTGTGTAACATATTCCCCCTAAAGTATGAAGTTCGAACATGAGTGAGGGGTGAAATGCTTTACAAGTATGTGCAAGGAACCAGACACTGCCGTAGGGAGACCTGAAAATCAAGCATAGATACATATACATAACTAAAATATCTAAGGAAAATACATGAATCAAGGTATGGATGCAGTCATCTGCGAAAAATATCATGGTATGGTCGCAATGACCCATCTGAGAAGGATCACACATAGACTCATGGTATGGTTGTAGCCATCCATCTGAAAGAAACATGTATCCAATCATGGACCAATCATATTCCCTCACAACCTAAACTCTAGAGGATAAAATCTAGGCTCTTATGCTCTGTCACGACCCGATCAAGTACAATTTCAAGCATGTGAATAAATGAGTTGAAGTCAAACATGTAGGAAAATCACCTGATTACCAGCCAACGAAGAAAGCTGTTAACAAGTGAGGGAGAAACCACCAATAATGATAATGTCTCTCAAGGTACAACTAGTATAATCCACAGAATGTGAACAGTGAGCTAGCGTCAAACACCCGCGAAATCACTCGATTGAAGGCCAATGATGAGGACCTGTCGTCGAATGCGAAGAACTTGCCATTGAGGCATGCAAGCTCTAAGGTACCATAAAGGAGTCTCTAGATCGACTTCCCGGATAATGAGCTGAAGTCGACAGGAAGCGATCTATCGAAGAAGGGTCATAATGAATCCCACATCATCGACATGAAACAGAGAAGGTAATATGAGTGTGAATCAAGACTGAAGCAGAGGATTAAGGAATGTACAGACTGCAGAAGGATTTTCTCTTGAACATATCAGTGGCATGACTCTTGAATTTGGCAACATTTGACTCAAATAGGATCAGAGGTCATGTTGAAAATATTGGTAATCGAATGAGAGGAACACGGATTTCCCAAACCCATGGAGGCAAAGTGACAGAGTGAAGATATCCCAACCCGACACGAACTGCAGACAAGTGTCATGTTCAAGAGTGACATACTTCCGACACAAATGATGAATAACTTACATTTTTCCCTACCATTTCTGGTGAGTACCTCTTTACATTTATACAAGCCTAAAGAGGATAGCATATGCTTTTCATATAAGTTTGTCCTTCGAACAAATCCTTCCTAGTATATTTTACGAGCCCTAGGAAGGAGGAACTTGGTAACGTCATGATGACAATTTCTGATGTCATTAGATTTTAACGAGTCTGAAAAAGGAAGAACTTGACGTCTTTTCATATTTAGAGAGTTTGAAAAGAGGTGAAAAAAAAAATCTAGCATGCCCTTTTCGTAAATAGTCCCACATACCCGAAAAGGTAGAAAATAAAATATGAGAGAACCTCTTAGTCGCGATTAGCTAAGGTATACCTTTTTCGTAAATTATCTATCCTAGCCTGAAAAAGGGGTAAACTTATACTGGGAAGATATCGTTTCATAAACTTTTAATGAGTTCAAAATGATAAGAGTCTCGAAAATCTTTTCAATTTTAGAGAGTAAAAAAAGAGCTAAAAGTTGACTCCTCCTGGAGGAACGAGTGGCATTAAGGGTAGCAACTGGTTCCGGTAGTGATGGAACTGCTCAGAACAAGTAAAGTTTAAGAGGCTGGCTAATAAGACCACTCATTTCAGTGGTTCCTTAGGAATGGGTAAAAAAACCAAGTGAAGGCGTATGATCGGCCAAGTAGATGGTGACTATGGAAGGAGAAAACCAAGAATCAACCGGAAAATAGGCTGATAAAATAGAAATCACTAGAGGTAAAATGAGGATGGTTTCATTTTTACAAAAGCTTGAAATCAGGAAACTTTTCTTGAAGTTGGTTTCATTTTTACACAAGCTTGAAACAAATATAAACTATGCTTGAAAAATTTGGCATACCTCCAACATGGTGACTCAAGCATGCCCCTAGCATGGTGACTCAATTTGAGGTACATGCCCCCCAAGCTTCAGTGCATTCACCGGAGTAGATTACTAGTTATTGATAGGTGGATGAAATGAAGGTTCAATTATGAGATCAAGTGAAAGACTCGACTCACATTTTACGAGATCTGATCAAAGACTTGAATTGAAAAGGGAACTTGTTTCATTTTTAATGAGCTTGACACAATAAAAGAACTATCCTCATGAGAGCTTGTTTCATTTTTTAAGGAGCTTGACACAAGAAAATGAACTCTGCTCTGTTGGAAAACTTATCATGTCGAATAAGAAGTCATGGCTTCTAAGAAGGTCTCATCTGATGGGATAACAACATCTCATAAATTGCGATGGAATGCCCTCAGTAGACGGTACTTGATGGCACAATCACTGGATGAGGGCAATGAACAAGTGGCCACATAATTAAATTGTGGCAGGGAAGATACAACTGACGGATAAAGCCCATAAAGAGATGATGGTGGGCCAACTATCACATTAGGACCAAATAATGAAAGCTGATCAATGGTCACGATCCGACCTTCATGTGGAATACAGATCACACGAAAGAGGTAAGAGACAAGCACGCCCATGGCATAAGCATAGTCATGCCCCAGGAGTAAATTAAAATCCAAGGGGCCTTGGACCACCGTCACATCTATATATACAAGTTTCCCTCCCAAAGCAATCGACAACTTCGAAAGGATCCCTAATGGTTGACTTGTTCCTCTCTTAAAAGCCAACATATTCTCTATAACAGGCACAAGCTGTGGAGAACCCAAATCTTGCCATGTAATTGAAGAAATAATACTAATAGAGGTTCCTTCATCTATGATTATGCCTGGTACGACCATACTACATGCCTGTATGATGATCTCAAAGGGAACGTAAGAAGGAAGGTGGTATCCCGTGAATCGACTCCAATCAAAGGAAGCGACCAAACTACATGGATGGGGTGCCATAGGAATAAGAGGATTACCCCCCTGCATTATGGGAGTGGAAAGGCTATCCTCCTGAACTTCTGGAATGAGATAAGGAGGATCACTTTCTGAAACTATGGCAGCGGGAGTTGGAGGATCACCATCCTAGATCGTGGAAACGAGAGGATCGCCCTTTGATCCCGGGGAATCAGAGGAAACAAAAAGAACCTGACGGGGATGAGACCCACTCTCGACAGAAAATACCTGATGAACTGTAGATGGAATCAGGTCGACCTTTTTCTCAACCAACTATTGATCGGAAATTGACTAAGGAGACTGACTTTCAGAGAGAGCAGAATTGACCAGAGATGAATCCCGATCAATGGGTTGATCAACTATTGGAGGACTCGAAGAAATATTTTGGTAACCGACGGGAAGACAGGACTCAGAAGCCGAAAGGGTATCCAATACTTTAGAAGCTTCATCCATATAAGGACAAAGGTGAATGGGATGGTTCCCTTCACATAACCTACAAAGAAATTTAATCTTATCCTATTTCTTACGAGTCACTTTTTTATTTAGCTGAAGGCTCATCATCAACATGATGCCCTGAGGTTGATGATGAAGGATGAATCAAACCAACAGGCCACACTTCCAACACCTTGGGAATACCAGGGCAATCACGAAGAAGGTGGTCACACTCACATAGCTTGCAAGGGAATTTGACTCTGCGAGACGGAGTGGGAGGTTTCTCGATATTAGCTGCATGGGTAGCAATAGTTGCTGATTCCCCCCCTAGCTTATGTTCCTTCTTCTTCTTATTAACCACCTGGGTACTAGAATCCAAACTTTCACCAGGCGAAGAGGAAGAACGAGGTGAAGAAATGGGCGAAGAAGGCGAGGGTTCAACGTTAGGATCAACATGGGATTGACATGGTTCAGGTGGAGGAGAACTTGGTTGAGAAGCATCTTGGATGTTTGGAACCATCGAGGTCAAAAATAACCAAACGAGTAGACCAATAGTTAACCCAGGAATGGACAACGTTTCCATATACGAGGCACCAACATTCTCCAACGAAGGAAAAGGACCATGATTCCCATATAAGGGGATTCCTTGGTTGGTGAACCTTGGAAACGTCACCATTTGCATCAATCCTAATGAATCACTAAGGAATGTAACTTTAACCAAGAATATTTCATGGGTAGTTTAATTTTAAGACACTGAAACAAAACTCTACCTTTTCATATTTTAAGAGTCAAGAAAAGGACAAAAGGTGACTCTAGTCGCTTTCAATTTGAATGAGCGTGAAAGGACAAGTGCTCGATGATATTTTCAATTTTAGAGAGTCACGAAAAGACCAAAATGACTACTGAGGTAATCTAAGCAAGAGGGTGTACCAAGTTTTCATGAACTACAATATACACTTTGGTGATCAAATGAAAAAGAAATGACCAAGGACTTAACGCACGTGTAGGTAGTCTCCCTAAATGCTGTGTTCGGTGTATCACAGTTACAAGGCGACAGAATCAGATTCCTATGGATAAAGGATTGCAACCTATGAGGGTATCCCTTTATATACTCGACAATATGGGGAGGACACGTCCATGATAGCGCTGTCTACTGCCAGATGGCGAACGACAAATACTAGGTTTAATGACACTGGAACACGTCACTAGCCTAGACCTCTAAATATGTGTGTTAAGTTTCAATGCTTCCTTGGGTTAATTGAATAAATTTTAATGGTTGATCTTGAATTATGTCTCAATTCCAAGGCCCTACTGCTATCATCAGAGAAATTCTATATGCAGCTATATGAGAAAATAAACCTTTCAATTCGATGAATACTATATAGTTAAGGGAAGAGTCTCAAAAAATGATGCAACAAACAGTAATACTGAAAATGAAGCTTTTACATAACTAGATTACTTTCACTATTCAAAAGTAATCTAAAACATTCAACTATGTGAATTATGCAATGCAATTTATGCAAAATACTCTTTTTAAAAACTATGCAATCGTAATCTATGCACAATTTCCTCTTTTTTTTTTGAATAAATAAGAATGCACTCAATGCATTTTTCGATGAAACGAGAATCTACTTAATGCAAGATTTAAATGAAAGAGAATTCACTCAATGCGACCTTTAGTTTCCAATCATTAAACAATGTAATCTAAGTTCAATGATAAATTTCAAACATGAATTTTCAATGTAACTTGATCTAATGCATTTTAATGAAAAGAAAACTTTGAGACGAAAACTAAATGAATGCAAATTCGCTTAATGCAAAAGGGATGCAACAAACATTAAGAACACAATCCTGTTTTGAACACTTTGTAACGAAATTCCTCAAAAGGTTACAAGACATATGAGTTCAAGCATGAAGAGGACTTCCAAAGCGTGAGCTCAAAAACAAGGCATTCATTCCTTTTTACATCAAGCAATCAGAAGAATTTTCAGTTGAACAATGAGCAATGTAATATATGCTCACAAGAAAATAATTAGACCAAATGAACTCAAGAGACGCTTGAGACTTGAACACTCAATCAACCAAAAATCAAAAGGTAAGCAACTAGATATGGCTCACCAAGCAAGGAAATTGACTCAATCAGCAGGGCGATGTCCTGCGAAGCATGCAACCAGGCAATTGATGCACGATCCTAGAAAAACTGGGATGTAAGGATGCACGTCCCAAAAAAAAACTAAAAACCAAGCCAATGAGTAAATAAAACCAACTTGAGTGAAGGGGTGAAAATGTAAATGATACAGATAAAAATACCGGAAGGGAAAGACACACTGGTGAAAGACTTAGGGAAAAAATGTCAATTTTTCACACATGCTGGAATTGGCACGACTTTAGGGGCTAAAACTAGCGCCAATGACCCATTGGCACGGCTTACTAACTGAAAACTAGGACGAATGCCTCAAAAAGAAAAAAAACAAAGAATTTCTCCTAACCAAGAGGAGACTCACCACTTCAAGCAAAAACTAAAAGATTGTAATTGATGAAAAACATAGGAAAAATAGGGAAATGGTCGTTCGACTAAACTCATCAAATGAATAAGACCTGAAAGAGTGAAAAACTCAAAGGAAACTCCCTAGCGGAGTCGCCAATTTTTTGTGCAGGTAAATCCTCTTTGTGGACAACGATGATCCCTCTAGCCCTAGGGTGGGTCTAGTAACTACGAGAAAATGTAACATCTACCTTCCTAGATTGTAAATGTAATTAAGAGAAAGGAAGATGACCTACCTTGTCCTGATGCTATGTTTTCATCTTCCATTGAAGCTTCTTGATCTATCGTTCTCCTCCAGTTCGATACACGCTACTGCCAACGTCCGATTACTTGTACAGACAGTCAAGACACCACGACAAGCGTAAAATCACGACAAGCATAAAAAAATTAAAATCTATCTAACTGGTCAAGGAATGCTAGAAATCTCATTATGAATGTAAACAAGAGTGGAAGATAAACGAAATATGCATTTTATTATGATAAATACACGAGGAGTTTACAACTAAGCCTTGATGTTGAGGCTCTCCTTTGGAAGGTTTGTATCCAAGCACGTTTGCAACACCCTCATACACAGAGGTCCAAGATCTCACTATGTTCTCAACACACAAAAACAATCACACTCTGCACTATACTCTCGAAGCTATGATTTCTTCTCCTCTCTACCTAACTAAGGTAGTAGAGGTGAGGGAGGTTTCCTTATATAACAATGGAGTAAGGGGTTATGGGCCCTCAAATAATGGGAAAAGAACTTATCCTTTGGAGTATTTCCTATTTCTTGGGAACAAGAAACCCAAAGGGGAATTCCTTGGCCATATCCTCAAAATAAACTTCTAGCTCACTGCCTCGTGAAGCTCCTAGTCATGGAAGCTTCATTTCTATTTTAAAAACTTTCCAAAAGAGGATCGACGCAGGTCCGATATTAAGACAGAGCGTTGATCGGTGCGGGTCTCAATGCAAATCTTAGCTATTGACACGGGTCAGACACTGAGACAAAGCGTCGACCTTGAAAAACATGTTTTTACAGGGATCTTCCAAAAAATTTGTAAAGGGAAATGAATTGGCAGACAAAATGTGGTTCCGGGGTATGTATTCCATGCTTGGAAAGTACACAAGGGCCACTGTATGGGTCCTCCAAGATCAAGGAACGGGGAGTACAGGGACAATGACTAATTGCTGTGTAACACTCATTAACTTCTTGTGAATGTATCTTCATTTGTACTACCCACTTTGGCAAGCATGAGAAAATATCACAACTTGTTATTTGCAATGAAGCTTTCTATGTAAGATTGATCCAACCATTCAGTTGGATCATAAAATTTAAAACTATCCTTTTAACCTTTAAATCCTTGAAAAGATTAATTTTCAATTAAAATAATGGGATGAGGATGAGAATATTGTAAGGGAAAATGAATATGATCATGTTCATAAGGCTTGTCAAGATAGTGAGGGCCTGCAATAACCACCAACGAAGGTTGAAGTGCCTCAACTACTTGACAGGTATCCAAATAGGGAGATGATGAACCATAAAGATCAAATAATGTAGAACAAATATCATTGGAGTGGCTGGTAAGAAAATGATAAGTTGAATGACAGTCATCAGTATTAGAATTATGATCAGAAGTACTGATAAAAGCATAATATTCTCAGTTATAAGAAAATAAAGATAGGTCAATTTGAACAGTTTTGCAAAGGCTCTGAATAATAGAATCATATTCCTCGCATAATAAATATAACAAACCATTCCTTTGTAACTGGTTACACACTGCACTAGCATCATAATCATTGAAATAAGTGAAAATGAATACCAATATAGAAAACACATGAGACCAGTTAGATTACAATGAGTGCGGAAGAATTTGATTTACCAAATAACCCATGCATTCACTAGCACTCAAGAGGATTTCATGTGCGATGAAGAAAAATATTAGTTGTATAAGATTCACAAGAAAAACTAGGAGCTAACTATTCTAAAAATCATCTCATAGACATGATTCCTTAGACCAAAGATAGTCTTTGAAATGATCAACTTCACAGTTCCATGCTTCTATGAGAGATACACAATCCAAACTTGAGTTAAGTACAAGAGAATTGCACAGAGATGAATCAAATGAAATATAATCTTGAATCTAATCATAAAATGAATCTTGAAAGTTCAAAATACTATATCTAAAATAATAAACATATTTCAAGAAGGAATTTACATCCAGTAAATCCATGAAAAGAAAATGTTTTTGCGAGAAAAACCAGATCTGACTTAGCTCGGGGACCTTACCAGATTCGTGAGATCCTGACATAATCATCAATAGAAGTCGAAGTGCCTCAACTTCCTGACAAATCTTAGAACTTCCAAGGATTATAAAATCACATTTTTAAGAGCGAATGAGATCATGCATGGTGTGCGGATAACTTCTACTAGTAATTTCAATAGGACACCTACTAACCAGACAACATTCATCTCTATCATTGTTTTGACCATATTTTACAACTTCAACAACCATATTACTCAAGGCTAAAGATTCTTCTAATCGTAAATCTAGAGATGTATGAAATTGAATTGAAGAGTTTCCCTTATGAAAAACTGAAAATGACAGGGAGTAGAGTGGATATTCAATGATTTGATTGTTTCCTTTTTCATCATGGATAACCTCACTACCTTGTGTCGATTGATAATTTAACTCATCAAATGAAGAAATTTAAGAGCATGGAGTATCTTCATCGCAAGTAGATGCATCACAAACAAGAGAGCATAAGGGATAGTGAGATGAAGAGGGAGTTTCCATAAGAACACCTTCTTTGACTGAATAATATTCCAGATGTAATTCTTTCAAATCAAAATTTTCTAAAAAAACCAAAACATCTGTTGGTCCACTGTGACATTCATCATCGCTTACATCAATGGATTCATCATCATTAGAATGGTGGTTGTTCAAGACTTCAGACGGATTAAGTAAATTGATTTCATTTGATTCACTACTGAGATTAGTAGATTCAAAATTAGCCCAAAATGGAAGAGCATCATCTTGACATGGGGGACATTGAAAGAGAGAAAAACTATTGAAATAATTATCACTTTTCTGCTCCTCTACCTGTGTAATATGACCACCTCGGACTTGATCGCAATTGGAACCAACAACTTGAAAATCAAGAGAGTGTGAGGAACTAGTTGGTGGAGAAAATTGATCAAGCGGATCATGGTACAAAGAGTCAAGGAATGTAGATTATAGAGGATGACAGATGTCCCTTGAAGAAGTAATAATTTTAGTGGAATTCAGGATTGAGGTTAAGAATGCTCGTGTCATCTTGAGTAGGGGAATTAGCCTTCACATTAGAATCCATGAACCATTCCAAGGTTTCCTCCATCAGTTCTGGATCATGAGAAATGGATAAAGGTTGAAGAGGTGGATCAAACATTTGATTTTCAGATTTCCCAACCTGGAAATCATCGCAAGGAGGCATCCACATCAAAACTGGAAAAGGAGGAGGACAAGGAAAAAAAGGAATAGTAGGTTTCTCCTGTGAGATTAGAGGTGTCTCATGATTTACAAGAGTTGGGAAAGCAGAAACATCGGGGAGTTCATATTCACCATGAAAAGAGATATGAACCAAACACTCAAACTTTTGTTTAAAGAAATATCAATCCATATCTCAAAGGTGAGGGAATCGATTAGAAAACTCCTCAATTGATTCATTATATTTCATTATTACTTGTTTTATTCTTTTAAGAACATCCTGGTAATCATACCTATCAAATTTTTGATGAGGTGTTCAAAAGAATGAATGGAAGCAAGTGGTAGGGTATGACACCATCAGTTATCTCTACCTTCAAGTGTGAGGCAGAAAAGAATACAAGCCACATCTTCACAGTCAATTTAATAGTGTTGGAATAACTCAAGAAAAACATATGTATGCTCGGTAATGGATGTATCACCTTCACTATCAAACTTAAATTGAGACAAGTCATTAAGATTTTCTGCAGAGATGAAAATTTTACCAGGGGATATGTTACTTAAACATTCCAGGATTATGATTTGGGAAAGAGCCATTTGATACAAGAGGTTCAAAACAGACTCAATGGGCATAAATTTTCATCTAGCGCTCCTTCTAGTGACATTTATTGACGATGTTGGAAATATGTGTAATATTCCCAAATGGGAAAAGCAGGAATATAGTGCAAAATGCTGGAACAATAGTGTAAAACATCATATAAAAGAAAGAGGCCAATATGGATACCTTCTATTCATAATAAAAACAGAAAAATATGCATAAGAAATGGGCCATAAGATGTACAATAAGAAAGAACGAGCCTCCAATGGACAAAATCTTTCAAAAGAGGTGCTGCTACTATATATAAAGAGATTGAAGGCTGCTACATCGCTATTTTAAAGGAACTTCTATAGAAAATGAACGCACAAAATATCTAAGGCTGATATGTGCCTCAAAAGATAGATCCAATACAAATTTGAGCACTATACAACCTCCTTTGAAGAACCCCTTAAGGGTTTTCAGCAAAACACCATGTACAAGATGGGGATCTAATGCCCTAGGGCTGAAGATCCACTGCAAAATACAGATATGGAAAGTGTGTCTGATCTGATATGATCAATAATTCAACCTCCTCCAATAGAATCTCTATATCAAGGGCTGATCCCTTCTCTAGAAAACCTCCTCTCCAAATGGTGTGCCAAAACCACCCTGCAACTCCTCCTACAAAATAATGTAGATTTGGAAATAAACTGCGCTGTAGGGGAAAATAACTCAATTGCCTGAAGCCAAGATATGATAATAACAACCAGGGCCTTCCTTACTATCCTCCCAATGGAAAGGAACCTTTATCCACTAAAAATAAGCAATGAAATGACCCAAATATGGTCTCCACTGCTGCAACCTGCAAAACAACTCAACCCTCAATAGGATCTACGCTGTAAATGTAGGATGAAGCTTGGACTTAAGCCTGAAAGTGGAAAATTTAATACAAGACTCCTCCAAGAGCTTCTCAATGGAAGAGGTGGGATTCCTGATCAGGAACACCTAGTGCTAAACAACACTCAATCTCAGCTAAACAGCTAGAGAAAGATATATGTCTAAACAAACCATATATTCAGAAATATCAAATACATCAACATGATCAATATGGCTCCCATCCTCTTTATTTTATAAGATATGAGCTTCCAAGCACTAATCCCCATCCAATAATAGCACTACTTCCATGCAAAGCATCTCCATCTAAAACTGCACTGTCTTTCATTGATGGCCACTCCTCCATGACAACGCTGTTGATTTGGTCAAAGTTGACCCAGTTAAGGTGTTTTAGCCCCTTTTCACACCTAAGGGTGCTCAATTAAGTTGCCAAGATCTATCCTTTTCACATTAGAATTTATTTATTCATTATTTAGGGAGAATTATGGACCTATTGTCCTCTTATTCATTAAATAGAAAGCAAAAGAAAAATTTAATACTCCAACTAGCTCATGGCTAATTGGGAATATTACAGTCCTCCCTCCCAAATGTTTCTTGTCCTCAAGCAAATGACAAGGTAAGTGCTGCAACTCTTCTCCTCCATCATTGGTGACACCAACATGTGATAATATTCCCTCATAAGCTAAGTGTCTACCAATCCATCCCTCCATGAAATTCTCCTCCAAATTTCTTATGAGATGCAAATAATCCATCCCACAAGGAGACAATATTTCTAATGAAACAAACATGGTTTGCCCAATGTTCTCCCTAAAACATGTAGCATATAACATGGAGAATCTCTCTCCCATAGGGCACATACATTCCTCCCATCCTTCGTCCAATCATTCCCATAAGAAGAATAAGTACATCATCAATGTATGGGATCAAAATTAAGTACATACAAACAAAAATTTGTAAAAATGGAGGTGGGTCATAGTCCCACATGTGGAACTAGCATAGTAAATCTCCTGGCTGCATTAGATAATGATATGGTAAGTGGTTTCCCCATCACTTACTTGCTGCCCAAGTCTTCTCACAATGGCTAAAAGTGTAAGATATGTTTGGTGATTTTGGAGTGCACCCACAATGATACAAAATCTCCCTATGTCCTCCAAGGGAGTGGACATGTTTAGAAATGTTTATGGCCCAAACTTAAACATGAATTTTATATGGAATAATGCTCCTCCTTGGAGCTATGGCCTACATATACATGGTAAAGGAATACAAGTAATCATCAACCATCAAATGAAACATTATGTACATAAGCATGTTCCTTACCAAAAGTTCTGCTCATACAAATGGAGTGGTCCATAGATAGATCCCCTCTCATTCGAAAAGAGGAAAGAGGTGGCCGAATTAACTCCTTCATTGAGTTATGTCTCTCTTCCAACTCCACATGGTTCATACATCTTTGAAAATGCTGATATAGTTCCTCTTCAAAGCCTTCCCAAGTGTAGCTCTCCATGATGGTGTTGTAAGCTCTCATGGAATAAGTACGACTGAAAAGGAATTCTTCATGAGATTTTTGTAGTAACTTATCCTTGATCTAGGAGGATCTAGATATTAAGATCCTACCATGATAATAGATGACTTCTTCTTGGAATGAATAGCCCTCTTCATGTAGCTAGTCATCAAGTATCATGCATGTGAAAAGATCCTTGGAATAATCCACCAACAGTTGGGATTTCCAATATGGATCAATATTCCATAGTGACAGCGCTGATGATCTATCACAAAGAACATCTGTCATATGGCTGCTCTTATCCTTGAAATCTCTCATGCCAAAGGGATATGTTGGAAGTTTGTTATCCTTCCCATGCTTCTTCGCCCACAGCGCAAAATCTGAAATGATAGTGGGTAATGATGATGTTGGGAGAATGTCTCCCTCCTCCTTGAGTCTACCCAAGAATATCAGCGCTGTATCATGCCCTTATAATGCTCCCATTCCTCCTGGATCTATGAATGGAGCATCATGATGTGAGACATGTCTCACCAAATCTGCATCAGGTGGCCTCCCAGGTGGTTTTCCACAAAATAATAATGACCCATGAGCCAAAGTCATGTGCATAATATATGGGTCTGTTAGGTCCTTGATTCCACTGTGCAAATCCATCTCTAATTTCTGTGTGGAATTTTTAGGTGAGGGATATGTGTGAATGCCGTTAATTATTTGAGTCTTGCCACTCTTTCTATCCACCCATTCCATTTGCAAAGTCTCCCAATCTGTGGTGACTTTCCCCAAAGTAATCAACCATTGCACACCCAATATAACATTGGTGTCAGGTATGTCAACCACAAAGAAGTGATCGGTCAATGTATATGTCCCCATGGTGAGTGATAAGGATGGAAAATAATGCATGCATTACATAGTTCTATCTCCCGGGACCAAAACAAAAAATACCTCAAAAGAATCTGTTGGTATTTCCCTCCTCTGCACTAGTTGGGCATCAATAAAACTGTGGGTATCCCCACTATCAATCAAAATAGAAACCATATGATGTAAGATGGAACCTCGAACCCTCAAGGTAAAGTACTTAGTTACTCCTCTCAATGATGCAAGAGCCCCTCCAGTTGGAGCAACTGCCCCATTCCCATCTCTTGATGGTGTTGATTCATCTCCTGATGTGTCAGCATTGTGACCTCTTCTTGGTTCATGTTCTTCTTCCTCCTCATCATCTGAGAAGACCCTTATGTAGTGTGCCTTTCCTGCTACACATTTATGTCTGGGTGCCCAATATTCATGGCATGTGAAGCAAATCTTCCTTCTCGTCAAGTCTCTTCGGATATCATCATCAAGAGGATTTTTTATTTTGGCTCTCCTTTGAAAGAGGAGCCTTCTCATCTTTTCCCTTTGATGGAAAAGAGGGCTTATGGTGAAATTTTTCTTCAGGATCTATTCTATCAAACCTCTCCACCAAAATCCTTGTGAACCCTGAATATGTAGTCACATTGGCATGACCCAATGTAGACAAGCCATGGAACCACCAATCATGTGCTTCACCCTCAAGGTGCAACACTGCTATCTTAATGGCCTCCATTTCTGGAACTTTGTTGAACTGGAATTAGATATCAAGCTTGTCTACCCATGATTTGGCAGTGCATTTATATGACCCATAAAAGTTGGGTAAGAAGAATCTTCCCATAGTGCGGTGTAGATCATGATTATGAATGAATCCACCACTTCTATTGTGATGCCTGGGTCTCCTATTGTCATTGATTTGAAAAAATTATTGAAAACTAAAGTGATCCTTGAATCTCTGAGTTTGAGACTCATACTTCATAAAATAGCTTTCAAGAGATTCTTGTTCTTGAAACCCTTCATTTACCACTGCCAAGAATGTAGGCATTGTAGAGCGCTAGGAAGCTTGTTGTTGCTGCAATGGCTGATCACTCCAGTGATGAGAAATGTCAGAGCCTTCACCATGTTGAAATCCTTAAGGGGATTCCTTTTATCTATCCATCCTCATCTCCTTCATTTTTTTAGCAATATCTTGCATAGCTTCGAGAATAATTTTAGGAAACTCTTTCTCTTCATCTTCTCCTCCAAATAAAGGGGTTTTACCCTTGTCTTCTTTTTCATTTGTATAATAAAACTTCTGATGTATTCTTCTTTGATACCTCTTCTCTCTATCAGTAAGAGGATCTCATTCTTTATATGACATATTTTCCTTTTAAGATGCACAAGCTATGCCAAGATTATGCTCTGATACCATTGTAATATTCCCAAATGGGAAAAGTAGGAATATAGTGCAAAATGCTGGAAAAATAGTGTAAAATGTCATTTAAAATAAAGAGGCCAATATGGAGACCTTATATTCATAATAACAACAACAAAATATGCATAAGAAATGGGACAGGTGCTGCTACTATATATAAAGAGCTGCAAGGCTGCTACAACACTGTTTTAATGGAACTTCTACAAAAAATGATTACACAATAGATATAAGGTTGATATGTGCCTCAAAATATAGATCCAATACAGATCTCAGCACTATACAACCTCCTTTGAAGAACCCCTTAAGGGTTTTTCAGCAAAACACCATGTACAAGATGGTGATCTAATGCCCTAAGGTTGAAGATCCACTGCAAAATACAGATTTGGAAAGTGTGGCTGATCTAATATGATCAATAATGCAGCCTCCTCTAATAGACTCTCTAGATCAAGGGCTGATCCCTTCTCTAGAAAACCTCCTCTCCAAATGGTGTGCCAAAACCACCCTGCAACTCCTCCTAAAAAATAACGCAGATCTGGAAATAAATTGCACTGTAGGGGAAAATAACTCAATGGCTCGAAGCCAAGATATGACAATAAGCGCCATGGCATTCCTGACTATCCTCCCAAAGGAAAGGTACCCTTATCCATTGAAAATAAGCAATGAAATTACCCAAAGATGGTCTCCACTGCTACAACCTGAAAAACAACTCAACCCTCAATAGGATCTGTGCTGTAAATGTAAGATGAAGCTTGGACTTAAGCCTGAAAGTGGAAAATGTAATACAAGACTCCTCCAAGAGCTTCTCAATGGAAGAGGTGGGATTTCCATTCAGGAACACCCAATGCTAAAAAACACTCAATCTCAGCTAAACAACTAGAGAAAGATAAATGTCTAAACAGACCATATATTTAGAAATATTAAATACATCAACATAATCAATATGGCTGCCATCCTCTTCCTTTTATAAGATATGAGCTTCCAAACCCTAGGCCCCATCCAATAATAGAACTACTTCCATGCAAAGCATCTCCATCTAAAACTGCACTGTCTTTCATTGATGGCCACTCCTCCATGACATCGCTATTGATTTGGTCAAAGTTGACCCAGTCAAGGTGTTCCAGCCCCTTTTCACATCTAAGGGTGCTCAATTAAGCTGCCAAGATATATCATTTTCACATTGGCATTAATTTATTCATTATTTAAGGAGAATTATGGACCTCCATTTTCCTCTTATTCATTAAAAAGAAAGCAAAAGAAAAATTTAATATTCCAACTAGCTCATGGCTAATTGGGAATATTATAATATGTCAACCAAGGGGTTTCCCTGATGAAAAGTACAAATCAGAATTCACACCATTTGGTGTGGGAGCCCCTTTGGAAATAAGGCCCGACTGCGATATTGTTGAAAATGCAGCAAGATGATGGAGCTTAGTGAAATGAAGTCGCCTTCACTAAGTGGGCCCGCAGGCAAATTCTGGCGCAAAATCTATTTTTTAGACTATGTACTATTTTTAGACATATGGAGCATGGTTCGGGGATTCCGAGTTTGAGATTCTTGAAGTATGTGTCATGTTGGTAAAAAATATATGAGACTCTATTTTTGAGGTCAAAGAGGCGAAGTCTATTTTTTAAGCTTTGCCTCTCCTTAAAACGGGGGGAAGTCAAATATTATTTACCCTTAATAATATTTCGAGACTATAAACAACGGTTTACTCTCTTGGAGCACTTCGGTTCGAGGCTACGAAGTGGCTCATGCATCCGATGAGAGGAATCACATGGTTCCCAAGGGTTTGATGGCATCATGCATGGTTGACTTTAGTTGGACTTCGAGTGGCAGAAGTTTGGAGGAGTTAATGAGACGGATAGTGGAGTTGTGTTATGTTTATTTTAGTTGAGCTGAGTGAGATTAGTTTAACTAGCTAATCAACTAGTTATGAGTGGAGTGAATTAAATATTATTTAATTCATTAATTAGTAACTCATTATTCAACTCAAGAACACATCAGTTCACTACGATTGCATGATCGAGTTCGGTGGAGACCGGTGAAAGAGGTAGATGAAAGCGGTAGAGTTAGCTATCGGTTGTGACTATCATTGTTGCTATTTTGCAACACCCGAGATAGGTGGAGTAAGCCCATGAGGATTGCACGGTTCGAGGCTGGTGGTTTATCTATATAAAGAGGCCATCCCATAGCATTGAAACAAGCAATAGAGGAAAGGCAATTGGTGGTGAGTTTTGAACCGGTAACTAGTTCAAAGCCGAGCTAGATGTGAGTAATGCTTGATGATGAAAGTCGCGAGTACTTGTGAGGATTATTATCGCGAGTTTGTTACTTGATTTCTCCATTATAATATACACAATAGGCTGCGGGGTTTTCAGCTATAAGCTTTTCCCCCATACATGCGTGTTAATGTGTATGATGATTTGATGTGTTATCGCTTGATTTTATTTCCGCATGTTTGATGATCTGAGTTGATCGAGTGGAAGAGATTATGTGTTGCATATAAATTCGAATTGTATGTGATCGGGATAGTCTCGGTGGATAATTAATTATTATTCAACAAATTTATACATGGTATCGGAGCTATTGAAGCAAAGATTGATCATCACGGTGATTACAAACTTATTTCGGTAGACGAGTACGCATGCGGGCAGGGTAGCCTCCGGATTCATCTTTCTTCGGAAAGTAAAAGGTACAGTAAACGCCCCTTGCGGTCGATCTGCATATGCTAGAAATAATTTTGTTCTCACGATCTAGAGCGGTTGAGCTTTGAGGTGGAATTCGAAGTTTTGCGGCGAGTTTTGTTTTCTTGGTGCCGGTGTTGAAAATGTCTTTCAACGGTTTGCGACTTGAATATGCTCTTGAAGACGAGTTCGAATTATGTTGCATGGAAGGATCGCATGGAGCGGTATTAGAAGATAATGTTCGAAGGAGTTCGTAGATATGGATGTCCAAAAAGCCACGATCTGCTTGAAGTCGAAGTATGGCAAAAGAAGATGGCGAAATGTCGAAGGATCTGTTGGAGGGCGTCAAGGATCATATTGTATCCGACACCCTGCATGGAAAGGCTACTCCATATTTAATGTGGAAAGCTTTGACGGATCTATTCCAGAGTAAGAGTGACCAAAGGAAAAGTGGCGCTCAAAGATAAGCTTCGAAACATCAAGATGGAGAAGGGCGACGAGTATCGCCAAATACCTCACGAAGTTCACTCAATGCGGAGATGAGATTTGGGAAGTGTGGGGGGTGACTTTGTTGAAGATGAGGACATGGTCGACCTAGCTCTCCTTGGTCTTAGAAGGCTTGGCACTCATATCAAGATAGTGTCAATGAGTCGGGGAGAAGGCTTTGTCGGGATGGGAGCGCCTTTGGGCGGATCTCATGCGGGGAGGAGATAAGGAGGACTACTCGAGATGGATCTTCATCAAAGGGAGCTAATGAAGAAAAGCTAGCGCTTTGGTGGCCAAAGCAAAGAAAGGGAAGGGTAAGAAAACCTCTCATTACGGGTGCAAAGGGAAAGAAGCGAGGATATGGCGAAAGTGAAGTGTTTTCACACGCCATGATCACGGACATTATGCTACCAATTGTCCAAAGAAGAAGAAGAACAAGCAAGCGAGAAGATACTGGGATGGAGAAGTTTTGGCTTCACGAGTTCAAGCTTGACTTTTCCTTGCGATCGCATGCTTGGTTTCAAGTGTGATGGGATCGGTATGGTTCTTGGACGGTGGTGCGTCATTTCATATGACGGGGAGATCGGGAGTTGTTCTCGGATACGGAGGACAAGGATTTGGGTGTGCACATCGAGATGGGGCGATGATGGTAGATACGGTGCGGCAGTATCGGTACCATATCCTTTCGGAGAAGTCACGGTAAACCCTTTATGCTTGAAGGATGTCATGCATGTACCTGGATTGAAGAAGAACTGATTTCGGTAGCGATGTTGGAGGATAAGGGGTATGATGTGGTCTTCGGCGAAGGAAAAAGCCTTCTGCAGCGGTAAGACTCCTGGAGAGACCCAGGAAGATAGGGGTTCGGACCAAGAACGTTTATCGATTGCGGAGTAGATGGGCTGACACGCGGCTATGGCATGCAAGGCGGGGAGAAGTGGTGAGCGGGATGATGAGGGCGAGCGTAGCACTGAGAGATTGGGCCACCTTCACCATGGAGCTTTGAAGGTCTGGCGATTTCTCTTGGGCTTCCTAAGGGCACCCTTGCACGGTCGGATCGGTGCAAGGGGTGTGCTTTGGGGAAGTATGTGAAAGCCACCTTTCACGAGAAGGATAGTCGCGCCATGGCGATCCTTGAGAGAGTTCACACGGACGTGTGTGGTCCTTTCTCGGTTGCTTCGACAGACAAAGCACATGTATTATGTGATCTTTGTTGATGATTTCTCTCGAAAGTCTTGGATCTTCTTCATGCGAAGAGAGAAATACATTCACGAAGTTACAGTGAGTTTAAAACGCGGTCGAGAAGGAGTCGAGGGAAGAGGGTGATTTCTATAATGAGTGATAACGGTGGTGAATTCATCTCGGCTGAATTCAAGGATTTACTGCGATGTAGAAGGGATTCGGAGAAGAGCTCATCGCACCCCATAACCCACGGCGAGACGGGGGTGGGTGAGCGAGAAGAACGAACGATCGTGGGTGCTTTGCACGGGCGATGTTGCATGATCGGGGGCCTACCCCTTCACTTGTGGGCTGAGGGCATGTAATACGGCGGTGTATGTGCGGAGACCGTTGTCCTCACAAGGTTCTTGGAATGAGTACACGGAGGAGGATTATTACGGCAAGAGGCTGATATTTCCCATTTGCGGATTTTTTGGTTCTCATGTCTACATGCATGTGACGAAGGATCAGAGAAGGAAAAGTTTGGATCCAGCTAGCTTGAGGTTGGAATATTTGTGAGAGTACCTTTCGATACACCTCACAACTACGGGTATATTTGTCGACGACGGTCGAAGAGCGTTAGTGCGACGGGATATAAAATTTCGGGGAGGAGAAAGCCATGCGGTGTTCGCTTGAGAGGGAGCTACACTTGCATGCGGATGAGGAGCTGTTAGTTCCTAAGGAGGAGCTTCGGGATGTGGATCAGCCACAAGAGGAGGTTCGGGAGGTGGAAGAAACCACCCGAGGGCGGCGCCAACCATCGGAGGGCACATGCGCTACTACGAAGGTGAGCGGCGGCTCGGGATGCAGAGAAGGTTGTAGGACCACCTACGGCACGGCGCGGACGAGAGAGAGTCACCCGAGATCAGATTCTGCTTGGATACATGGCTCTTGTGAGTCAATGTGTTGTGATGGAGCCATCCTCTTTTGAGGAATGCTGTGGAGGAACCCACATGGGTTGATGCCATGATCGAAGAATATGATTCGATCGTCGGGGAACGGTCGCATGGGAGATTGTCCCAAGGCCGGTGGGAAAATCGGTGGTGGGTTCGTGATGGATCTACAAGGTGAAGCGAGGCATCGAGCGGGAGTGTGGAGAAGTGCAAGGTGAGATTTTTCACCGTGGCTTTTCACAAATTGAGGGGATTGACTATGAGGAGACCTTTGCACTGTCGCAAGGTACTCTTCCATACGGACGATCCTTGCTCTCTCGGTGCGGATGGGGTGGCACATTCATCGGATGGATGTGAAGGCTTGCGTTCCTCAATGGAGTTATTGATGAAGAGGTGTACATAGAGCAGCTTTGAAGGTTTCGAGATCTTCGGCGAGTGAGTCGCATGTGTGCCGACTCAAAGAAAGCTAGCTATGCGGGCTGAAAGCAAGCACCTCGTGCTTGGTACACTCGGATAGACGACTACTTCACAGAGCTTGGATTCTCCAAGAGTGAGGCGAGATCCAAACACAGCAGATTGTGGTGGAGGGGAAGGCTGTTGATCATCAGTGCGTATGTAGATGATCTGATTTTTGACGCGATGAGCGAGTTGATACTTTCATGCAAGGAGGATCTTGCACGAGAGTTTGAGATGAAGGACTTGGGCATCCTTCATTATTTCCTGGGATTGGAGATTTGGCAACGCAGCGGAGGACTTTGTTTGTTTCTCGGGGGCAAGTATGCAGGAGATTCTGGAGAGGTTCAACATGCAAGGCAGCAAGCACTGTTGACACTCCTCTTCCTGGTGGTTGGAGGAAGGAGGATGCTACTTCGGCGGAGGTAGTGGATGCCACTTTGTCTATCGGCGAGTTGGTGGGGTCGCTTATGTATCGCGGTCAATACACGACCCGATATATGCTATACGATTAACCGACTTTCGCAAGCTATGAGTTAAGCCTACCAAGATCTTTTGGAAGTGCGAGGGCAAGCATGTATTGTGCTATATCGAGGAGGCACATCGGGATATGGTCTATGGTATAGACGGGGAGGATGGAGCGAAGCTTTTACGGCTTCACTAATGCAGTTGGGCGGGGGAGTCCAACGGACCGGAAGAGCACTTCTGGAGGAGTTTTCAGCATTGGGTCGATAGCAGTTTCCTGGTACAGTAGGAAGCAGAGATCCGTGGCACTCAGTTCAGCAGAGGCCGAGTACATGGCAGCTAGCTTGGCTACATGCGAGGCTATTTGGATGAGGAAGATCCTCGTTGGATTGTTCAGGTTGCATTTGGAGCCTACAGTGATCTACTGTGATAACCAGAGTTGCATTAAACTCTCGGCTAATCCAGTATTTCATGATAGGTCCAAACATATCGACATCAGGTACCATCATATCAGAGATTGTGTTCAGCGGAGAATCATGATGCTCTCATATGTTCCCACGGAGGATCAGGATGCCGACATCCTGACGAAGGCGCTCACCAGGAGCAAGTTCGAATTCCACAGAGGCAGGATAGGGGTTGCAGATAATCCATATCTTGCTGAGAGGGAGTGTTGAAAATGCACCAAGATGATGGAGCTTAGTGAAATGAAGTCGCCTTCACTAAGTGGGCCCGCAGGCAAATTCTGGCGCAAAGTCTATTTTTAGACTATGTCTATTTTTAGACATATGGAGCATGGTTCGAGGATTCCAGTTTGAGATTCTTGGAGCATTGGTCATGTTGGTAAAAATAGATGAGACTCTATTTTTTAGGTTGAAGAGGTCGAAGGCTATTTTTAGACTGCCTCTTCTAAAAATAGGGAAGTCAAATATTATTTACCCTTAATAATATTTGGACTCTAAACAACAATTTACTCTCTTGGAGCACTTCAGTTCGAGCTACAGAAGTGGCTCATGCATCTGACAGAGGAATCACGTGGTTCCCAAGGGTTTGATGGCATCATGCATGGTTGACTTCAGTTGGACTTCAGTGGCAGAAGTTTGGAGGAGTTAATGAGACGGATAGTGGAGTTGTGTTCTGTTTATTTTAGTTGAACTAGTTGAGATTAGTTTAACTAGCTAATCAATTAGTTATGAGTGGAGTGAATTAAATATTATTTAATTCATTAATTAGTAACTCATTATTCAACTCAAGAAAACATCAGTTCACTACAGTGTATGATCAGTTCAGTGGAGACCAGTGAAAGAGGTAGATGAAAGGGTAGAGTTAGCTATCAGTTGTGACTATACTGTTGCTATTTGCAACACACGGATAGGTGGAGTAAGCCCATGAGGATTGCGCAGTTCAGGCTGGTGGTTTATCTATATAAAGAGGCCATCCCATAGCATTGAAACACGCAATAGAGGCAAGGCAATTGGCGGTGAGTTTTGAACCAGTAACCTGTTCAAAACTGAGCTAGATTGTGAGTAACTGTATGAGAAAGTACCGAGTACTTGTGAGGAGTATTGTACTGAGTTAGTTACTTGATTTCTCCATTATAATATACACAATAGCTGCGGGGTTTTCAGCTATAAGCTTTCCCCATACATACTGTGTTAATGTGTATGATGATTTGATGTGTTATTGCTTGATTTTATTTCCGCATGTTTGATGATCTGAGTTGATCTGAGTGGAAGAGATTATGTGTTGCATATAAATTCGAATTGTATGTGATCAGGATAGTCTTGATGGATAATTAATTATTATTCAGCAAATTTCTACACATATATTCGTATATATTTACCTTGGGTACAATTTTCAGCACAAGAGAGTAATGCACAGGTACATTCAGATTAGCAAGTGAGTATTCCTTGTGGAATGTTTAGTTGAAGAATGTACAAGGTTCTGCTACTAAAAGGGAAAGAAAAAGTGAGCCTTTAAAAAAGAGTAATAGTAGTAATCTAGTAAATACGCATCAGCATATACATATAAATGAATCATTGGAAAACTAGAGAAATAGTTCACATAGAAGCAACGATTGTTAAAACACATACAACACACCTTCAACAAGATTAGTACCAAATCCACCGAAATAGTTCAATTTCCTTAGAATAGATGAAAACAACATACATCACAAACATTCAAAGAATAGCCTTACAATATTTACGACATACGCATGAAAGGGTGTTGTCTCAATGAACTTCGAAATTAAGCAAAAGGTCTAAGATACATCAAGATAATGAACACCACTAGCCCCAATAGTGGAGCGTTAGAGAAACCACTTTCTCCTCCAAAAGAACTATTTTCCTCTCTAATGCCTGTTAGGAGGATCCAAGGTGAAAATTCCTTTGCATGAGTTATGAGGGTGTATATATAATAAATGGGGTGACCATTCACCTCCCTTGGGACTCTTGGACCACCCTCATGATTGTTCAATTTCTCTATGACCTTTTGACTCCATGAATTTTCACATTCTATAAATGACTCATGTACTTCCACTTTACACTAAATTTCTCACATATTGAAATTACATAATCCATTAATGACGTGGCAAATGATTACTTACATACATCTTCACAGAGCACCTTAACAATACATGACATGACATTGATGACATGGAATTCATGATGATATGACAATGTCAAGCCACTCTTGCTGCTACTATATTTGTGTCTTCTTGAAAGGTGAAACTGTAGAAAATACACATAGATTCAATTGATCTTGTAATATGCTAAAAAAAAATACTTGAATCTATTCTAGAAAGTGTGGAAACCAATTACGATCGCACAATTACATGAACAAGAAAGAGAAAGAATTTAAATCTCACAACAAAAATATGTATCTGGGGAAAGCCTCAGCTAAAAACCCCGCTATATGTATATTGTATCAAGTCAAGAATATGAAACAATACAATGATTCTCTCAGACTTGATAGCTCTCTGCACTATCTTTGACTGTCTCACTTTGATCTAAGCAAGTTTGGTCCAATAATTAGCCAATTACTTTCCCATGTCTAACCAACCTTTCTCACACATTATTGAGGGAATTGAGCCCCTGTTAATTAGGCAATTCCCACTAATTTATTGTGCATTACATCCAAGGCATCCTGCTGCCCTCATGCATGACCTGTACAAATTTCTAATTGTACAATTGATAGTCTAATTCCCTTTAACTCCAATTTCAATTGGGTGTTCCTTATAAATGACACGCAACAACTATTTAGAGTGAATTATTAGTTATTTTATTGATCACTACATGTGAATTATATCATATTTAATTAACTGGACCTCTCACTAGCTCATTCATCAGTTAGAACTAGTTAAACTGATTTCAACTCAAATAATTAAGTTAAACAATTACAAATAAAAATAAATTGCAATTGGACCCCCTAAAACTTAGAGTGAACTCTACATGCCTCTAGTTTGACCCCCAACTCAAATTGAATGAGCTAACTAAGTCTTCCCATCTTATTTAACTCGTAAAATTTGTCATGTGATGTGTGTTAGCCACCTATAAATTTTGTCATATAAAATGGTGGCTAAGACCATTTGATAGCCTTCAAGAAACAATTTTTGGCCAAATTGTGAGTTCTTAAAGTATTATGAAGATAAATTTTTCTTGAGTTAATCTTCACTGCTGTTTCCCTCATAAATCCTGAAAAATCTGCTGTGTTCCTGAAGAAAAAGACTGCTAAAAACCCATTTTCCTTCATTTTTCCCCTCCTTTCACTCATAAAAAAGCCTCCATCTTCCTCACTTTAACCTTCAAAATCACTTCAAGACCCTTTTAAAACCATTTGGTCTCCTACCATTTTGTTTAAAAAAGCCTTCATTCCCCTATCGGAACCCCCCAATTGGCTTAAAACTCTGTTTTTAGCCTTAAAAATGCTTATATTTCATTACACAGAATTTTGGCCCTCGAGGGCTTAAATTTCATAATCCTCACTTCTCATAGGACCAACAGCCCTGAAACCGGGTGCTAAGGCCCTAAAATCCTTTTCTAAACCCGTAAAAACCTTTTTCTTCCTTTGTATTTTATGAAAAACCCAATTTTCCTATGTTTTAAAAGAACTCGATAGTTCATTGGTTTGGCGAAATGCCAACTATTGATCTAAGACCGATCAACGATAGCCGAAACATCACATTGGAGTTTTTCATTTGAACATATTTAAATGGTTATTGCCCCTCTCCGATTGGTGACCTTGCGATGGTTTCCTAACCATAGATCTGTTCCACCATACCTAGATCTAACGGTTTATATCGCTCCGTTCCAAAGCCCGCCCTTCCGCCTTTGACCTTCGCAGTTAATTCCTAACCGTCGATCTGGTTTTGAGATCGATGGCTCTAATTCAATCACATCACAAATTTTCTTTGTGCCATGCCTCTCTCCTCGCCGATTGAAATCTTGCGATTCAATCTGGATCGTCGAATCCATAAGAACTGACGGCCCAGATTAATCAAAACTCCGCCCCTTTTCCTCCACTTTTATCCCACTGATTCATTCCCGATCGTCGATCTCTCTAAAGATCTAACGGTCCGTGTGCTATCGCATCAACTCTTTTCATTGTTTCTTTCCCCTTGCCACCGCCAATCGCGATCTTCCGATTGCATCTTGGCCGTTCATTTCACCGATCCAACGGTCCAGATCAAACCCTGAACCCTATGTTGTTTCATAAACCCCGCTGTGTAAAGTTCTTCGGTGAAGATCCACCATTGTTATCTGCAGATCAACGGTCCGAAATAACCCAATCTCCGCCTGACCCTTGCTTCATTTTTTGTTCCATTAACCCCAAGATTCAATCTGAGACGTTAATATTTTTGATCCTATGGTCCATATTCAACCCGATAGGCCCAACTCCTTTGGGACCTATCTCTCCATCGACAAATCTTGACCATTCATTCCTTGATCCAACGGCTCAGATTAAAACCACCTTTGACCTTGACCACCTTTTCCACCCGCACATCTTACCCTCCATCGTGTACGATCCGCGCCGTTGGATCTGTGCTCATCCATCCGACGGCTGGAATTTTATTTCGTGTTTTCTCTGCGCCAGAGGTTTAACGCCTAAAAATAACGCGAAAAAAGTCGTTTCCCTGAGGACACGTGGTGGGCGGCAAAGTGTATCGCGTTTTTTTTGAGAAATCTTGGAAACCGCCTCAGAGCAGTGCGACACCAGTGGTTTTTATGGCCGAAACCACCTTACCCCTTTTACACTACATTCCCTCGTTTTTAATCTCCACTGTTGATCTCTGAGATCTAACGGTCCCAGTTTAATCTAACCATTAATTATCGCCCTCCGCCATTCTTCCAAGGGACCTCATCAACGAATCTCCGCCGTTGATATCTGATGGCTGATCTAATCCGATGGGCCAGAGGTTTTCCGAAACCCCAATTTTCATTTTAACCCTTTTTCCCTCCGCCGAAGGTTTTTCACCCATTTCCTTTGTATATTCTCCCATTTCGCTATAACGTGGCCCCTCTACATTATATTTTCCCAATCAGTCTCGATCGTTGATCTTTGCAGATCAACGACCCGGACTTAATCTCCACCACCGTTTGTCCATCCCCTCCCCTTTTGATCCCAGCGAGAAATCCTCGCCGTTCGATGCTTTCATCCAACACTGCGATCTAACCTCAACCTCCAAAGCAGTTTAAACCTTATCCCACAGGATTTTGTATAATTTCATTTGTTTGTGCAGGTTTTAATGATCTTTCCATTGTTTTAAAAGAAAATCAAAGGCCGAGGATGACAATCCCTAGGCCTTTATTCATAAAGGACATCACTCTGCAGGGTTCCATATCATGTTTCATCCTTGCCTCATGAGCACTGATGCTATTTTAAAAACCCTCTACACACCTATAAAAGAAAAGAAACACAGTGAACCTTAATCAAACAAAGAGTATCAGTGTCAAAGTATTGAATCATAGCAGAAATGAATGTTTAAATATTTTAAACACAATTTTGAGGGATTACAGCCTAAACTCGATTATCAAAAGCCTGATCCACACAATTGAAGACCTGAAGATAGAGATTAAGCCAAATTAGGCCTAAAACATATATCAAAAGCAAATTAACACTGTTTTAGGTTATAACAATGAAATATGTCAATCTGATAAGCCTCCACTGCCACATCAAAGGCTAATTGAATCCTCTCCAGCTACCAAAAGCACCACCTGCGGCCTCATAAATCAAAGAAGGTAGAGTTATTACCTCAGTCAGTGATATTTTGCCTTAAATCAGCCAGAGTTATTGCAAATTCTACCTAAAAGAGTTTTTGAGTCAAAAAAATCTACCCAACAAGCTTAATACTTAATGTAAACCAATTAATATAGATAAATATTAGAAACACTTCTCCATTGAGCCCCTCAAAGGCTGAGAAGCATTAATTGTATTAATTGAGCCTAAGCATTTGATTTTATGTAGAACCTCCTCATTTCTTCTATAAATACTTTTGTAGAAGATGAGATAATGTTGGTCACTGCATATCTGTTCCCTGTAAATAGTTTTCTAAAGTTGTTGTAAGCTCTGTTTATAATTGAAGATACTTAAGTTGAGATTAAAAGTTTGAAGCTGTAGAGACCCACTAGACTTGAAGATTGTAACTGGTTTGAAGCATTGAATACAAGTTGATTTATGGGATCCTGGTCTATGTCAACGGTGATGTTTTTCTTATTGTAACTTGTCATTTTATTTTTGTTTCCATTCTGTCCATCTTCTTCGATAAAGAACAACAATTATAGAGTTAGGATTTACTATCAAAGGTACCCTGCTCTTACTGATAAGCTTTATCTGTATGTTTTCTTCCAATTGTGTTGTTTAAGAATGATTTAATATAGTCCAAACAGTTAGGAATTCTAGCGTTCCCTCATCCTACTGTCTAAACTTTAAACATTGTTCTTGAATGTTATTTTCATTATCTGCGAAGTAAAGTTGAACTAGGGAAGTCTATGGTTAGCTCTGTCCTCTAGTCTCTTCTCCAAAGGTTGTCTGAAAATTTCCCTAAGAGTATGTTGAAAGCAGGTTAGGTTCAAAGTCCTTACCTGATCTTAGACTATTCTTTGTTATCTTAAGTGTTGTCTTGAATTTTTTTGCTAAGTAAAGCAGAGCTAGGGAAGTCTATGGTGAGCCCTGTCCTCTAGTTTCTTCTCCAACAATTTCTTTGAAAAGTTTCCCTTAGAATATGCTGAAAGCAGGATAGGTTCAAAGTCCTTAATTTATCTTAAGCTATTCCTTTTGTGTTTTAAATGTTTTCTATTGAAAGTGCATCGAAAGCAGGCTAGTTTCATAGTACTTACCTGATCTTAGATTACTTTTATGTTTTTCTTAAGTGCATGCCAAAAGCAGGATAGTTTAAAAGTACTTACTTGATCTTAGGCTGCTCTTTGTTCTTCATTTGTTTAAATTCCCTTTCTTATTGTCTCATTCCACTCCATAAAATCAACTTAAAGAGATCCTATGACATAGATTAGTTGCCCCATAGACCACTCTTGAACCTTGTTGTTTCAATGAAATCCTACTATGACTCCATAGCCCAATGGATTGAAGCTGCTTCTTGCCTATCTTGTTAGCTGAATTACTCTTCACTTTCATTCACCTTCACCCTTCATTTAGACTTCCTTCACCTTCACATATCTTTGCCCAACCAAAACAAACAAAAACCTTGTTCTTCATAGCTAGCCTAATATCACAATATCAAACCTTAAAGATACATCAATATTTGCACTTATAGAGAGATCCCTCTTTGGATTCAGGAGGGCTAGATCCTAGAATCCCAAAGTGGTTCAAATGTTGTCTTTGCAGCTTTAGTCTCACCAATCTGCTGAAGTTATAGATTCCTAACAATGTGGAATTACAATTTCCTTCTAATTTAATAAAGGGAAAATTAAATTAGAAGCCTCTTCTTGTTTCCAATTTCAAAAATTCCTCTCAACAAGAAAGGGATTTTCTACTACCTCGATACTGCCTCTGTGGAACTCAAATTTTCCTCTTGATAGAGCCTTCGTCAATATTTTTTCATCCTTCTCCTCCGTGGGAGTGTACTCTAATGACATAATCTGCCTCTGGACACAATATATGAGATGGTGATACCAGATATCATTATGCTTGGACCTGTCATGAAAAACTAGATTAATTGATAGTTTGATGCAACTCTGGTTATCACAATAAATCACCTTCAGATCCATTTGTTGACAAAACAAAGAAACAAGTATATTCCTCATCTAGATGGTCTCACATTATGCATGACTAGCTACCATGTACTCTGCCTCTGTTGAACTGGGTGCAACTGATCTCTATTTCCTGATGTACTAGGAAACTGTTGTTGATCCAATGTTGAAGATGCCTCCTGATGTTCTCTTCCTATTGGATGGACTCCATGCCCAATTTCATTCTGTGAAGCCTTGAATCTTCACTCCTTTTATCCACATGTGTTAGCCAACCTTAAATTTCTGTCATATCAGATGGTGGCTAAATAATGATTGGATAGCCTTCAAGAAACAATTCCATGATTAAAATTGTTGATACTCGAAGACTTTTGATAAATATCGTATCCTTGGTTAAATATTCACTACTGTTTCCATTCAGAACTCAGAAATCCTGCTGATTCCTAAAGCCAAAGTACTGCTGCTAAAACCCTATTTCTTTTCCTTCCCCTCAAGCTAACCTCCTCTTCTATTCCTCCATTTCCCTTGAAAACCCCTCAACTTCATGATTCCTCCTTTTCCTTCATTTAAATTCATTTCCTAAAGGTCTAAGACTCACTCTTAGCCTTGCCAGAACCCTCATTTCCCTTTAAAAACCATAGAAAACACACATTTTCTATGTGCTGGACTTAAGCCCCTCAGGCTAAGCCCCTACCCCTTTTTTCTCCATACGCCTAAGCGCCGGAACCAAACGCTGTGATCATTGGGCGCTTACTCATTTTTCTCCGCCCGAAACATCAAAAACCTTTGAAAATCGGGTTTTATTTAAATCTCAAAGTTTTCTGCCCGCGAAAATTATGAAATAATCTTGACCGTCGATCTGCTCCACAGATCGGACGGCGCGGCACACGACTTATCGAGTGGACCCCCCGGCCATACGTCACTTCTCAACTCTGCCTGGTTTTTCCGCACCGCTTTCGTGCGAAAGGTGGTTTTAACCCGACAGCCATCGATTCCATACGCTGGCTGCCACGCGTCCTCTGTACTTTTCCAAAACCGCCGCATAAAGTAAATCCCCCGCGCATTATCCGTCAGACCATGACCGCCCAGCGGAATCAACAATAGCCGCCCGATCTGGGCCCCTGCAGCCAACGACTGTCATTCGTTGAAGTCACCCTCCCTTTAATCAAGCTGCATACTGTTTAGCCGGGCCCCGGTGCAACTGAGAATCCGTCTCCGCCGTCGATCTCTGCAGATCGACGGTCCACCTTCAACTTCCTGATTCCATTACTCAGTCCACCTTTTTCCTCCGCTGACTTTCCAAATCACTCCCGATCGTTGATCACAGCGCGATCAACGGTTCCGATCGCCCCGTTTCTCCCGCATGCCCTCCGATGCAGATTTGCCCATATAAATGCAGGATTTTATAATTTTTTTTGTATTTTGCAGGTTTTAAAATTCTTTCGCCATGTCTGAAGAAGATTTGAAGGACGAGGGTGACGACTCCCATTCTTTCGATTTAACAAAGGAGATCGACCACAGGGTATAGAACTATGTTGTCAACAAGGTTTCATGAGCCGTTGACGCAGCATGCCCCTGTCAAACTTAGAAAACATTGAACAAACCCAGAAAAAGAGTATCAGAAAGCAGAAATGGATCAGAGCAGGAGTTTAATGGACAGATTGGAAGGGATTACGGCTAAGACGGACATCAGAAGCCTAATCTCCCAGCCTGAAACACAGTTTAAAAGGAAAACCTAAAAAGTGTTTATCAGACATAATGCCTCCATCGCCATATCTGAGGCAAATTGATTCCTCAACCACCACATCGCCACCTGTGCCTCAAAGGATTCAATCAGGAGCTGAATTTATTGATCAGGATCAGATTTTCGCCTTGACACAGCCAAAGAGGTCACTTCTGCCAGGGCCTTCAATGCAAAGAATATCTGCAGAGTTACTTCGGACTACCTGTGCCTCAAAGGTCAAAAAATACTCCTACCCAGCTTAAATCATGAGTGCAAATCAATTAATACGGTGAACACCTCTTCTGTTTCTTCATTAAGCATCCCAAGGGCCAATGGGCCATTCAAATCCTGTATTAATTGTAATTGAGATCTTTTTCAGATCTCACCTCCTCGTCTTTCTATATATACCACAGCAGAGATAAGTGAAGGTGGGTTGGTTGTTGGTTGTTGTTTGATCACAAGTTGTAACATTGAAACTCTCAGAAATAAATATACAAGTCTGTTGAAGTTGAAAAACAAATTGAATTCTTGGATGTCTTGATGATGCTGTTGCATCCCTGTTCCTGAGAAGGCTCTATCACTGGATTCATGAGCTTGGTTGTTGGTGAAGTATTCTAACTATTTAATGTTTTCTCCTATTTTCATTATGTTTCATAATCTCTTACTACAGTAGGCTGAAAGTTTTAGGCTAAGAAATGATTCCTGGAAGCACCTTAGACCTGTTCACCCTTCACTATTTTATGTTTTCTTCTGCTGAAGTATTTTAGAGGATTTAAACCTTCTCTTTAGTCTTCATGCTTGTTTATTTCCTTGATAGCTCAAATAGTTGGTTTCAGCATGATTTATGGTTCTCCCTGCTTGTCTGCCATCACTTGAAAGCTGTTATTGAAGTCTCCCTTTGAAGTACCATTGTCTTAAGTTAATCAAAGAGGTCGGTTTTTCTCTTACTCTTTGCCCCTGCTTGAACATTTGTTTTGAAGGTCTTTATAGTTGCAAGCATATATGTTATGTAGGTGTTCCCTCTTCTATGAATGCAGCTATCAGTGAATATTTTATGTTTTCTAAGTCCTTTTAAATAAAATATTTGAGGAAATAGGGAGTTCCCCGAATCTTAGATTTCATTTTAAAAGTTTACTTGAAGTCATTATTTGCTTAAAGAATGTTTGTGGAATTTATGGTTAGCCTTGTCGATCAAATATCTCTTTATTTTTAAGTTATGTTTTCAAGTTCCCTTTGTTGAGAATTAAGCTTCTCTTTCCAAAACATTAATGTCCATCTCATTCCAAAACAAAGGATCCTGTGGCCAAGTTAGATTTGCCCTTTGATATCCCATATCCCTTGAAGATTTTGTCATGACCTTATTTTGACTCCATTGCCCAATGAACCAGATATTTCCTCTTTCTGTCTATCTTTCCTAGACCTTTCATATTCTGCTGTATCAACTCAACCCAACCAAACAAACATCTGCACTTAAATAACTAGTCTAAAATCCATAATCAAAGCAAACAAGATAAACCTTTGCAAACAAATATTTGAGAGATCCCTCTCTGAGAACAGGAGGACTAGATCCTGGAACTCTAAAGATTGGTTCTGATGTTGCCTTGTCTTTTGATTGGCCAAACTGTCAAAACACGGGATACCAACATAATGGCGATCACGTGGGACCCAACTGAGAATTAGAGGTTTCAAAACCTTTCTTAAAACCTTTAGGTCCAGTATAACATAAGTAACTTTCTTCAAGCACTTCCTCACATAATGGAAATCATGATAGGACTTGATTGAATCAGTGACAAACTAAGTAACCCTTAGGACTCCTTTTAATCCTTATCAAACCTTGAAGGAACCAGTTACCAAGCCATAAGAGAAACTCTGTTTGTTTGAACACCTTAGCTAAGTGCAAAATCAGACTTGGAACACTCTCTTAACCTATAAAACCAAAATAAACTCAGAAAAACCCAAAACTATTTCAAGTTTGGCTTCATAATAAACATGGTAGTGGACCATAGAACCTTTTACCTCCTCACGAGCTAAAAACTTCCACTTTATAGTGAAACACTCATTCCCACATATCACTTACCTTTGATGTGTTTTACCTTGTACTCTTAGACAGAGTCTGGAAAGGGCCAGATAGCCTCTAGATCTCATCCTCTTTTAGAGGTGATATATCTGGTGAATGCCCTCCCAGTCAATCTCTGGTTAGAGTTTGTTGTGTTTCGGGATATCCTTAAAAAAGGATGTTTCACAAGCACTGTGGTGGACAGTGTACCTCTTTGAAAACACTCTAAAATTTCCACCTAGCGACTCCACAATCCTGAGCAGACCTTAAGACTCCGCTGGAAAGAACCCTTACCATTATAACATTTTCCAAATCCAGTTAGAGGACTGTAGGATCAAAATTTGTGTAAACAGATCAGTTAACCTCTCAAAGATTGTCATACTTGGTTGAACTTTTCTTGTTATTTTGGGTCTAAAAACACACCATAGTGGCTTCTAGAAATATCTACACTAGAGCCCATCCTGACCCCAACCCACCTAAAATAGTTGATGACCCAGAAAGTATCCTTTGGAAGTCTCCTAAGATTAAATTATCAACTGTTTTCAGATCATCCCTAAGAGCTAAATCAGTTCCTGAAAAACTTTCAGCTCTACAACACTCACAAGCTGACTTGGTTAATCCATTTAGGACTAGGTCATTTAGTGAGTTAGAACAACTAGATTCTGAGTCTTCACTATCATCTCCTGAAACAAGTGAACATCTTGGTAGCAGAGAAACAACACCTCCTGATTTACATTTTCTTCACATCCTAGGTGTTTCTCATCCAAGATCAGCTCAGCAGTCTACTCCTGGTCCATCCACTTCTACTCATCCTACATCCACTGTTCAAACCACCACACCTCAGCCCACTTTCCCTCTTGTCAATCCACCACTTGTTAATCCACCCCCACCACATATCATGGCAGCATGGTATGCTCCCTTAGCCCTTACTGTACCACTAGTCAATCTTCCGCAGGACTATCAGTCCAAAATTCCATTATATGATGCTAATAATGCTACAAATGCATCACAACATGTGGATAAGATGAATGACTATTTTGACCGAAATGAAATTGATGATGATTCTGTCAAACTTAGATTATTTTCTCAGAGCTTAGGGGGAGAAGTAAGAAAATGGTTTAAAGGTTTAGCCCCCCGTAGTATTAACGATCTCCAAGCCTTCCATCAAACATTCCTAAATAAATGGGAAGTAAAGAAGAATCCTCTCCAAGTCCTTGCTGATTACAACAATCTCCGTAGGAATCCTGGGGAAAGTGTACAAGCATATTGTACTAGATTTAACGGTGGATATAATGCACTTTACCCAGAACTAAAACCTCCACAAGGCTCAGCCTTAAACAAGTTTCCTGAAGGATTTGACTCTGACATGACTTACTCACTGAGAGAAAGAGATTTTGCAACTCTTGAAGATATGCAAAGGGGTGCTCTTTCTGTGGAAGTCAACTTAATAGAAAAGAGAGTATCTTTCAGAGAGGAATCCCCTCCCTCTACTTCAAGCTCAAAAATGGAGAGAATGTTGGAAGAAATGATGAAAGATATGAACATAATTAAGAAAGCACAAGAAAATCAAAACCAGACTGCACTTCAAAACAATCAAAATAGAAATAGAAATCAGAATTATAGAAGAGATAACAATCAAGATAAGCAAAAAGAAAGTGACCAAAAAATTAGACCTCCCTTTCAATAGAACTATGTAGATCAATATGAGGAAGACATGGAGTTGGAAAGGTTGGAAGAATCACATGTAAACTTGATTGGATCAGGCATTGGCGATGATGTTTTCCTCACTGATGAAGAACAAGGTTTCTTCCTAATAATCAAAATACGAACACCTATGAAGATTCTGATGACTATAGATTGGGTTTTGAAAATACAATCATGGAGGTACACAAACAGTATAATCTTAGGAGCAAGGGAAGTGTAGAAAATCCAAAAGATAAGAATACTAGCACTGCTGTCAAGAAAAACGAAGAAAACCAGCCCAAGAAGACAGCAGAAAAAACCAATATTTTGGCCAAAAAACCAGATTTAAATAAAGACAAGGGAATCCAGCCAGATGTTGAACAAAGCACCCCTACCACTTCAGCTAGTGGTCCTAGTAAAACTATTCCTATCACTAGTTCAAGCAAGGTTCAACAAATCAAAGCTGCTGAAAAGAATTCAATTGAAAAAACAGATATAAATATTAACAAGTCAATTATTCCTTTCAGCCTTGAGGGAGAGATTGCTAAGATAAAAATTACCATCCCCCTAGCTGAACTAGTAACCCAAGAAGTGTACAAAAACCAAGTTTTGAAAGCTTTAAACTTAGGAAGTGATACTGATACCTTAAACTTGACGGATGACAAGCCTGAGTTGTTGTTTGGCCCAGAGGTTGAAGGAAAATATCAAGAAGGACCAGTCCCTCCCTTCTATGTTAGTTTGAACATACACAATAAAATTCTACACAACGCCATGTTAGATTCTGGAGCTTCACACAATCTAATGCCCAAAGTAGTAATGGAAAGTCTAGGCTTAGAGATTACTAAACCATACAAAGATTTTTATTCTTTTGACTCAAGCAGAGTCAAATGTTTGGGTTTAATCAAAGATTTATGTGTTAACTTAGCTCAGATCCCCGCCAAGAATCTAGTAATGGATGTAGTTGTAGCTGACATTCCCCCTAAGTATGGCATGCTCTTATCAAGATCATGGGGAGCCAAACTTCAGGGAAGCCTTCAAATGGATATGTCTTATGCCACCATCCCTGTTTTTAACCAAAACAAAAGACTATACAGAGAATCCCACATGAAGTACATGGTGAGTAACATGGACAAACCAAACAACACTCCAATCTATTCTATTCAATCAAGTTTAGACTCCTTTATCTTGTGTAACGAAGATGAAATTACCCAACAAGGTAAAGAAAACATGGACCCAATCAATTCACAAGAACAATCCAATCTTACCTCGAATCAACTTCAAAATATTGACAATCAACAGCAACAAGAAAGTGAAAATGAGTCAAACATACTCTGGACAGTAAATTTCGATGGATCTTGCAATAAAACTAGTGCAGGGGCAGGTGTCTGGATTCAGAACACAAATCAGAGTTTTTCATACAAATTAGATTTCCCGTGCACTAACAACATCGCTGAGTACGAAGCCCTCCTCCTAGGTTTACAATTGCTCAAACAGTTAAAGGCCCAAAGGATATCTGTTTTAGGAGATTCCGAACTCATCATCAAAAAAATCAAAGGAGAATACTCAGCCAAGAATCCAAGGCTTAGGGAATATCGAAATGTTTCCCTAGACCTACTAAAAACTTTCGAAAAATACGAACTCATTTTCATTCCTAGAGCACTGAATCATCTAGCAAATGAACTTGCCTTCATGGCTAGCATTTGCCAAGTACCTGAGATAAATAAACAAATCAGTATAAAGGTGAAACACAGACCTGCGGTGCCTGATAACGAAGATCATTGGTAGGTGTTTGAATCTGACAAACACATAGATGATTTCTTGAAATCAGAAAATGATTTCAGCATACCAACACCAGAAACTAGCCATGAAGACAACTGTTTGTATATTGAACAAATCCCAGAAGCTGAAATGACATGTCCTGCTAATATAAATCATTGCGAAAATCCATTTAAAGTAGAGGTAGTGAACAATGAAGACCAAGAAGACTTGGAAGTCTTACAATGCAAAAATGATAAGATCCCAAGAGGTCTCACACCTTTAGAACACCTGTTTGATCTCAATGATGTAGCTAAAGAACCCAGAATGGAGCCTGTGGAAACAAATGTAGAAGAACATAACATAGGCAATCTAGCAGAACCCAGGATGATCAAGCTATCCAGCACCCTCCCAACCCACATAAAATTGCAGTACATAGAGCTTTTCAAAGAGTTTAAAGATGTGTTTGCTTGGGAATACAAAGACTTGAAATCATATGATACCAGCATCATCCAGCATAAAATCCCCTTGAAGGAAAATCAAAAGCCTTTCAAGAAAAAACTAAGGAGAATAAATCCTCTTTTACTACCTTTGGTTAAGGCAGAAATTGAGAAAATGTATAATGCTGGCATCATAGTACCCATTAGATTTTCAGAATGGGTATCAAACTTAGTTTTTGTTAGAAAGAAAACCGGGGAAATCAGGCTCTATATTGACTTCATAAATTTAAACAGAGCCTCTTTAAAGGACAACTACCCCTTGCCCAAAATGGACCATATACTTCAAAGAGTAGTTGGGTCAAGAAGAATATCCCTTTTAGATGGTTTCTCGGGTTACAATCAGGTGTTAGTGTTCCCAAGTGATCAAATCAAAACTGTTTTTACCACACCTTGGGGCACCTTTATGTATGTCAAAATGCCTTTCGGATTAATGAACGCAGGGGCCACCTTCCAAAGGGCCATGGACATAGCCTTCTATGAAGATATTGGCTATTTTATAATTATTTACCTTGATGACATAACTGTTTTCTAGAAAACTGATGAAGAACATTTGATTCACCTAAGAAAGGTCTTTGAGAAATGTAGGAAATTTGGCTTATCACTGAATCCCAAGAAGACCCTCTTTGGTCTCCAAGAAGGGAAACTTCTTGGTCATATAATTTCAGAAGAAGGAATCAAAATAGACCCTACAAGGATAGATGGCATATTGCAAATTAGCCATCCTAGAAGCCTCAAAGAATTGCAATCCTTCATTGGAAAGATAAATTTTTTGAGAAGGTTTATTTCCAACCTTGCTGAGCTATTAAAACACATTACAAACATGCTTAAGAAAAACGTGGGTGTAAAATGGACTTTACTAGCTAAACAATCATTTGAAATGGTCAAACAAGCTCTTACCCAAACACCAGTCCTGATTAGTCCTGATTTTACCAAAGAATTTTATATTTTTTCTTTTGCATCTGAACATACAATAGCTGCAGTCTTGCTTCAGAAAAATGATTTAGGACAAGAACGGCCAATATCCTTATTTAGTAAGGCCTTAAGAGACTCTCCTCTCAATTATAACATCATGGAGAAGCAAGCCTTAGCATTAGTGAAAGCTTTAAAAGACTTTAGGGTCTACATCTTACACTCTCACATAATTTCTTTTGTTCCACATACTGTTGTCAAGGATATTCTAAGTCAGGACCCTGATGGTAAAAGGGGAAAGTGAATTGCAACTATTCTTGAATATGACTTAGAAATTAGGCCCACCAAACTAGTAAAAGGGCAAGGATTAGCAAAACTCATGGCTGAGTCTAACTTCCAAGCATTAGACATGAATATGGTATATGTGTTGGAAGAAATAGAAGAATATGATGCTCCTTTTATTGAAGAAACCTTTCTAAATTCTCCTTGGTATGCTGACATTGTTTATGTGCTTTTATATTTAAACACCCCTCCTTCTTTATCTAAAACTAAAGCTAGATTCTTGAAACAAAAAGCTTTGAGTTTTTGCATATTAGATGGAGTATTATATTGGAAAAATGCTGCTGGAATTTTGCTTAAATGTTTGCTTGAAGATGATGCAGGAAGAATCATGCATGAATTGCACAATGGTGAATGTGGAGGCCACCTCTACTGGAAGGCCACAGCAAACAAAATTCTCAGATTAGATTACTATTGGCCTACCCTTTTCCCAGATACTCAGAAGCTGGTCATGTCTTGCCATAAGTGTCAAATCTTTGATGGCAAGAGAAATCTCCTTTCCTTACCCCTACATCCTATCAGAGTTGAGGCACCTTTTCAACAATGGGGGTTGGACTTCATTGGAGAAATTCATCCATCTTCCTTAGCTTAACATAAGTGGATCCTCACAGCCACTGACTTCTTCACCAAATGGATAGAAGCTATACCTACCAGGAATGCTAATGACTCTGTCATTATCAAGTTTCTTGAAACCCATATCCTATCCAGATTTGGTTGTCCCAGAAAAATCATAACAGACAATGCTGCTGCTTTCAAATCCAAAAATATGGTTGATTTCTATCACAAATACTATATAACCCTGGGCCATTCCACTGATTACTATCCCCAAGGGAATGGGTTAGCTGAATCCTCCAACAAGAGTCTCATTAATATCATTAAAAAGCTGTTGGAAGAAAATAGAAAATCATGGCACAGTAAGCTAGTTCATGCCTTATGGGCTGATAGACTAACCACAAAGAAATCAATAAATATGTCCCCCTATCAGTTAGTTTATGGCATGGATGCAATCTTTCCTACCTCATTAGGAGTTCCAGTCATGAAGCTCCTTCAAGAAGTACAGGTTGAAGAAAATGATATGCAGAGGAGGATCAACCAAACAATTCATTTGCAGCAGACCCGAGAAGAAGTTTATGAAAGAGCACAGTTAGTCCAAGAAAACATGAAGAAGCAATTTGATAAAAGGACTACGGAAAACAACTTCTAGATTGGAAGTGTTGTTCTTAAATGGGATTCAAGAAGAGAAGAGAAGGGGAAACATGGCAAGTTTGAGAACTTGTGGAAAGGGCCATGTATTATTCATGCCGAGAGGGGTCATAATACATTTTTCTTAAAAGAAATGAATGGAGAAGACCTATATGGAAGTCCCGTCAATGGCAGGATGCTCAAGCATTACTTCTGCCAAGAATCTTAAGTTTTAAAGTATTTTTGTTTTTATCATTGTAAATATCATAGTCTAACCATTGCATTCAAAGTTATGAAAAATCTAAAACACAAAAAACAAAGAAAAGAAAAGAGGGCAGAATGTGAAAACAAGAAAGGCAAAGCCCCATGCCAAAAAAGAGTAACAAAACTGAAAGTGTGCAAGCTTAAAAGCCACTCCTGATAACCAAGCTTCTAGTTAGTCAAACAGCCTAATCTTGACTAATTAGTTTTAAATTTTCTGCTGATAGGGTAGTGGATTTGGTTTGCCAAATTGTTTAATCTTGGCTTATCAGTAGGTAGATTAGGATAGAAATTAAAGGTTCAAACAAATTCAAAATTTGAACCAAAGTATCGAAAGAGAGATGACTCAAAACTGTTTTATTTTCTGAGTCATAAAAGAGAAAAACTTGTTGTAATTTGCCCAAAATCTGAAATCAGTTATCAAAGAAGAGACAACTCAAATAAAAGCAAAAATAGAGCTGTGAAGGAAAGAGAAGGCCATGATGAGAGACTTTCATATCTTAAGCCTTCCATTTTGATTTTAATTTTCTGCAAATAAAAATCTATGTGCAGCTTGTTTTTATGCCATAGATTACAGCAAGTTAAAACAACTTAATCTTGACTTGACTGTTTTTGAATTTATGTTATAAAATTTAGAGAATGAAAGTCTGTTGGACAGCTTAATCCCAACAGACAGTAGATTAGGTAGAGAATCATATAGGTCCAACTGTTTAATCTGGATCCATGAAGAAATAAGGAGTAGAGTTAGATTAGTTTTTATGCTTTCAAAAAGAATAAAATGTTGTAAGAGAGTTTGCCAATCCAAGTGCACTCTGATGAAGAGAAAATGTTAGATCAATAGGATTGGGTAGGTAGAAAGTTTGTTGATAAGAGCTCCATTGTTTTCCAAAGATTGAAAATTAGTTTCCAGAACAAAGAAAGATCTTTCAAGCAGAAGAAACAACCCAATGGATGAGGCAACTGATCAGCCTCCCAGAGAATACAAGTCTGCAGTTCTTGATGCCTTTAAAAAAGACACTATCCCCAAGTGGAGCCACAATTATCCACCCTTAAATTTCTGTCATATTAGATGGTGGCTAAATAATGATTGGATAGCCTTCAAGAAACAATTCCATGATTAAAATTATTGATACTTGAAGACTTTTGATAAATATCCTATCCTTGGTTAAATATTCACTACTGTTTCCATTCAGAACTCAGAAATCCTGCTGATTCCTAAAGCCAAAGTACTGCTGCTAAAACCTTGTTTCTTTTCCTTCCCCTCAAGCTAACCTCCTCTTCTATTCCTCCATTTCCTTCGAAAACCCCTCAACTTCATGATTCCTCCTTTTCCTTCATTTAAATTCATTTCCTAAAGGTCTAAGACTCACTCTTGGCCTTGCCAGAACCCTCATTTCCCTTTAAAAACCATAGAAAACGCACATTTTCTATGTGCTGGAATTAAGCCCCTCAGGCTAAGCCCCTACCCATTTTTTCTCCATATGCCCAAGCGCCGGAACCAAACGCTGTGATCATTGGGCGCTTACTCATTTTTCTCCGCCCGAAACATCAAAAACCTTTGAAAATCAGGTTTTATTTAAATCTTAAAGTTTTCCGCCCGCGAAAATTATGAAATAATCTTGATTGTCGATCTGCTCCACAGATCGGATGGCGCGGCACACGACTTATCGAGTGGACCCCCCGGCCATACGTCACTTCTCAACTCCGCCTGGTTTTTCCGCACCGCCTTCGTGCGAAAGGTGGTTTTAACCCGACAGCGAGCGATTCCATACGCTGGCTACCACGCGTCCTCTGTACTTTTCCAAAACCGCCGCATAAAGTAAATCCCCCGCGCATTATCCGTCAGACCATGACCGCCCAGCGGAATCAAAAATAGCTGCCCGATCTGGGCCCCCGCATCCAACGACTGTCATTCGTTGAAGTCACCCGCCCTTTAATCAAGCTGCATACTGTTTAGCCGGGCCCCAGCGCAACTGAGAATCCGTCTCCGCCGTCGATCTCTACAAATCGACGGTCCACCTTCAATTTCCTGATTCCATTACTCAGTCCACCTTTTTCCTCCGCTGACTTTCCAAATCGCTCCCGATCGTTGATCACAGCGCGATCAACGGTTCTGATCACCCCGTTTCTCCCGCACGCCCTCCGATGCAGATTTGCCCATATAAACGCAGGATTTTATAATTTTGTTTGTATTTTGCAGGTTTTAAAATTCTTTCGCCATGTCTGAAGAAGATTCGAAGGACGAGGGTGACGACTCCCATTCTTTCGATTTAACAAAGGAGATCGACCACAGGGTATAGAAATGTGTTGTCAACAAGGTTTCATGAGCCGTTGACGCAGCATGCCCCTGTCAAACCTAGAAAACATCGAACAAACCCAGAAAAAGAGTATCAGAAAGCAGAAATGGATCAGAGCAGGAGTTTAATGGACAGATTGGAGGGATTACGGCTAAGACGGACATCAGAAGCCTAATCTCCCAGCCTGAAACACAGTTTAAAAGGAAAACCTAAAAAGTGTTTATCAGACATAATGCCTCCACCGCCATATCTGAGGAAAATTGATTCCTCAACCACCACAGTGCCACCTGTGCCTCAAAGGATTCAATCAGGAGCTGAATTTATTGATCAGGATCAGATTTTCGCCTCGACACAGCCAAAGAGGTCACTTCTGCTAGGGCCTTCAATGCAAAGAATATCTGCAGAGTTACTTCGGACTACCTGTGCCTCAAAGGTCAACAAATACTCCTACCCAGCTTAAATCATGAGTGAAAATCAATATATACGGTGAACACCTCTTCTGTTTCTTCATTAAGCATCCCAAGGGCCAATGGGCCATTCAAATCTTGTATTAATTGTAATTGAGATCTTTTTCAGATCTCACCTCCTCGTCTTTCTATATATACCACAACAGAGATAAGTGAAGGTGGGTTGGTTGTTGGTTGTTGTTTGATCACAAGTTGTAACATTGAAACTCTCAGAAATAAATATACAAGTCTGTTGAAGTTGAAAAACAAATTGAAGTCTTGGATGTCTTGATGATGCTGTTGCATGCCCGTTCCTGAGAAGGCTCTATCAATGGATTCATGAGCTTGGTTGTTGGTGAAGCATTCTAACTGTTTAATGTTTTCTCCTGTTTTCATTATGTTTCATAATCTCTTACTACGGTGAGCTAAAAGTTTTAGGCTAAGAAATGACTCCTGGAGCACCTTAGACCCAATTTACCCTTCCAGCATTTTTATGTTTTTCTTAGTTTGCTGAAATATTTAGAGGCTTTAAACCTTCTCTTTAGTCTTCATGCTTGTTTATTTCCTTGATAGCTCAAATAGTTGGTTTCAACATGATTTATGGTTCTCCCTGCTTGTCTTTTATCACTCAAAAGCTGTTATTGAAGTCTCCCTTTGAAGTACCATTGTCTTAAGTTAATCACAGAGGTCGGTTTTGATCTTACCCTTTGCCCCTGCTTGAATAGTTGTTTTGAAGGTCTTTATAGTTGCAAGCATAGATGTTATTTAGGTGTTCCCTCTTCTATGAATGAAGCTATTAGTGAATCTTTTATGTTTTATAATTCCTTTAAAATAAAATCTTTGAGGAAACAGGGAGTTCCACGAATCTTAGATTTCATTTTAAAAGTTGTCTTGAAGTCATTATTTGCTTAAAGAATGTTTGTGGAATTTATGGTTAGCCCTGTCTATCAAATATCTCTTTATTGTTAAGTTGTGTTTTCAAGTTCCCTTTGTTGATAATTAAGCTTCTCTTTCCAAAACATTAATGTCCATCTCATTCCAAAACAAAGGATCCCATGGCCAAGTTAGATTTTCCCTTTGATATCCCATATCCCTTGAAGAGTTTGTCATGACCTTATTTTGACTCCATTGCCCAATGAACCAGATATTTCCTCTTTCTGTCTATCTTTCCTAGACCTTTCATATTCTCATGTCAACTCAACCCAACCAAACAAACATCTGCACTTAAATAACTAGTCTAAAATCCATAATCAAAGCAAACAAGATAAACCTTTGCAAACAAATATTTGAGAGATCCCTCTCTGAGAACAGGAGGACTAGATCCTGGAACTATAAATATTGGTTCTGATGTTGCCTTGTCTTTTGATTGGCCAAACTGTCAAAACACGGGATACCAACAACATGTACCATAGCCCAAACTTTGTAGTGCCTCTAAGATAGCTCAACACATGATTTCATTCCTTCCAAAATAGCTTGGTAGGCTTGATCATAGATTGACTAAGTTGGCTAACCACATAGCATATGTCTGGTCTTGTTTTCACCAAATACATGAGTGAACCCACAATATTCCTGTAGATGGTAGCATCTACTATTTTAGCTAAGGTAGCATCCTCCTTCCTCCAGCTTCTTTCGAAAGGAGTATCCATGGGTTTTCTACTCTCCATGTGGAACTTCCTTAGAATCTCATTGGCATACTTGCTGTGTCATACAAATAGCTCCCCATCTCTTTTCCAAATTTGCAATCCTAGGAAATAGTACAAGAGCCCCATGTCCTTCATCTCAAATTCTCTTGCAATATCCTCATTGAAAAGCCTGATGAGATGCTCATCACCTGTCAGTATCAAATCATCGACATAAATTACAATGATAAACTTTTACCTTCTATCACAATATGGTGAAGGTTCACATCTGCTTCACTCTTGGTGAATCCCAACCTGGTGAAGTAGTTGTCAATCCTAGTGTATTGAGCACAAGGTGATTTTTTCAACCCATAAAGTGCTCTCTTGAGTCTGCATACATGCAAATCTCTCTCGAAGGTCTAAAAACCTTCCAACTGCTCAATGTATTCCTCTTCCTCAGTCACTCTGTTGAGGAAGGTTGTCTTTACATCCATATGATGTATTTACCATCCAATTGTGCTAAAAGTGCAAGGATGAATATGATTGATGAGAACCTTGTGATTGGTGCAAATGTCTCATTGTAATCAATCCCCTCCACCTGAGAGAACCCTTTGGCCACAAATCTGGTCTTGTGTTTCTTCACACTCCCATATATTTCCTGCTTCACCTTCTAGATCCACTGGGATCCTACAACAGACTTCCCATCTGGTCTTGGGACAAATTCCTATGCATTATTTCCAATAATGGATTCATACTCCTCAACCATGTAATCAACCCAAACTTGTTGTTGCACTTCTTCCTTGAAAGAGAATGGCTTTCTCTCTACACTCTCACTCATAAGAGACATCTATCTAATGTAACACTCTAGGGACCTTCTCTACCTGTGTTATGATGTAGGTTCTCCCACATTCTCTTTAGCATCAAGCACTAACTTTCCAGCCTGTTTGGTGCGCATCCTTCCATATTTGGATGACTCTACATGAGTGGGTGCTTCCACTTTTTTTTCCTCTGCTTGTGGCTACTCCACATCTTGAGGTTATTCTTTTGGAGCCAATATCTCCTCAACTGCATGCAACTAAAGCTCCCTCTCAAGGGAAATTTGCATGGCCTTCTCTTCATCAAATTTCACATCTCTTATGACCACTATAATCCCGTGTGTTGGCATGTACACCCGATAGTTGTGAGGTGTATCAGTGTACCCCAAAAATATTACCAACTGTATTGTTGGCTCTAGATTTTTCTTGGCATATTTGGTCTCATTGTAATAAACTGATGAACCAAAAATTTTAAAATGCACCACATTTGGTTTCTTACTTGAAAAAGCTTCCTCCGGTGTACTCATCATAAGTATCTGATGAGGAATTATGTTCTGCACAAATACTGTTGTGTTGTATGCTTCTTCCCACAGATGCAATGGTAGGTCCTAATCATGCAACATCGCTCATGTTTCTCCCACAATAGTTTTGTTATTCCTTTCTACAACCCCATTCTGTTGTAGGTTATGAGGTGATATCAATTCTCGTCTAATTTCTTATGAAGCACAAAAGTTGTTGAATTCATTCGAGACATATTACCCACCATTGTTGCTTCTGAGAGTCTTCACCTTATTCCATGTATCTTTCTCAACAAGTTCTTTTAACTCACAAAAATTTGAGAACGTATGATCTTTCTTCTGTATGAAGAAATTCCAACACTTGCGTGAAAAATATTCTACAAAAATCACATAATGCCTGTGTTTTGTTGTGGAGGTTGTTGATAATGGTCCACACACATCTGAGTGATCTCTCTCAAGTATCACCTTTGCTCAAATTTCCTTATCGTGAAATTTTTCTTTGGTGTACTTCCCCAATGTACACCCTTTGCATGTATCCCGTTGCTCAAATGCACCCTTGGGAAGTCCTATAGAAATTTGTTGCATGATATTCAAAGTGCCATGGTGTATATGGCCCAATATTTTGTGCCATAACTCACCGATGTCTCGACTCCCCACCTTATTTGCTTTCGTGCTTAAGGCAACACAATATTCTACATCCAATTTGTAGAGGTCCTCTACTTGAACCCAAATATTATTCACCTATCTTGTGGCTTTGTGACGAAGGCACGTCTTTACTCTGTTAAATATCACATCATAGCCACGATATTCCAACATAGCAACAAAAAATAAATTATTATTTAAATCAGAAACATACATGACATCTTTTAATGTGAGAGGAGTACCAAACTCCCTCTAAAAGGTAATTGTACCTATGTCGGTCACGTTATACCTCCCATCATCTCCCATCTCGATGTGCATCTGGAGATCCTTCTCCTCCAAGTTACTGGAGAATTATTTTTTTCCTGTCATATGGAATGAAGCTCCACTATATAAGTACCACACCGAACCCATCACTGATGACACCATGCATGCAATGGGAGTGAAATACAACTCAAACTGTGAAGAAAGTGCTTCAACTATGTTGTGCTGTACAACAACCCCCCATTTATTTTAATAAATGGGGACCCTTTAGAAATAAATAGGAAATTTATTTTTATCTTTAAAAATAAAAAAAACTTAGGAAATAATTTTTTCTTTTAGTTTTTTTCCGCTTTATTCCTTAATGCGCATCGAAAATTACATAGCCTACAACTAAAAAGACTTGAAAACCATTAAGTTATGCGAGCTGCGAAACATGCTAAGCCTTTTTCCGAAGTTATATTTCAAACTTGCAAACACTCCAATCATCGTTATAATTTGTTATCGCATCGCACCTCATTTAAACAATAAACTTATAAAGTAATTCAGTATAAGTTGCGATTTCGTGGACCCGATGAGCCAAAAAAGAAATAAGTATAAAGCTCTAAAGTCCCATAAAGTGCAACTGCTTGACTTCTTGAATGCGAAATTCACATTTCACACAACTTAACCAAAAGCAAATTTATTACAGCATAATAATGGTGATGCACGATTTGCGCAGATCGAATTTCGTAGAATTGATGGGTAAACATCATAAACAGTAAAATTTATAAGTAGCGATATGCAAATTAATGGCATTTAATTACTCAAGCATGTGAAATGACTTATGTCGTATTAAATTGAAATTCAAGATCTAATGTCTTAAGTTGATTGATAGCGATTTCGTGTAAAGGTGTAAAGGATTTGATTTCAAAATGATAAACAATGATTAATAGCATTTAATAGAAATAAACGTTTTAATAGATTCATATCTATTCATGCATTTTTGATATAAACGACGGATTTGTCTCTCTATTCTCTATATTTGTAATGTTCGCTTTGTTTACTTGAAATCAGGAAATCTCTTAACGGAGTGAAGAAGATTTAAATGAGAAAGAAAGGCAAAGAGATTGTCCAAGCACCATCTACTGAAGATTCAGACATGTCTCCCTTATTTTCAAACACCACCTGCAACAAGGATTGCGGAAGTTCATCATGGGAGGCAATGTATAAGCTTTTTGAAGACGAAAATCCAAGGGTAATAACCAAAGTTGCTACAACAGGCACGACATCTACTTCATACGCGACTTACTTCGATGCTGCATGTTCATTCATCCAAAAGTTAGCTGCAAGACCAAAAATTCTCCCTTACTCAGACATGGTTAAGTGGGTAATTGACCACTTAAGCATAGAAGACAGAACATTCAAATATTCAAAGGGAGAAAACATAGGGTATTTCACTGCAAAATATTTACAAGCAATGTACCATCTATCCTCCCCGAGGCAAAAATATGACAAGGATTTTATGCAAAGCTTTAGAGCAGAACATCCAAACCTCATGAAAATCATAAAGGAATGGAAGGAAGACCAGGGAAAGCGGAAGCGAGATAAAATCAGTACGTACGCATTTGCCCAAATTCCTCCCCCCTATTGCTATGCTATCAATATGTTATGTAGATTTTTTTCAAAACCTGATACCACTAGGTTTTCAGTAGATTGGGTTCCATTGATTGACACAATCGTCAATTCCTTAATTCTAAATTAGGAAAATATCCTATCTGACAGTTTAGCCAAACACATCACATAATATAGCAATAAAAGGAGTATTTCATCTAGAGAAATACCTCCGCTTTATATGTCTGCCTATGTCATGGAAACAATATGCTTTTCTTCTAGTTTTCCTACCATGGGATGGAAATGGACTACCCAAGACCCTACCCCAATCCTTATTTACCACAGAGCCCTTTGGGATGTAGACTTCCATCTCCATTTTTATAAAAATTTTCATAGAGTCATGTTGCCTATGCTCCAGATGATTTTCAATAGGAAATCCCCTAGGGTTTCTGAAGAAGCTAGTGCAGATATTATTTCTGTGGCTAGATGGTTTGCAGAGGAGAATTTCACATATGTCAGAGTATTTGGGAGTTATGCTTCTCCCCAAATCCTACAATATTATGCTTCTAATAAGTTGCTTGCAAGAGAGACAACCTACCAGCTTGTTAATGGTATTACTAAACAACTGAAAGATGCTAAGAAGTCTGTTTAGCCTAATTTCCCTTTACAATGCAATAATTTTACACTTTTTGATATTAGCCATACCTATAAAGAGGTTTCTGAGATTAATCTATTGAATTTGGTAGTAATGCCAAAGAGGCTAGATGATCCAAATGCTGTAATTAAAAATTACATCACAGAGCTCAAAATGAAGCCTTTTGTAAAGGAAATAGATGGATTTGATGATCTCTTCCAAGGCATGGAAAATTTTTCAGATATAATTAAATTTTCATCCAGTCAACTCAACCAAGATGATTTGGAAGCCTTCCAAATATACATAAATAAGAGACTGGAGAGAGTTCCCCTCAATTTGTTAACTATTGAAGATGTCAATATACCTACTCCAAGTATCAACTTGGATAATGAAACAAAATACATGTCTGAGGATGAATCGAGTCAATCAGAGCATCAATCTCACAATTCGGATCATTCTGAAAATGAATCTGAATCCAGAAAGGATAGCCCAGAGAAGATAATTTATCAAGTTGTTATCACCCAAAAATTTTCAAACCATCATTGTGTCATGTTTTTTTTGGTCATGGTTCAAATTAGGTTTAGAAGTCAATTTAGGATTTGGTTAAGGGTAGGTTATATTTTTATAAGTTCAAAGGTCATCATTAAGTTCAAATAAAGTTTTTCAAAGGTTCATTCATTGTTAAAAATCCATAATTTCCATTTAGGAGTCATTCCATAATGTTCCAGGTCAAAACTCTACAATTAGCCAGGAATCCACGTTTTCGTAGTGCCACTAGTTCAAAAAATTTGATTTGCACTATGAAAGCGCTAATATTTTCGTAGCGCAAACTGGGAAAAATACACTGCCGACGCTAAGAAAGCACGATTTATTAACCGTCTTGTCAATTGAGCTGAAATTTGTCAGAATCCGTTGGGAATTGATAGGTTAGTGGTATGATGAGTCAGTTAGTGATGAGATTCAATGTACTTACTCATCTTACAGTCATCATTGTCATGATAGGGTATGAATGAGGCAACATTCTGTTATGAGATGCCATTTCAAATTCAAAATCTTGCCTAATTTGGTCATTCTCGTTTCATTTTCCTCCATACGAGTGTATGAGCTCTGAAGTATTCAAGCCAAACCTGTGGTTGTTGCATGCAAAGGTTATTTTCATCCTAATAAAGCGAGGCTGTTTCATATATTCAAGTGAATCTGATAGGTTTTTTTGAGAAGCATGGCAGAGGAAAAGAAAGTTCACAGAGGGGGAAATTTCTTAAGACATGAGCCTGAAAATATGAAGGCCATAGTTGAAGACCTAGCAGTGATGGAGGAATTCAACAGAGTAGGTTGCCTTCGGTTTTGTGAAAATTTGTAGGGTTTCCACACAGGTTTCTAAAGAATTTGCCTTGCACTTCAATGGAACAACTACCAAGGTTGGGATGCTAAGTGTGCCAATTACACCAGAAATTATTGCTGTTGTGACAGAAATACCAAGGGGACAAGAAAATTGGTTCAAAAGTTTCAAATTTGATATGGAGCCATACAAGGAATTTATGAAACCTGAGTATGCAGATATGGACCTTAATAACCCTATCCCTAGAGGCTACATCAAAGAAACTTATGCAAAGTTGTTTCTAAACATCCAGAGATATTTTACATGTGAAGGCAGGTATCATAAGGTCTACACATATCATTTCAAGCTGCTTTTGCATTTCACAGGTAAAATTTCACTTGATTTTCCCTTTTACCTGCATAGGAGTCTTGCTAAAATTGTTTATAAAGTACAAGACAAATCTGAAGGTTGTGAAACATCTTTGTTTCATCATGGTTTGATGAAGTTATTGATTTTGAATGAGCTTCAGAAGATAGGCAGGGATTGGTCATACTTTTTTTTTATAAATGGTTTTGAGTTGGAAGCATTAAATCTTGCTAGAAACCCTAAAAATAAAGGAACTCCATCACCACCAGTAGTAGAGTCTAGTCAACCCGTGGTTGCAAAACAAAAGGAATTTGTAAAACTGAAGCCAAGGAAAAGAAAAGGATAGAGCAGACACAAGTGCTTGATACTTCAACTCGATCACCTGCAAAACAAAGGTCAAATATTGTCAAAGAGGTAAAACAGAAACAACTTCCCAGCAGGCAAGAAATCAAAAGAGTGACAAGAAGCCAAGTCGTGGCATCAAAAGGAAAGACAATTGTTTCAGTTTCAAAGGAAAACCTAGTAATTAAGGGAAATTTAGATGATATCCTTCATGCAATTGATATAGAAGAGACACCCATTGTGCAAGATGACTTCATTAGAGAAGATGAACACAAACAAAAAAAAGCCAAGTCTATAAAGAAGCTTGAGTTTGAGGGTGAAAATGCAGCTTTCATCTTTCAAGCAAGGAAACCTTTAACTAGGCATGCTAAGAAACTCAAGGAAGGAAACAAGGAAGTTCAAGAAACTATTGAAACATCTAAATTCCCTGAAGAAGTGGTTGATCTCTCCTCACCTACAGTAGATCATGCAGCCAGCAAAACAAAGAAGGGAAAAGAAGAAATGACAAAGTGTCAACATCTTGAAGAGAAATTGAGGTTAGCAAACCAAAAAATTGTTGTGATGAGAAAGAGGGCTAGAAAGCATAGTATTGAGAAAACATAGTTTAAAAGAATGAAGGCACTGTGAGAAGGTCAAACTGGTTCTAGGTTTGAAACCCCAAGCAGTGCAGAATAGTTTTTCACATGGACAGTTCCAACCATCAAGGAAGCTAAATTTGTCAGAGTAATCAATACTCACTTGAGAACCAGTAATATAAGACTTAGAGATCAAGTGGAGGACTTGGAGCAACAGCTGAAATTGACTCAAGATGAATTAAAGAACAAAGGTGCAGAATGATAATCATTAAAAAGTCGAAAGCTAAATCAAGTGAAAATTAAGAAGGAAAGTCATGAAAACTGTGTTTTTCAGTTCATCTGACTTTTTGATTTGATGAAACCAATGTTATTTTGAGTTTTTGCACATCTATGGTTTTAATTTTGAAAAAAATTGGACAAAAATACTCACTCAACAGTTTCGTAGCGCAAACAGTGTAAAAAGAATGAAAAGCGCTACGAAACTGCTGTAGTAACTTTTTTCACGCTTTCTCATAAATGTTTGAAGGGAAAAAGTATGAATTATGACCTGAAATTTCCAAGGAGGATGTATTAAATGATAATGAAGATAATCCTGGAGGAAAGAAATCAAAATTTTGAAGAAAAAAAGGTAAAAGAGTTGCGCTACGAAATTTTCATAGTGCAGGTCTATTTCAGCTCATTTGAACAGTTTGATAATGGTTTTGGACAACTGGAAATTAGGGAGGATTTTGCGTAGGTTTTACTTCAGTTTCTAACAACAAATAATCTCGAAATGATGATTTTATGATGGTCAGAATGTCTCAAGAGTGCAAAGGACCCTATGCCTCGAAAACAGGGGACTGTTTCCTACTTTGATGGAGGTCAACATTATGGTCATTAAGATTTGGAGCCAATCATCTAGATTCGACCAGGTGTTAATACATTTGGCAAAGAATGTAATATGATTAAGATAAGGTTGTTATAGATAGGTGATTAAGATTCTGAATCCTATTTGTAATATGACTGTTTAGTGGATTAGTTGTCCTTTTGTAATAAATACCATGTCATATGGTTAGGCAAGGTGTCAAAGTCAAGAATTCGATGTATCTAGCTGTAGATAAGGTTATCTTATGTTGTAAATTATCTATAAATGATCAAGAAGTCAAATATGCATGGGTTGGACATTTTTAGCAAGAGATTTTGTTTACTGTAAGTGACTGGTTTTCAGATTAATACAAAGTTTTCTACTTAGCCAACCTGAGATTCATAAAGAGTTCTAGTGTGTTCTTGTTCTAATTGCATCTTATTACTATCCTATGGCAGTGGTGTTTGTTCATGTTACTTAGAATTCATATTTGAAGCTCTGACTTCCTATATAGACAAATTGACTATGTTTTTTACTATTTCACATGTGTATCTTTTGACTAGAACTCTGATATGCCTTGAATTCCATGCTAAGTAGATTTTTTTCTTTTACTGAAACTATTTTGACTCCATAAGCCCAATGTGCACTTGCTGATGTGATTTGAAACCAATATCTATCATTTATCTACTTAATAACCCACATAGAGTTAGCCATCTATATTTTTTTATCAAAAATCATTAACCCTTGAGAGAGCCCTCTCAGGTTGAGGAGGCTAAGCCTCAATCGAAAGATTGGTTTGAAATAGTTACATGAGATTGATTTGATTAGTAGCCTATCAGGTATAATTTTTTGATAAAACAAGTAATCCAAGAGATAGAGATGCAGGGAAAAAGAGAAGGTAATGGAGCAGAGTCAGCCTCTCAAGAAGTTCAACACAGTCATGACACACTTGATTAGTCAGAAAAGTCCCAAATGAAGAATTTGACTAGTGAATGGGATGAGTTTTTTGAAGCAATTAAAAATCCTAAAGCCAATCCCAATGCTGATCAAGTAACTATTTTTCAGACACTTGAACATTCACAGAAGATAGTGGAAATTGTTAATCCACTACAACAATTTCCAAAGACTCATGATCAAGAGATCATACCGGCCTAGTCAACAGAACAAATAGTTTTACAAATTGAAGAAATTCCGTTGTTGGATATCTTCTACAGTCCTAGTTATAAGGCTGTAGTAAAGAGGAATAAAAGGAGAAGAACAGATGAAATAGTCTCAAACCTCACAGATGAATTTTTTGACGTTTTGGGGAAGGATTCCTTGTTTGATCCTACTGAACATTTAACTAAATTATCACAATATGTAGGGGCATATGCTACTACCAATGTTGATAAAGCTACTGAGGTTAAAATGTTGTTGAAGTAGAAGGAAGACATAATACAAGAATTAGAGAGACTTTTAGATCAAGAAAGATCTAATTCCAGTGAGCAAATGAAATCAAATATGGCCCAATTTCAAAAGTATTTTTAAAAGATTAAATTGCATCATCAAGCAGAAATCACTGAGAAAAAAGCACAACTAGAAGCAGCGATGATCAGGATACAAAGTCAACTGCAATTTGAGTGATTCATCAAAGAAGCATTGGATGTAAATATTAAGTTAAAGAAACAACATAAATTATTTTGCCAACAAGCTTCTATTATTGAATCTTATTGTGACTCAAAAGAAATAATGATCCAACAAGTAGCTATCCAGAAACTTGAATGTGAGAAGCTCAAGAATAAAGTCAGCAAACACATTCAATGGAAAGCATCAGACTTAGGAAAGGAAGCTAATCTACCCCAAGTAGATAAGTTTCATAAGGATATGCTATTCAAGGATTGGGAAATAAAAATAAAGAAGGCAAAGAAAGCAGTGGTGAAAGCATCAATATTATCAAAAGAAATTATTGGATCTGTATGTGAATAGCTGGTGAAAGCAGAACTTGTCAAAGAGTAGACATCTGAAGTGTTTGCATAATTAAAACAGCTAGAATCACAGTGGCAGCAAAAGGCAGACACACAAGATGAAACAATTAAAAAGATAAATAAGTTTGATCAAGAAAATTATTGGAATTTTCTGATCAAACCTTATCATCAATATAAAATCCTGCAGTCTTTAATAGATTCAACAAGAAGATCACAACGAGTACTTTCAAACATAGTATTCAAGAGAAAGGTTAGATCGAGGATTTCACAGGCAGCTCAGCTCAAGCCCATGCTTGATATTTGTCAACTTCGTGACCAAATCTAAAAGAAAAGGCAAAATTCATTATCAATATTGTTACTTTATTTTCCTAGATTGTAGTTTAAGTTAGTCTTACGAGGATGGTTTTTTGAAACCTCCTCTATATTTTTGTAATAATCTATTTTAGAACATAGTTAGTTTAGTATTTAAACCCCTCTCATGCATTTAGAGAAGGGTCCAGAAATTTGTCAAAAACATTTGCAAAGAATGCACTATTTTAAGTTTGTGAATGAATTGATGAATTAATGCAACACATCTGTTATCTTTTGACAATTAAAGTTGTTTAACTAATGTTGCACTACTGTACTCTTTAAATTGCTTGAAAGTGAGAAGGGGAAGATCAATTATTTTCAGTTTACATGAGTAGAACTTCGTACATATGGTACTTTTATTCACTTGTATTAAGTCTTGCTTTATAGGTTGACAATCATATTTTTATTGCATTATATATTTGAAACGTTATTATAGATGAATGTTACATGCACTTCTATTCTAATATTTGTTTGTGATTTCTTATCGAATATATAATCACACATATGAATGCAATATATTTCTCACAATTCTTCTGCCAGACTACTTTCTTAGAAGAATCATCTTACATAATTTTCATCTCTTTCAACTGTTAAATGATCTATATTACTAATAGTTGAAATATATCTCTTTAGATCGCATAAAGGAAGAAACACCCCAGGTATATAGTAGAATAAATAGTTTTAGATAGAAGCTTAAGATAGATTAAAATCGTTCTCCATTTTCATGTTATATAATCACAACACCCTCAAAATCATCCTTATTGGGAAACTGGTCCCATCATCCCCAGTCGGAGCCACTACACCAAATGGAAAAGGAGCTGCATTAAGGTCTGGACCGGGTGGTTTTCCCCCATGTTTTGGCCGTAGAATTCTGAGGCCTCAACATTCTGGCACTAGAAGGAGGGCCTTGTGAATGGAAAGAATATCTGATCAATCCAAAGGTCAATTTAAGAGTCTCTCTCCCTCTAGATCCCCATCAAATTCTAGAAAATTATCTAGATCCTCGTCTTTAGAATCTATTATCACCAAAAAAATGAAGCATCATTTGACAAAGTCATATAGGTTCATGTGTCAAAGGTAGGGTTGTAGGATTCATTTTTTATACTTGGGCAAGAAAATTTTTATATTTTTCTTGTTTAAGCTTACCATAAGTTCCAAAACCACTCACTTTCAAATCCCCTCATGTCACATCACTAATAATTTTTTGACAGATTTCAATTCCCAAGATTTTTGTACCAAAATAGTCATTTTAGCCAAGAAACCACAGTTTCGTAGTGAAATAGATTGAGAAATTTCACTTTTTGCTTTGAAACTGCTGATAATTTCGTAGCAAAAACCTCCAGATTTACACTAAACGTGCTAGGAAAGTGTGGTTTCCTGTCTGTCTTGTCAAATTAGTTGTTAGGTGTCAGAATATCGTTGGGAAAGGGTAAGTTAGATACCATTCGAGTCATTGAGGGATAAAATCAAGGTATATAGTTAGGTATGAAGTCATCATCACCATTTTAGGCATGTATGTGTCATCATTGAGTTATGAGTGGACATTAAACTTCAAAATATTTCCTAATTCAGTCATTTCTCATTCTTCATTTATTCTTCGCATGATATTGAGCTCTGGAGAGCTATTGCATTGAGCCAAAGCTGTGGCTGGTGTTTTCAAAGGTTTACAAATATCACTGATCAAGAGAGGCCGAAAACTATCAAGTGAGGCTGAGAACTATCAAGCGAGGCTGAGAAGGCATTAAAAAAACCATGGCAGAAAAGAGAAGGAAAAATAATGGTGGACAATGTATGAGATATGAACCAACATATATGAATCTGATTATTTTGCTTACAGTTTTGTGAAATATTACAAGGCTTCCATGTACAAGTTTCCAAAGAATTTTCTTTAAACTTTAGTGGAACAACTAACAAAGTGGGGATGATTAATCTTTCCATTACACTAGAGGTCATAGAAGCAACGACAGGGATTCCAAGGGGACAAGAGAAGTGGTTCAAAGGTTTCAAGTTCAGCATGGAGAAATGCAAAGAGTTTATGAAGCCTAAAAACAGTGAAATGGACCTCACTAATGCTATTCCAAGGAGCTGCATGAAGGATAAATACTCAAAATTGCTGCTCATCATCCAAAAGTATTTTACTTGTGAAGGAAGATATCATAAGGTCTACTCATACCATTTCAAGCTACTCCTTCACTTTACTGGTAAGATATCTCTTGATCTGCCTTTATATCTACATAGAAGTTTATAAAAAATGGTAGATAAGGTCTAAGCAAAATCTGAAGGGAGTGAAACTTCAATGTTTCATCGTGGTTTAATTAAACTGTTGGTTTTATATTAGCTCCAAAGACTAGGCAGAGGCTCGTCTTCATTTTTTTTTGTTAGTGGTTTTGAGTTGGATGCTCTTACTCCTTCAAGAACTCCTAAAACTAGGAGAATTCCATCATCCTTAGTAGTAGAACAAAGCGAACCATTGGTGGCAGAACCAAGTGAACTAGCAAGAGTAAAACCAAGTGAACAAATCATGATGGAAATAGAGAAATTGTAGAGTTTTGATAGACTAAATGTTCCACCTGCAAAACACAAATCAAAAGTGGTCAAAATTGCAAAACAAAAACAAGCTGTGAGTAAACAAGGAACCAAAAGGATGACAAGGAGCCAAACAGTGGCCTTAGAAGAAAAAATAGTGGCTGTAGAAGACAGAGCAGTAGCTAAAGGAAATATAGAAGACATATTACATTCCATTGACATAGAAGAGACTCCTATACTCCAGGCTGAGGACATAGAGGAAGGTGAATAGAAACTAAAGAAAGCCAAATTTGCAAAGAAACTATAGTTTGAAGAGAAGATGCAGGTTTTATGTTCTAAGCAAGAAATCCTATGACAAGGCATGCCAGAAAGCTATTAGAGAGCAATAAAGAGGTTCATCCACCTATTGACACAATCCAACCACCACAATACATCATTGATCTTTCATCACCTGCAGAAAGATACAGTTAGCAAATCAAAGAAAGGAAAAGAGAAGGTAACGGAAAAAACATAGTTTGAAATCCTTTAGCAACAGTTGAAGTTGGCCAACCATGAAATTGCTGTTATGAAGAAAGAATCAAGGAAACACAATGTACAGAAGGTTTAGTTTGAAAATATGAAGGAGATTTGGGAAGAGGAGGTTGACAATGTTTCCAAGACCCTAGATAATACACAACAGTTTATCACATGGACCATTACATTGAGGAAAGAGGTAAAACATGTCAGGAGAATGAACATGCATTTGAAATCCACCAATATAAAGTTGAAAAATTAGGTTAAAGACCTCTAGGAACAACTTGAACTAATCCATGAGGAGTTGGAGAAAAAAGGCCTTTAAATGACAGTAGTTGAGGAACTAATTGCTCAACTCATCATCAATGAGGAAGAAACACCTCAAGAATCATAGTGTGAGCCGGTTTATGATTTTGAAGGCTATCGGCATGTTAGAAACAAGGTTTTTTCACTTAGAAGGTATATTTTTGAATCTATACAAATTTCTGGAATTTTGACTGTTCTCAGCAGTTTCGTAGCATTCCTAGGCTTGAAGAACATAAAAATTCTACGAAACTACTGTAGCTTTCATTTTACATTTTGAACTGGTTTTTGGAGCTCCCAAGAGATGAAAATGGTATGGAAGATTTATTAAGGCATAATGAACATCATTTAGGAGGAAAGAACCAGAAATATGGATGGAAAAAGTCAGTTTTGTAATGATACGAAAGTACGCTACGAAATTGTCATACTTTCGTAGCGTACTCTTTTGAAGCTATATGAGCAGTTTCTTGTGTAGTTATGTATAGATGGACACTTTCAAAGGTTCAAGGTATCTTTTTAGCAGTAATCCAAATCTTAAAGACCATGTGATGAAGCCAACTCATCAACCAAACCCCTCTCTGAAGATAAGGACCAGTTTTCCTAAAAGACAGGGTTTGTTTCCAATTTTAGAGGAGGTCAATTAAGAGGTCATGTAGTGATGAGTCCCATCACACCCTATTCGAAAATGTGAAGGCATATTTTTCAAATATGTAATTATTTTTATTAGATAAGGTTGTTAATGTAATAATGAATAGTTTTAGTCCTATTAGGAAAAGGACCGTCAAGCAGGATAATTGTCATTTTATCATTAAAATAGTTGTTTTATTGTTATGGAAGGTGTCAGTAGGGTAAATTAAATGAATATAGCCAGAAGGCAGATCATCTCATCATGTAACAAGTCTATTAAAGGGCAGAGAGTCGAATTTGTAAAGGGTTGGAGACTTTTTGGCAAAAATGCAGCTTTATGTAATTGACTGTTTCAATAATACAAAGACTTGTTTCTTGACCAACCTGAGATTATGATTGAGTTCTTAGTGCCTATATTATCTATATATTTTATGTGTATCATTTGCAGTGGTTTTCATCTTTAATACTCAGAATTCATTCATGTAATGCCCTGACTTCCTTTATAGGTGAATTGACTATGTGTTTTCTTGTTTCATGTGTGTGTACTTCTGCTAAAAACTCTTACTTGCCTCATCTTCTATGTCAAGTGAACTTACTACTGAGCTACTGAACTTGTTGACTCCACAAGACCAATGTTTCCACACTGATGTTCTTTTCAACCTACACTTTCACAAAGAAGTAATTTTCTAAATAGAGTTAGTCATCTAGTTTATCATTATCAAAAATCATTAACCTTTTTTGAGAGAGCCCTCTCAGACATCAGAGGCTAAGCTTCAGCCACAATTTGGTTTGAAACAGTTACATAAAGTTGTCTGGTTAGCAGCCAATCAAGTGAAATTTTGTTATAACAGAATCTGAAGTTGATCATCCTTCTCCTAAGTCTCCTAGTGATACTCAAGCCATACTATCTCCTGATTCCCATCAAGCTTCCCTAGAAGTTCAGTCTTTGATAGAAAAGTTAGAGAGAGTATCCATTTCTACTGAAAAGCCTGAATCTTCTCAAATATTAGATATCATTATTTCATCTTCTTTACAACCTCGAAGAATATTAACTCTATCAGAAAGTTAAAATACATGAATTATTCCTTTTGAATTTCCCATTGATAGTAATTGAAAGAGACTAAAGAGGACCCAATCAGAGTCAATCGCCAGTGAGATATTATCACATTCACCTCCATTACCTCCGCTCACTTTCACAACTTCCATTCCAACAATCAGTGTTACTTTGACTAGTTGCAATACTCAAACTACTATCCTTTCAACTAGTCCTAGCACTCAGCCTGCTTATTCTTCAACTCAAACTCCACCCAACCAACCCATTCAAAATCCAATGGCAAGAAATCCATGGAAAAATCCAGGGGATGTAAACATGACCGCTCCTCTTCATGCTCTACCAAAATCACCTGAAATATGGTTACCTAAATTTAATCTTGATGATGGTCTTTCGGCATAAGAACACATTCATAATTTTATGTTAGCTGTCAATCTAAATGGATTAGTTGAAGATGATTGCATTGTAAGATTATTTCCATATAATCTAAAAGGATCCGCAGAATCCTGGTATTTTTCACTACCTGCCTACTCTATAACTACCTAAAATATGTTCGAAGAATAATTTCTAGCTAAGTTTGGGGATGACAGGACCACTGCTACGCTCATCAATGATTTCTCAAATCTAAAAGCTAAAACAGGTGAGAAGATAAAATATTTCAATTCAAGATTTAATAAATTACTCAATAAAATTCCTCCTACAATAGTTCCTGGTGCAGAAGTTCAAATTGAGTGGTATATTTCATCTCTTCCATCCAATATAGCTATTTTTGTTGATAGAGAAAAAATGCCAACACTTGCAGAAAATATGAAATAATCTCTATCTATAGAGAAACACATAACTGCTATTGAGAAAAATAATTCTCAAGAGGATTGAAAATCAAAGAAGGTATTTTTCAAAGATGATTATAAAAAGAAGCTGTCAAAATATACTTTTGACATAGAAGGTCTTCAAAAAGTTTTGAAGACTATGAAAAATTAGATGGCATATATCAAGAAACAAGTCGCTGAAAATGCTAGCTCAAAAAAGATTTTTAGAAACTTTAAGAAATGCCAGTCCTCTAATAATCAACTTCCAGATATCATATCTAATGCTGAATCTGATAAAAAAACAAAGGAAGAGAAAATAGAGGAAGAAGAAGATGATGATGAAGAAGAAGTTGAACTAAATGGAATATGGGATTTCATCCTACCCAATGAAGAACAACATGAAGCTTCACCTATGAGCACAAGGAGAAAAAAGACTACTGAAGCAACGCAACCAAATCAACAACAAAATATTTCAACTCCTGCTAAGGATAAACCAGTAGGAAAAAATTCTATTTCAAAGGCTACACAAACAATTCCTATTACTTGATATACTCCACCTGCATCTAAGACAATGGTAGTCTCAGACACTATTGAGTATAATGTAGTTGAAGATATGAAGAAAACCAGGGCCAACATTTCAATTCACGATCTTACTAAATTGAAGCAGCAACAAAAAATCTCACTTAGAGACTTAAATGCGATTCCTTCTTCAAACTTATCTGCTCTAGTAATAGTATAAGCTGCTAATGAAATGGGTAAGCCACCTTCTCCCTCAATGAAAATAGATGCTACAAAATTGATTATGATAGGTGATCGATCCATCTCTCATACTCCTCTATTTCTCTTAACCTCTGAGATATATAACAAAAACGATAATAATTGTTTAATAGACTCAAGGGCTTCCTCTAACATAATGCCAAAATTAGTCCGTGCCAAGTTGAACATAACTCCTTAGTTTTCCCTTATTCATATAATACAACTTGATAGAACCAAAGTAGAGGCTGTAGGATAAATAAATTCTATTTCCGTCAGATTGTCATCAAATCCCAAGATTACTCAAATAATTGATATATTGGTGGCTGATATTCTTGAATTTTAAGGCTTAGTTTTAAGTTGAGACTGGTCTGAAAAACTTCATGGTTATTTTGCAACAAACTGGTTACATATGTGGTTACCATATAATGGAAAGCCAAATAAAATTTGGGTTGACCGTGAAAAGTTCATGAAGCATACAGTCACCGACCTTGAAGGAGTAAATGAGCCAGTAGAATTCAATAATAACATTATTGGTAACTAATTAGCAAGGTCGTTTTTGGGAAATTTCAATGCTCAACCATCACCTTTCTTTGATAATGCAGTTCTTTCTCAGATTGAGAATTTTTCCCAACCAAATAGTTCCAAATGCATAAATTTTGTAGATATAACAGTAGTTAATTCTTTATTTTGGACTCTTTATTTTGACGGTTCTAAATCTAAGGATGGTGCAGGCGTTGGATGTATTTTAATAAACCCCAAAGGAGAAAAGACCATGTTAGCCTGCATATTAGAATTTGATTGTACAAACAATGTAGCTGAATACGAAGCATAAGTTCAAGGTTTGTACAAAGCCATTGATCTTAATATAAAATATCTGAAAGTTCTAGGAGATTCATAAATCATAATTAGACAGGTAAGAGATACCATTCGTTGTAATTCTGGACATTTAAAGCATTACCAATCATTAGTCCAAGAATTAACCATTCATTTCTTAGCCTTCAACATTTATTCTGTATCTAGAATGCATAATTCTAGTGCATATCTACTGGCTAATGTAGCATCAAAGTTAATCCCATCCCAAGAGTTTAGTCCCGATATATTTTCTATTGAATTAATTTTTAGGCCATCCATTCCTGATAATATTACCAATTGGAGAGTATTCAATAATTATTCAGATATCATAGATTTCTTAACATCTGAAGGATCTTATGATAATCAAATTCTGGATGAAAATGAACATGAAATTCAGATTAAGAAAGAACAAGATGAAAATCCTATTCCTAAATTTGTTGTCAAGTTAGAAGACCTATATGATCTGAAATATAGGTTTAAAAGAGTTACGAATTAAAAAACACAAAGTTCTACCTTAAGGTTTGAGTTAGTAAATCTAGGAACTAATGAAAAACCTCAAAATGTCAATCTAGGTCTTGGTCTATCTTCCGAAGAAAGATTATCATTTATCAGATTGTTTAGAATGTACAAAAGTGTCTTTTCTTGGGATTACACTAATCTTAAAATATATGACACTTATGTGATTCAACACACAATTCCTACGATTTTAGAAGAAAAACCTATACATCAGAAATTGAGAAATATTCATCCAAATCTGGAAAATCAAATCAAAACAGAACTGAACAAACTCTTCAAGGCAAAAATCATCTTTCCAGTCAAGCATTCTAAATGGGTATCAATTTTGGTACTTGTCAGGAAGAAGAATGGCGATATTATAATTTGCATTGATTTTAGGAATTTAAATAAAGCATGTAAGAAATACAACTTTCCATTACCAACCATGGAACAAGTACTACAGACATTATCTAGTTCTGAACTTATGTCCTTTCTAGATGGATTCTCTGGATATAACCAAATTTTCGTACATCCAGATGACAGATTGAAAACTACGTTCAGGAATAAGTGGGAAACTTACGCCTATCAAAAGATGCCATTTGGATTAATTAATGTAGTCACAACTTTTCAGAGAGCTATGGACACAACTTTTAGTGGGCTCATAAATAAATCAGTTGTTATTTATTTATATGACATTACAGTCTTTTATAAACAATTAACCAGTCATATGAATGACCTAAAGCAAGTCTTTGAGCGATGCAAAAGTTATGGAATCTCCTTAAATCCAAAGAAATCATTTTTTTCATTAGATGAAGGAAAACTTCTAGGATTCATTGTGTCAAAAAGAGGAATATATATTGATCCTGAAAGAATTGAAGAAATTAAAAGAATTCCTTTCCCTCGTAACAAGAAAGATATGAAGTCGTTTCTTGGAAAAATTAATTTTGTTAAAAGGTTTGTCCTTAATTTTTCAGAAATAGTTTTACCATTACAAAACATGATTAAGAAAAATTAAATCTTTAAATTGGGACATAATGAAAGAGAAGCATTTGATTTAATTAAACAATCAATTATCAATGCTCCATTCCTGGCTACCCCCAATTTTCTTAATCCTTTTACTTGATACACTTTTTCATCGGATATATCATATGATGCTGTTTTAACACAACTTAATGACCAACAAATAGAAGCAACAATATCATTTTTCAGTTCCAATTTGCAAGGTGCAGAACTAAGTTACACATCTGTCGAAAAGCAAGCGTTTGTTGTCTTTAAGGCTATAAATAAGTTTAGGCCATTTCTCCTAAAAACTCACACCAAAATCATAGTTCCATTCTCCACAATGAGACAACTATTAATGAAAAGAGAATTAGGAGAGAAAAGGGCTAATTGGGTTACTTCTTTATAAGAATATGATGTAGAAATCAGACTCTCTAAAATTTTTAGAGGTCAAGGTTTTTGCAGAATTCTTACAGGAGCATCCCATCTATCATCAGAAGAAGATTCAGGTGACAATGTGCAAATATCAGAGGTAAGGCTCAATGATGCATAGTCTCAATATACTGATCTTATTTTCTATCTGAAAAATGGATATTATGCTCTGAATCAACTCAATTAAAAAACAAAACGAGCTTTAATATTAAAGGCCAAGAAATATGAATTAATCAACAATGTATTATTTAGGAGAAATTTTGATTCTGTATATTTAAGATGCTTAGAAAAATCTAAAAGAGAGAAAGTCTTCCAGGAACTCTATAATGGACCAGCTGGAGGACATTTTGGAGGAAATACGACAGCACACAAAATCTTGCATGCAGGTTACTATTGGCCTATACATTTCAAGGATGCTCATGAATATGCAAGAAAATGCAAAGTGTGTCAAAGTGCATTTGGAAGACAAAGGAAGTCAACCTTCCCATTACATCTAGTCAATATCGAAAAACCATTTGAACAATGGGGGTTAGATATAATTGGTGAGATTGTTCCTAACTCTTCCAAACAACATAGATATATTCTCACAACTACAGATTAATTTACTAAATGGGTGGAAGCAATTCCACTAAAAGTCGCCAACTCTGAGAATATCATTGATTTCATCAAAAAAAATATCATAACAAGGTTTGGCTTACCTACTGCTTTAATGTTTGATAACACATCTTATTTCTCAGGAACTGCTAAGATGGAATTTTCAATTAAAAGAGGTTTTAAACTTAAGTATTCTACAAATTATTACCCGCAAGGAAATGGTTTAGAAGAATCTACAAACAAGAACTTGATTAGAATAATCAAAAGAACTGTTGATCAAAAGCAACGAAATCAACACAAGTCATTAATCTTTTCTCTTTGGGCAGATTGAACAACTCAGAAAGATTCTATTGGCACTTCTCCATTTAATCTTGTTGATGGAAAAGAATTTTTACTTCCTACCAACGTAGTTAATCCCTCTCTTTCCTTAGTTCAACTTATTGATGAATCTCCCGCTTCTTCTTTACAACTTAGACAATGTCAAATTCTTAAGTTAGAGGAAGAAAGAGAAAAGGTTAAACATACTCATGCACATCATCAACAGATAGTAAAAGCCTCATTTGATTCAACTTCTGTTACTCCAATTTTTTTTCAAATTGGCGATCTGGTATTGAAATGGGACAAAGCGCATGAGGAGAAAGGTAAATACACGAAGCTTCAAAAACTCTGGCTAGGTCCATTTCAAATAATTGAAGAAATAGTTCCATCAACATTCTTATTGCAAGATCTATTAGGCAAAAAGGATTCTTTGCCTGTTAATGGGCAGATTTTGAAAAAATACTTTTCACAGGAGGTAACCCCTTCTATTCCCTGTATACTAGTGTCTTTTTATTTTTCTTAGGAAAATAAAAGTTGCTTAGTATAAATTTTTGGCTTTTCAAAATAAAATCTTAGATGATCCTTTTTGATTTATCGCTTATAGAAATAAGAAGTGTTAAGGAAACAATCAAAAGATTTGAAACGAAAATAGATTTTATTTTCACTAAAAGATACAATTTCACTGAAATTATTTATTCTCTGATGAAATCTCATCCTTATATAGCATGATTATTCTGTTATCAGTCAAGAAAAGAATCTTTAACATAGTAAATAATCTTTTACAGAAAATCAATCTAAAACTCAACCTTATCATCCAGAGTCCTTAAGAGGACCAATGATTCACCCCATTCGGGAAACTTATTAATTTTTGAAAGAAATTCAAAAAAGATTATAACTAGAAAAACTTGAAAGATAATAAGTCTCATCACGAGCTTGTTTACCATGTTCATAGGGAAATAGTTGAACTGACATTACCAATACAACCTACTAAAACAGGGTAATGAGTTGAGATTATATAAAGAGGACAAGGGGTCACATCAAGAGCCAACTTGCTCAGTTTAATTACAACTAGTGAATGGCATTGTCATCATTTGGTTACCAAGCCAAGACAAAGGATTTTAAGTAAATACAAAAATATATGATACAATTCTTTTTTTTCAAAAATTAGAATTTATTTTTAAGAATTGTAAGAAACAGTGGATGGGACAATGAACCATTGCTGGGTAAAAGGTAACCCTGCCAAAAGCTTAAATTGCTTATTAGAATAGAGGTTCTATCTGTGATAAAATATTAAATGTTTATAAATCTAATCTGTAAGAGCCACATGCTTTATCTTTTTGAACTGAGTAAATACAGATATATATTCTCATACTTATATCTTTAAAAGAGGGATTCTTATGAATTATAATCAAGAGAGATTTCATTACTTAGTAAGATATTATTTGTTTGAAATTCATTCCTGCAACTATTTTTATTTCAAAGAAGTTTTAGAAATTTCAAAAAGTTAATCAGAGATAGCTGGTTCTCCCAAGTGAATCGCCAATTGTTGTGCTATACAACAACCCCCCCATTTATTTTAATAAATGGGGACCCTTTAGAAATAAATAGGAAATTTATTTTTATCTTTAAAAATAAGAAAACTTAGAAAATAAGTTTTCTTTTAGTTTTTTCCGCCTTATTCCTTAGTGTGCATCGCAAACCACATAAATTAAAACTAAAAAGACTTGAAAACCATCAAGTCATGTGGGCCGCGAAAGGCACTAAGCCTTTTTCCGAAGTTATATTTAAAACTTGCAAACACTCCAATCACTATTATAGTTTGTTATCACATCACACCTCATTTAAAAGATCAACTTATAAAGTAATTCAGTATAAGTTGCAATTCCGTGGACCCGATGAGCCAAGAATTAAATAAGTGTAAAGCTCTAAAGTCCCATAAAGCATGGTCGCTTGACTTCTAGAATGCACAATTTTCATTTCACACAACTTAACCAAAAGGAAATTTATTACCGCATAAGAATTGAGATGTGTGATTTGCGCAGATCACATTTCACAAAATTTATGGGTAAACATCATAAACGGTAAAAGTTATAAGTTGCAATATGCGAACTAATGGAATTTAATTACTCAAGCATGTGAAATGAATTATTTTGTATCAAACCGAAATTCGACATCTAACGTCTTAAGTTGATTGATAGCTATTGCATGTAAAGGTGTAAAGGATTTGATTTTGAAATGATAAATGATGATTAATAGCATTTAATATAAATAAAGGTTTTAATAGATTCATATATATTTGTGCATGTTTTATATAACTGACGGATTTGTCTCTCTGTTCTCTATATTTGTAATGTTCGCTCTGTTTACTTGAAATCAGGAAATATTTTAACGAAGTGAAGAAGATTGAAATGAGCAAGAAAGGCAAAGAGATTGTCCAAGCACCATCTAATGAAGATTAAGACATGTCTTCCTTATTTTCATACACCAACTACAACAAGGATTGCGTAAGTTCATCATGGGAGGCAATGTATAAGCTTTTCGATGACAAAAATCCAAGGGTAATAACCAAAGTCGCTACAACATGCACGACATCTACTTCAGACGCAACTTACTTTGATGCTGCATGTTGATTCATCCACAAGTTAGCCACAAGACCAAAAATTCTCCCTTACACAGACATGCTTAAGTGGTTAATTGACCACTTAAGCATAGAAGACAAAACATTCAAATATTCGAAGGGAGAAAACATAATGTCTTTCAGGGCAGGAGATTTAGAAAAAATGTATCATCTATCCTCCCTGCAACAGAAATATGACAAGGATTTTCTGCAAAGCTTTAGAGCAGAACATCTAGACCTCATGAAAGTCATAAAGGAATGGAAGGAAGACCAGGGAAAGTTTAAGCAAGATAAACTCAGTATGTACCCAATTTCCCAAATTCCTTCCCCCTATTGCTATGCTGCCGGTATGTTATGTAGATTGTTTTCAAAACCTGATACTACTAGGTTTTCAATAGATTGGGTTCCATTGATTGACATAATCGTCAATTCCTTAATTCTGAATTGGGAAAATGTCCTCTCTGACAGTATAACCAAACACATCACATAATATAAGAATAAAAGGAGTATTTCATCTAGAGAAATACCTCCCTTTTATATGTGTACCTATGTCATGGACGAAATCTGCTTTTCTTCTAGTTTTCATACCATGGTATGGAAATGGACTACCCAAGACCCTATCCCAATCCATATTTACCACAAATCTCTTTGGGATTCAGACTTCCATCTATATTTTTATAAAAAATTTCATGGAGTCATGTTGTCTATGTACCAGATGATTTTCAATATGAAAGCCGCTAGGGTTTCTGAAGAGGCTAGTGCATATATTCTTTCTGTGGCTAGATGGTTTGTAGAGGATAATTTTACATATGTTAGAGTATTTGGGAGTTATGCTTCTCCCCACGTCCTACCATATAATTCTCCTGATAAGTTTCTTGCAAGAGAGATAGCCTACCAGCTTTTTAATGGTATTACTAAACATCTGAAAGATGCTAAGAAGGTCGTTTCCTAATTTCCCTTTACAGTGCAGTACTTTTGCACTTTTTGATATTGGCAATACCTATAAAGGGGTTTCTAAGATTAATCTATTTAATTTTGCAGTAATTCCAATTAGGCTATATGATCCAAATTATGTAATTAAAAATTACATCACAGAGCTCAAAATGAAGCCTTTTCTAAAGGAAATAGATGGATTTGATGATCTCTTCCAAGGCATGTAAAATTTTTAAGATATAATTAAATTTTCATGCAGTCAACTCAACGAAGATGATTTGGAAGGCTTCCAAATAAACAAAAATAAGAGACTGGAGAGAGTTCTTCTCAAATTTTTAACTATTGAAGACGTCAATAGACTTACTCCAAGTATTAGCTTGGATAATGAAAGAAAAGACATGTCTGAGGATGAATTGAGTCAATCAGAGCATCAATCTCACAATTCAGATCGTTCTGAAAATAAACTCAAATCCAGAGAGGATAGCCCAGAGAAGATAATTGATCAAGTAATGCAAGAGATAAAGATGCAGGAAAAAATAGAAGGTAATGGAACAGAAACAACCTCTCAAGAATTTAAGCACAATCATGACACACCTGATCAGTCAGAAAAGTCCCAAACGAAGAATTTGAGTAGTGAATGGGATGATTTTTCTGAAGCAATTAGAACTCCTAAAGCCAATCCCAATGTTGATCTAGTAAATAGTTTTCAGACACTTGAAAATTCCCAGAAGATAGTGGAAACTATTAATCCACTACAACAAGTTCCAGAGACTTATGATTGAGAGATAATATCAGCCTACCCAATAGAACAAATAGTTTTACAAATTGAAGAAATTACGTCGCTGGATATCTTCTACAGTCATAGTTATAAGGCTGTATTCAAGAGGAATAAAAGGAGAAGAATTGATGAAACAATATCAAACCTCACAGATGAATCTGTTGACGTTTTGTGGAAGGATTCCTTGTCTGATCCTACTGAAAATTTAACTAAATTATCACAGTATGTAGGGGCATATTCTACTGCCACTGTTGATAAAGCTACTGAGGTTAAAATGTTGATGAAGCAGAAATAAGACAAAATATAAGAATTAGAGAGACTGTTAGATCAAGAAAGATCTAATTCCAACGAGCAAATGAAATCAAAGATGTCCCAATTTCAAAAAGATTTTTAATAGCTTAAATTGCAACATCAAGCAAAAATCACTTAGAAACAAGCACAACTGGAAGCAGCAATGACCAAGTTACAAAGTCAACCGCAATTGGAGCAATTCATAAAAGAATCATTGGATGTAAATACTAAGTTAAAGAAATAACAGGAAGTATTTTGCCAACAAACTTCTATTATTGATCTTATTGTGACTCAAAAGAAATATTGATCCAACAAGTAGCTACCCAGAAACTTGAATGTGAGAAGTGTTAATCATCAATAATTTTTTCTGATATCAAGAGATGACTAAGTTATAATCCTAGATTCCTAGAAACAACATTTGAGAAATGTTGCGAGTTCTAGAAATCTCACTGCCTTCATCATCCTAAGTTTAACTATTTTTCACTATATTTTCCTCTCTGTCTCCTAAAAAGTTTACCCTTCTGCTACAAAGGAAGACTTCATAATTTTGGGCCTGTTTGCCTCATTTCATCACTCTCACCCTCATTCATAACCCTCTTCCTTTAAAAAGCCCATTTTTCCCTTCCTCAAAACCTTCATCAGTTCCCTCATTCATCATTTTCCTAAAAACATATTAAACAATGTAAAAATATCTTTTTACATTGTTTAAAGTCAAAATTTAACCTAGCGGGCCCTATTTAATTATCATAAAAAATCCTGTTTTTTATGTTATAAACCTGCCCTTTTGTATAAACCAGGCCTTAAGCCCTTTTCTGCTTAAAGGCTCCAGCCTCTTCCATGCATAAGACCGCAACCTCCGCCCGTTTTCTAGCCCCTTCCCCCATTTAGAAATACCTCCGCCCATTTGCTTTTTATACTCCTTGAAAACCTTATAAAAACCCACCCAAACCTTTGAAGTATTAAAGCAGGCCCCCCTTACCTCACCTCACTTCTCTGTTTTCCACCGGAAAAACTCCACCGTTGATCTGGAGCTTTGGGCCCTGATCCGATGGCTGTCGCATTCTTGCCCTTCATCCCACATCAATACAACCCTGCACAATGCGAAAAACCCGAGCCGGTCCTCTCCTTCCACTAAAATTCACTGGCCATTTACCTTGCGCCAGCTATCCCCGGGCTCCGCCCTCCACATTTTTGCATCGGTCCCCAAACCCTTTCGCACTGTCAATCTCCCCTCTCGAGATCCGATGCCTGAAACTGTATATCAAGCATAAAATAGCACAGGGTTTTAAAATTTCTTAACCCACGTGAAATGGGTAGTATTAGCTCGGACACGCGTTGAATTCTCAGTGGAATCGCGCATGTTTCATCGAAAACCACAAAACATCCTCAACGCACGTGATAAACCACCATGGTTTTCCAAAACCACTTTCTCCCTCCCCGCACCAAAATTCAAATATCTTCGCCTCTGTTCGAATTCCACCAGGTTCTGCATACAAAACCTTACCCTCCACTCCATTTCTCCTCTACAAATGCCTCCCGACAACTCCAAACCCTGAAAATGCAGTCTTACCACTCCTTGCAGGTTTTAAGTTAACATTGTTTTGTGTTTTGTGCAGGTTTTAATGGCGATAATGCCCAAAAGGGCATTCCGATGGCTAAGAAATGATCAAATTAACCTCTAGATGACAATCCAAGAGGTAAATTCCTATAAAATAAAGCCAGGGGGTTTGCATAAAGGTTTACCCTCGATGAAGCTTGATAATCGAAAGGTTATAAACCCTCATACCACGAAGAAAACTCCCCTGCACAAGAAAGAAAATTACAGTCAGAAGAAGTAGTGAAGAAGGAAATAAAGATTAAAGGGTTAATCTCATATCAAAAATAAAATCAATGAGATTAATTCATAACATTGAGATTAAGACAAAAAGTGAAGAAAGTTAGTGATTAAAGAAGAAAAGACAGTGAAACATATTATAAAGGCTACATCAAGTTTCAAAGGCCTAATACATAGTTTTATGTTAAAATCAAAGACAAATTAACCCAAAGACAAATTCGAATTATTAAATCAAAAAGAATTTACTCCTCCAAAGACCAAACTGCCACCTACAACATGATTTCTTTTCATAAAGGCAATGGGCAGTTATTACACAATCAGAGATTTTTTGAAGCAGCTCAATAGTTATTGCAAAGTTATTACAAAGCCTTTAAAGTCAAATATTTCACTTATTTTTCCTTAGGAGTTAAGATAGAAGTTATTAAAACAAAGAAGTAGCTGTAGATATTCCTGCCTTGGGCCTTGCATGGTATTCAAGGTTAGGAATGCACTTACTTTGTAATAAATAATACTCAAACCCTATCTTGAGCTTCACCTCCTCATTTGCAACATAAATACTGCATCTAAACTCATTATATTGTTGGCAATTGATGACACTTTGAAGTAATACATAGTTTCATGGAAGTTGAAGAAAAATTGATGTCTCGGATCTTGTGAATAACCTGATTTGTTTGTTGATGGAGGAGGCTAGATCACTGGATCCCTGAGCTTGGCTGTTGGTGAAGTGCTTCTAATATTTTATTGTTATTTCCTATTTTTATTATGTTTCCACCTTTCTTTGTTATAGTAGAGTAAAAGTTTTAGGCTAAGAAATGTCTTTTGAAAGCACCTTAGTTCTGTTTGCTCTTCACTGTCTTAATGTTTTCTTCTGCAAGGTTTGATTGGAGGATTCTTAACTGCCCTCTAGTTCCATCTAGCTTTTTATTTTATAAATGATTCAATAGATTATAACCAGGAATATTTGGTAATTCCATGTTCATTGGTACGACTTGAGATGTTGTTTTAAGGAATGATGTTAATAGAGTGCAACTAGGGAAATTAGTGATGAGTCCATGCTCCTTGAGTACAACTTGAGATATTTTTTTTTTAAGATCTTCTTAAAGTATGCTTACTAGAGTCTAAACCAGGGAAGTCTATGGTGTGCCCTGTCCTCTGGACTGCCTCAAAAGGTTGCTTTAAAGATCCCTAGAGAGTTAGTCAAAAGAAGATTAGATTATTTCTGTTTGATCTTAGGCTACTCTCACTGTTATCTTATATGTTTTCTTTATCTGAAAGTAGTCCTTTGATTGCTGGATTTTTGTCTGAAAGGTTTGCTTATTAAAGGTTTGTCCAAAGAAGTCTATGGTTTGCCATGTCCTTTGGCTTGCTTCAAACAGTTACCTTGAAATATTTCTCTTGTTTAAAGTACATGATAAAGGATTCTTAATTTCCCTTTGTCCTACTTTTCATTCTTATCCTTAATGTTCATCTCATTATCCTAAAAAATTTGAAGATCCACTGGCCAAGTTAGATTTTCCCTATGATACTCCCCGATCCTTTAATGAAATTATCATGACTTTCATTTGACTCCATTTCCCAATGACTTAGATATTTCCTCCTTCTATCTATGCTCTTTGATCGTCATACCCAACCAAAAGAAACAACAAAACCTCATACTTAATAACCAGCCTAAAATCAACCCTTAAAATCAAACAAGCACATATCTTCTACAAACAACTTGAGAGATCCCTCTCCGAGTCTAGGAAGGCTAGGTCCTAGGACTCTAAAGACTGGTTCCATGTTGCCTTGTCATTTGGTATGTCAATCTTCCAAATCACGAGACACTAACATTTTGGTGATCACGGTGGGACTGAGTTTGTAGTACCCTAAGAAACTCTTATACACTCATTCAAACCTCAGTTAAGCTTAAGAAATTCAAAATGATAGCCATAGAGTAGAATTTTTTTGTTTCACCATCTTAGCTAAATGATGATTCAGGTGTAGAAAACTCTTACAAACCTTAGAAATACAAAAAATAAACCAAGAAAACCCCAAAAAACATTCTTAGATTGGTTTTTTATTGCTTATTTGGTGGTGGACCATCACACATTTTACGTTCAAAAAGCTAAAAATTTCCACTTGGCGACTCCACTAGCCCCAGTAGGCCCATTTCAATACTTCCTTAGGATTGTTTTAAACCAATCCCAATAATTTTAGAAGCCTAGTTCCACATTCTAGAAAGATACTAAACACTAAGAGAGGTTAAAACTTCTGAAAACAATCCTTAAAACTTTCAGCCTCTCCAAAATTCTGAATTTGAAATATGGCTTCACATAGGATCAACACCAGATCTCATCTAGACCCTAATCCTCCTACAATAGTTGATGATCCAAAAAATATTTTGTGGCAAACTTCTAAAACTGGAATTTTAATTACTGATAGGACTATCCAAAGAACAAGATCTTTCCCTAAAAACTTCACAGTCTTGAAAGATCCTCACTTTGACTTGTCTCATACAAAGAACATATTTAGAACCAAGTCACATAGTGATATAAACCAAGCTTACCTTGAGCCCACAGATTTGCAGCAGAGCTCGAGTAGAGAATCCTCCCCTTCTAATCCACCTGATTTTCATCTTCTCCATCACTTTAGCTCCTTCCATAAAAAATCTGCTCAAAATTAGTTTGCTAGCCCAAATAATTCCAATACTCCTATCCATTATTCCATTGTTCAAACACTCCATTTCATCCCACTTTACTTTCACAAATCCACCTCTTGTAAGTCCCCCATTTGCTCCCACCATGGCAACATGGTATGCCCCATTAGTGTTACCTCAACCTCTGGTTCCTTTACCAACTGATTATCAATCCAAAATTCCCCATTTCACTGGAACTGAACCTACTACTACCCAACAACATGTAGATAAAATGAGTGATGCTATTGATTACATGGAAATAGAAGAAGAGACCATCAAGATGAGAATATTTGCCCAAAATTTAGGAGGAGAAGCCAAGAAATGGTTTATGAGCTTAACTCCTAATAGCATAAATGATCTCCCTTATTTATACCAAACATTCATAAACAAATGGGAAATTAAAAAGAACCCTCTCCAAATCCTTTCAGAATATAGAAATCTTAAAAGAAATGCAGGGGAAAGTGTCCAAGATTATTGCACTAGATTCAATAGTGTTTACAATGCACTTCCCCCAAACATGAAACCTCCACTAGGCTTAGCCTTAGCTAAATTTCCTGAAGGCTTTGATGCAGACATGGCCTATCAGCTAAGAGAAAGAGACCCCTTGACTTTAGAAGGTATGAAGAGGGGAGATATAAGTGTAGAAGCAAATATGATTGACAAAAGAGCTAGGTTGAAATCAAAAAAAGGAGTTACATACAAAGATGAAATAATGGCATCAACCTCATCATCTGATGCCAAAATTGACAACTTAATGAGGGTAATGGAAAGAATGCTGGAAAAGATAAACTTAAATGGCAGAATTCCTCCTAGAGAAAACCAAATCAATCCCCAAAATAGAAATATAAATCCCAATTTTAGAAGAGACCCTACTCAAAATATGCAAAGAGATAATGACCAACAAATTAGGCCTCCTTTTCAAGAAAACTATGTAGATCAAGAAGAAGAAAGGGAGACTGAAAGGTTGGAAGAAAACCATGTGAATTTGATAGGATCTGACAGTGAGGGTGATGCTTTCCTCACTGAAGAAGAACAAAGATTCTTCTCCTCAGAACAAGCTGAAAGCAATCATGAGGATTCTGAAGACTACCAATTGGGGTTTGAAAATGCTATAATAGAGGTCCACAGACAATATGATCTTAGAAGCAAAAGAAATCAAGAGGCTTCCAATGATAAAAACATAGACACCGATGTTAGGAAAACTTCAAACGATATTCCTAAAAAGACAACAAACAAAAATAACACTTTGACTAAGAAAACTGACTCAAACAAGGACAAAACCAATCAACAAATTATTGATCCATGCTGCCCTCGTACTTCTGCTAGTGGCCCTGAGAAATTTGTCCTAAATAATGGTCCTAATAAAACTTAGCAATTCAGAATTGCTGAAAAGACTATGATTGACAAAACAGATGTAAATATGTCAAAAACATTAGTCCCTTTCAGCCTTGAAGGTGAAATTTCCAAGATCAAAATTAGCATACCCTTAGCTGAACTAGTAACTTAGGATGTATATAAAAACCAAGTTTTTAAAGCTTTGAATATAGGCAGTGATACTAATACATTAAAATTGATAGATGATAAACCAGAACTGTTGTTTGGTCTTGAATTAAAAGGAAAATACCAAGAAGGAACCATTCCTCCCTTTTATGTCAGCTTAAATATACATGGTAAGATTTTACACAATGCCATGCTAGATTTTGGTGCCTCTCACAACCTTATGCCAAAAGTGGTGATGGAGAGATTAGGCTTAGAAATTACTAAACCTTACAAGGATCTGTATTCCTTTGATTCAAGCAGAGTCAAGTGTTTAGGTTTGATCAAGGAAGTATGTGTCAATCTGGCACAAATTCCTGCTAATAGTCTAGTTATGGACATAGTTGTTGCTGACATTCCCCCAAAGTATGGCATGCTTCTATCCAAATCATGGAGAGTCAAACTTCAGGGGAACCTTCAAATGGAAATTTCTTATGCTACCATTCCATTTTTTAACCAAAATAGAATATTATAAAGAGAATCTCACATGAAATATATGGTAAGCAACATAAGATAGGCCAGACAACACTCCTGTTTATTCCATTCATTCAGATCTTGATTCATTTATCTTGTTTAATGAAGAGGAAATCAACACACCAGAAGATGAAAATAAAAAAGAGTTAAGCCCACTTGAACAACCAAATCTGCCCTCAAATAAAAAACATAACAACTCAAACTTTAACAACCTTGAACAACAAAATGATAGTGAGTAGGAGATAGAAACATTTTGGACAATGAGCTTTGATGGCTCTTGTAGCAAAGCTGGTTCTAGAGCTGGTGTATGGATACATAATACAAACATAGGATATTCCTACAAACTTGATTTCCAATGCACTAATAGCATTGCAGAATATGAAGCTCTCCTTCTTGGCCTACATTTTCTCAAAGATTTAGATTCCAAGAAAATATCAGTCCAATAAGATTCAGAGCTGATCATTAGGCAAATAAAAGGGGAGTATTCAGCCAAAAACCCAAGATTAAGAGAATATAGGAATGCTGCCCTAGATCTCCTAATTTTTTTTGAAAAATATGAACTCACTTTCATCCCTAGAGCTCAAAATAACCTTGCAAATTAGCTTACCTTTGCTGCCAGCAATTGTCAAATACCTCTGGTAAATGAAATGTTCACTGTTAAAGTAAAAACTAGGCCTACAGTCCTTGCAAATGAAGACTATTGGCAAGTGTTTGAGGGAGATAAACACATTGATGATTTTCTGCAATCTGAAAATGATTTTGCTATACCAACACTTAGCTTGAACCATGAAGAAGAATGTTTCACTGAAAAACAAGTCCATAAAACAAAGTTGTCCTCTACTGCTAATATAAACCAGTTTGAACATCTTTATAAGGCAGAATTATTTAAAAAACCAGATCAAAAGGACCTTGAGGTTTTACAATGCAAAAATGATACAATACCAAGGGACCTTACACCATTAGAAGAGCTTTTTGACTTCAATGATGTAGCTAAAAAACCAAAGATGGAGCCTATAGAAACTAATGTAGAGGAACATAACATAGGCAGCATAAATGAACCCAAAATGATCAAGTTATCTAACACTCTCCATACTCATATCAAACAATAATATATTGAAATTTTCAAGGAGTTTGGAGATGTGTTTGCATGGGGATACAAGGATCTGAAATCATATGATACTGGAATCATTCAACACAAAATTCCTCTTAAGGAAAATTAGAAACCTTTAAAAAAAAAACTAAGAAGAATAAAACTTGTTTTATTACCTTTAGTTGAGAAAGAGATGAGAAAGATGTATGATGCTAGGATTATAGTTCCCCTTAGATATTCATAGTGGGTTTCCAACCTGGTATCTGTTAGGAAGAAGACCAAGGAGATTAGGCTTTGCATTGACTTTAGAAACCTGAACAAGGCCTCCCTGAAAGATAATTATCCCTTGCCTAAGATGGATCATATACTCCAAAATTTGGTTGGATCTAAAAGAATATCATTGTTGGATGTTTTTTCAGGCTACAACCAACTGCTGGTACTCCCAAGTGATCAACACAAAACTACTTTCACCACACCTTGGGGTACATTCATGTATGTTAAAGTTCCATTTGGTTTGATGAATGCTGGCGCCACATTCCAAAGGGCCATGGACATAGATTTTTCAGAAGACATAGGCTATTTCATAATCATTTACCTTGATGACATCATTGTTTTCTCCAAAACTGACAAAGAGCACTTAATCCATTTAAGAAATTTTTTTGAGAAATGTAGGAAATATGGCTTATCTTTGAATCCAAATAAAACACTATTTGGGCTTCAGGAAGGAAAGCTCCTAGGCGACATAATCTATGAATAAGGAATCAAAGTAGATCCCAAAAGGATTGAAGGCATATTGAAAATCAACCATCCTAGAAACCTCAAAGAGTTGCAATCTTTCATTGGGAGGATCAATTTTTTGAGAAGGTTCATTCCCAACCTTGCTGAAATTTTGAGAAATATCACAAACATGCTAAAAAAGGAAACAAGGCTTAAATAGACCTTAGAAGCTAAATAGTCATTTGAACTGGTGAAACAAGCTCTCATTCAAACACCATTTCTTATTAGTCCTGATTTCACTAAGGATTTCTACATTTTCTCATTTGCCTCTGAACACACCATTGTTGCAATATTTTTGCAAAAGAATAATATAGGGCAAGAACAACAAATATCCATTTTCAACAGAGCCTTAAGAGATGCTCCACTCAAATATAATATCATGGAGAAATAGACCCTAACCTTGATAAAAGCATTGAAGGATTTCCGAGTTTACATTTTACACTCTCATATCATTGCTTTTGTCCCACATACAATTGCCAAGGACATTCTAAATCAAGACCCTGATGGTAAAAGGGGAAAATGGATTGTAATTATCTTAGAATATGATTTAGAGATCACACCTACCAAGTTGATTAAAGGACAGGGATTAGCAAAACTCATGCAGAGTCAAATTTCCAAGCATTAGATATAAACATGGTTGATGTTTTAGAAGAAATAGAAGAATTCATAGCTCCATACATTGAAGAAATATTTTTGAATTCACCTTGATTTGCTCATATCATTTATGTGCTTCTCGATCTTAATACTCCTCCTTTTTTATCAAAGACTAAAACTAGATTTCTAAAACAAAAAGCTTTAAATTACTGCATTTTAGATGGAGTGTTATATTGGAAAAATGCTATTGGCATATTGCTTAAATGTTTTCTTGAGGATGATGCAGGAAAAATCATGCATGAGATGCATGAGGGAGAATGTGGAGGCCACCTTTACTAGAAGACCACAAAAAACAAGATTCTTAGAGCTGGCTATTATTGGCCCAACTTTTTCCCTGATACTCAGAAACTAGTCATGACTTGTCATAAGTGTCAATTTTTTGATGGCAAGAGAAAACTCTTACCTTTACCTTTTCATCCCATCAGTATTGAGGCTCCCTTTCAGTAATGGGGTTTAGACTTTATTGGAGAAATTCACCCAACCTCATCTGCCCAACATAAGTGGATCCTTACTGCCATTGATTATTTTACCAAATGGATAAAAGCCATCCCTTCTAGGAATGCTACTGACTCAGTCATTATCAAGTTCCTTGAAACCAACATACTATCCTGATTTGGTTGTCCTAGAAAGATAATTACAGACAACGCTGCTGCCTTTAAATCCAAAAGAATGGTTGACTTCTGCTATAAATATCATATCATATTAGAGCATCCCACAGCTTACTACCCCTAAGGAAATGGCTTAGATGAATTCTCCAATAAAAGCTTGATCAATATTATCAAGAGACTGCTAGATCAAAATAAAAAATCATGGCATAGTAAGCTAGTTCATGCATTATGGGCTGATAGGATAACCATGAAGAAATCAATAAATATGTCTCTTATCAGTTGGTATATGGCATGGATGCAGTCTTCCCAACATCCTTAGAAGTGCCAGTTATGAAACTCCTCCAAGAAGTGCAATCAGAAGAAAATGACATGCAGAGAAGGCTAAATCAGACCATTTATTTACAATAGACAAGAGAAGACGTGTATAAAAGGACACAAGAAGTACAAGAGGGCATCAGGAAAATATTTGACAGAAGAAATAAAGTTAATAATTTTCAAGTTGGAGACATATTTCTAAAATGGGATTCTAGAAGGGAAGATAAAGGTAAACATGGCAAGTTTTAAAATTTGTGGAAAGGGCCTTATATCATTCATTCAATTAGGGGTCATAATGATTTATTTTTGCAAGGGATGAATGGAGAAGAGTTATTTGGAGGTCCTGTCAATGGCAGGATGCTCAAACACTATTTCTGTCAGGAGTCTTAGTTTCAGAGCTTTCATTCATTGTACATAAAAATTGCATGAGAAAATCTTGAAAACAAAAATACGAAATCAATAAAAGAAAGGAAAAAGAGGGCAGATTCAAAAGAGGTATAGCCTCATACCCAAAAATAGTAATGCTAAAAGTGTGCAAGTCTAAATGCCACTACTGATTCAAAATGACATCTTGTTCAGTCATCTAGCCTAATCATAGCTGAACATGCTTTAAATTTATGTTGATAAGTTAGTAAAAACAATGATTGTCAAGATTATTTCAAACATGACTTATCAAGAAAGATAGATTAGGGAATATAAGATACTGGTTCCACATGCTCAAAACAGAACCAAAGAGATAGATAAGGATGAATTATAAATGACAAAATTATAGCCTTATCTTTTATACTTTTACCTTTATGCAAAATAATGTTTGTGTGCAGCTTGTTCCAATGCCACAACCATGGTAAATCAGACTGTCTAATCTTGATTTGAACCATGCTTTAAATTTCATGTCAATAGTTTAGTGAATCAAGACTACCAAACAACTTAATCTTGGCAATCAAATGTTGGAAATACTGAGAGGGGGGGTGAATCAGTATTCCTTTCAATTATAGAATTAGTTAATATTCAATTATTATCAGTGTTTGTACAATGATAGCAGCAAACAAGAGGAACAAAAATGCACACATTTTTTAAGGTGGAAACCCACTCCGGGACAAAAACCACCTAATGCTTTTCTAATAATTCTTTAATATTCAACTCCAATTGAAAATAAAGCTCCAACTTCTTAGAATCTAGAAAATAATTCTTCTCCAACTCCCACTGGATGGATGCTCCAACGCCCGAGATTCTTCAGTAGTCAACTGAATGGATGCCCCAACACCCAATGAACTACAACTCACCCTGGCACCACCCTACCACCCTATAGAAGAATAAAATAAGAATGGACTCCCGTACCAGGGAAAATGGTCCACTTTACAATGATATAGAATGATGTAGAAGAAGAAGACACACTAGAACATAACCCCAACTATGACACAACCACCTAATGATGATCCTAGACCACTCGACACTGCCTCTTCAACTCTTGGCAGATACACACTAGTATAATTTGTACAATAATGTATTTACAATGACTCAGTACAATGATACCTTTATAATGATTGTATGCAGTGCTGTCGACTTGAAGACTTCATGTGATGAAATTCTTGCTATTGTTATGTACCTTGGTTGCTGCTCTTTTCATGCTACCCTCTATTGCACCTTGCTTTGCTTTTCTTCCCTAGAAAGTCTGGTCCTTTGCAGCCCTTGACAACACATGATCTAGCTTTTTCTTTACCTTCTAGAAACTCGATATTGAATCTGATGTATCTCTGTTATTTCATATCCCCGATATCTGATTTTCGGTACTGTAGTAGTCCTATGAGTCATACTTCCAATGCCACAGGTCTGACCCAATTTGGATTCTTCAAGGGAGAGTTATACCCAATCTCTCACAATGCCCTAATTATGGACTGTTTCAGCAGAGCGAACTTGTATGGCATGCCACATGTGACTGTTTCTTCATTTGGCTCTGAAATTGATAAATAAAAAATTAAAGACTATGCAATATCTGCCGCATTTTATGGAATTCCAATCCGATACTCAGAGAGAGAGTTATGACGATTTTTCCAAGGTCACTTATTTGAGATTAATTTCAGGAGCCTGAAAAAACATTGACTTCCACAGATCATATCTCCGAAAATATTGTCCACCTTGATCTGAAATTTTCACAGAAGCTTCCTCAGGATTTTAGATTCACTTTGTAACAATTTCAGCTTCTAAACCTTCGTAGAAAAAAATTTAGAGTGAAAATTCCATGATGACTTGTTTCAGATAACGAAATCCCTTGCATGAGGAGGATATGAGGATCACAATTTATATAAATGCTTAGGTTGAGAGGGGCTTCAACAAGTGAACGTGGGAGGGATTTTCGGAGCTTAAAAAATATTAATGATGACTTTTCAATGACCCATGCCACAACCCCATAGGGTTTTAGCCCACTAACTGGTGGTACAAACTTCAAACATGAATATCTCTAAAACCGTGAAGAATTACATGGCGTGCCATATATCAATGGAAACATCTCGACAAGTAGAAACCATAAAAAACCTTATTAACCTAGAATATATTAATTTGGTAGGTCAAAATTCCCATGCAATATTGGGTTAGCCCTTGGTGCTTCTTGGGTTGACATCAATGACAACCGCTGACCAACAATCTCCCCCTTTGGTATTGATGGCAACACAAGTACTCCCCCTGCGATCATGACACCTATTCCTACAACATTCTCTCCCCCTTTGACATCAATGGTAAAGGGTAACTCCCCCTAAAACACAACCATCCTGCGGACCTTTACACACTTCCACGCCCCCTGAAACACAACCATCCTGTGGACCTGTACACACTTCCACTCCCCCTTTATATTCTGAATAAGGAAAATCTAATGAGAACTTGGGAGAATCCCAAGCTTCTGGTGAAGATATTCCAATGCTTCACGAGTACTCTCACGATCATCAACACTTCCTTCCCAATCTGCATCTGTAAAGGAATGAATAATGAGATTGTTACCCTTGGGATACCACAACCCATATTTTGTTGTTCCCTTTAAACATCAAAGAATTATTTTGATGGAAATAATATGTGATTCTTTTGGTTCTCCTTGGAATCTTGCTACTTGTCCAACTGCTTGCATAACATCTGGCCAGGAGGCTATTACATATAGAAGACTACCAATCATAGATCTGTACAACCTTTGATCCACATCCTTTGATGTGTCATCAATGCTCAATCTGCAACCTATTACCATTGGAGTAAGGATGGGTTTACAATCTTCCATTTTAAATTTCTTGAGCATTTCCTTGATGTACTCGGCTTGACATATAAATATTCCTTTCTCTTGCTAAGATATTTGAAGCCCTAAGAAGTATGTGATCTCACCAAGTAAAGACATCTCGAAATCACTTTGAACCTTTGTAGCAAACTTCTTACTTAGTTAATCATCATTTCTACCAAATATTATATCGTCCTATTTAGCTATTAGACATGCTTTAGTTGCTTCATCCATATCATATATGTAGTTTGGAGCTCAACTTTCTATAGCCACAATTTCACCATACATGCCTTTCCTCATTTCACATTTTGTGGAGTTGAATTGTATTGTGTGTCCTTGATCACACATTTGTCCAACACTAAGCAGATTGTGATTCATGTTTTCAACCAATAGAACATTCTTGGCTAGAGCATCTTTGCTTCCAAGAGTGACAATACCTGATCCTATAACATTTTAAGATCCATATTTTTCAAAGGACACGGTTCCATCCTTCTTCTCTTTCAGAGAAAAAAAATTATTTCTATCTCCAGTCATATGCGTTGAGCAACCACTATCAACATACCACACATCTTTGTTGTTTTGAGCCTTGAAAGCGAGAGCACAATTATTAGTCTTCTTCTTCTTCCATGTTCGTTCGTTCTGTGGCTTTGAAGATTATTCTGGAGGATTTTCAAGTCTGCAGTCTTTGGATGTGTCCAAAGTTTCGACATTTGTAACATTCAATATTATTTCTTAAATGTTCAAATCTATTGATGTTTATTTGAGCCACAGGGAGGTTCATATTTGTGAATCGTGGAATTGCTTATTCATTCTAGGTCGTGCAACATTCTCTGGCACTTTATGACCAAATTTTCCACATGAATAACAATAGCCATAAAAAATATGTTGGTACCTGGATGAAAATTTTCGTCGAGGAATTGTCTTCCAAGGCTGTTCTTGTGAATCTTGTCCAATGAAGTCTACATGCATGTCAGATCTCATAGGTTCATTGTATTTTGTTGTAGAAGGTCCTTCTTCTTCTTCTTTGTAGCCGATGCCAATTCTGTCGTTGTAAGATCGTTGATTATTGATGAGTTCTTCCAATGCCCTTGAGTTGTTGGCATAGTTTTGGATAGTTTTTCCTTTCTTCACTTCCTCATGTAGCGAGACTAATTCGGCTTCTAATTCTTCCCTTTCTTGGTTGATTTCTTCCAACTTCTTTTTAAGTGACTCTTCAATGCATTTGTGTTCTTCAACTTCAATTTTGAGACCTTGAACTTGTTCTTCAAGAGTATTGGAACAGATCTTCTCTACCTTGAGATCTTTAATAAGCTTGATTTATTTCTTATAAAATTCTTCTATGGTCAATCCTTCTTCTTCGTTGTTTGATACCTCTTGTTTATTGTGCTTGGCCATAAACAATACTCTCTCATTGGCTTCTTCTTCGCTGTCATTGTCTTCATCAAATGACGAGCTATCTTCTTTAGAGAGAAAGTTCCTTTTGGATCCTTGCTTGTTGAATTTCTTAAAGCCTTTATTTCCTTTTGAGTTGCCATCACTTCTGTTTGGACATTTTGCTGCTGAAACATATCAATGGAAGTTTACCTTTGAATTTTCCCTTACCAATTTTTAGTTTTCTTGTGAAGTAAGCATATTCTTCATCTGAAAGACCTTCTTCATCATCTCCCTTTTCTTCACACTTGTAGGTGCATGTCTTTTCAATCGAAGGTTGTTTATCCTTATTGGTTTTCTTAGATGCAACGAACACATTTTTCTAGATGCGAAGTACCCTCTTCTTCATCAAGTCTCATTTCATATGCTATGAGAACTCCATGTAATTCCTCTTTGTTGAGTTTGTCCATATTTTCATTGTATTCTAAGACCGATACCTTTGGGTTGAATCTTCCTGTTAATGTTCTAAGAATCTTTCGTATAATATTCTTCTCATCAACTGGCTCTCCCAATCCTTCTAGAGTATTGGTTATTTCATCAACGTATTGGAAGTATGTAGCAATGTTGCAATCTTCTTTCATTCTGAGTTGCTCAATTTTTTCTCTATAGATTTGAAACTTTGCTTATTTGAAATTTGAGTCACCTGCATATATATTCTCAAGCTTGTCCCATGCATTTTTGGCGGTTTTACAACCCAACACCTTATGATAAGAAGATTCAATAAGTTCACTGATAATAATATTCTTTGCTTTTGTAACATTTACCAAATTCTTCTTACCTTGTTCATTCGTGGTTGATGTAAATGCATTTTGAACAGTGTCCCATACTTCGTAACCTTGCGCCAAGAGATAGACCTCCATTCTTCTTTTCCAGAGTGCATAATTATTTTCATTGAATAGAGGTACACCATTCTTGGTATGCTCCATGACCTCCTTCCAGCTATTAAAATTATATTGAAGGAACCAAGCTCTGATACCAATTGTTGGAAATACTGAGAGGGGGGTTGAATCAATATTCCTTTCAATTAGAGAATTAGTTAATCTTCAATTATTATCAGTGTTTGTACAATTATAGCAGCAAACAAGAGGAATGAAAATGCACATAGTTTTGAAGGTGGAAACCCACTCCGGGACAAAAACCACCTAATGCTTTTCTAATAATTCTTTAATATTCAAATCCAATTGAAAATAAATCTCCAACTTCCTAGAATCTAGAAAAACATTCTTCTCCAGCTCCCACTGGATGGACGCTCCAATGCCCGAAATACTTCAGTAGTCAACTGAACGGATGCCCCAAAACCCAATGAGCTACAACTCACCCTAGCACCACCCTACTACCCTGTAGAAGAATAAAACAAGAATGGACTCCCGTACCAGGGAAAATGGTCCACTTTAAAATGATATATAATGATGTAGAAGAAGAAGACACACTAGAACATAACCTAAACTATGACACAACTAACTAATGATGATGCTAGACCACCCGACACTGCCTCTTCAACTCTTGGCAGATAGACGCTAGTATAATTTGTACAATAATGTATTTACAATGACTTAGTACAATGATACCTTTACAATGATTGTATGCAATGCTGCCCACTTGAAGATTTCATGTGATGAAATTCTTACTGTTGTTATGTACCTTGGTTGCTTCTCTTATCATGCTACCCTCTGCTGCACCTTTCTTTGCTTTTCTTCCCTATAAATTCTGGTCCTTTGCAGCCCTTGACAACACATGATCTAGCTTTTTGTTTGCCTTCTAGGAGCTCGATATTGAATATGATGTATTCCTGTTATTTCAGATCCCCAATATCTGATTTTTGGTACTGTAGTATTCCTCTGAGTCTTATTTCCAATGCCACAAGTCTTACCCAATTTGGATTCTTCAAGAGAGAGTTATACCCAATCTCTCACAATGCCCTAATTATGGACTGTTTTAGCAGAGCGAACTTGTACGGCGTGCCAAGTGTCACTGTTTCTTCATTTGGCTCTAAAATTGATAGACCAAAAACTAAAGACTGTGCACTATATGCTGATTTTTACGGAATTCCAATCTGATACTCAGAGAGAGAGTTATGACGATTTTCCCAAGGTCACTTCTTTGAGATTAATTTCAGGAGCCTAAAAAAACATTGACTTCCACATAACATATCTCCGAAAATGTTGTGCACCTTGATCTGAAATTTTCATAGAAACTTCCTTAGGATTTAAGATTCACCTCATAAACATTTCGGCTTCTGAACCTTTGTAGAACAAAAGTTAGAGCGAAAATTCCACGATGACCTGTTTCAGATAACGAAATCCCTTGCATAAGGAGGATATGAGGATCACAATTTATATAAATGCTTAGGTTGAGAGGGGCTTCAACAAGTGAACAAGGGAGGGATTTTAGGAGCTTACAAAATATTAATTATGAATTTTCAATGACCCATGCCACAACCCCATGGGGTTTTATCCCACTAACTGGGTGTACAAACTTCAAACATGAATATCTCTCAAACCGTGAAGAATTCATGGCGTGCCATATATCAACAGAAACATCTTAACAAGTAGAAACCATAAAAAACCTTATTGACCTAGAATATATTAATTTGGTAGGTAGAAATTTCCATGCAATATTGGGTTAGCCCCTGGTGCTGCTTGGGTTGACATCAATGACAACCGTTGATCAACATCAAATAGTTTTAGGTAGAGAATAAAAAGAGTTCATCAGTTTAATATGAACTCTTGGAAGCAATAAGGATTGAAGTAGATAGTTTATTTCTGTCTTCAAAAATAAAATGTAAAGAGTTCACCAGTTCAAGTGCACTCAAAGAAGAAAAAAATGTTAGGACAAATAGGATTGGGTAGGTAGAAATGTTGTTTGAAAGAAATCATATGCTGCAGATTGTTAAGATTGTCACTTCAAAGAAATATCAGCAAGTGAAAAAGAAGGGAAATCTGCCCAATGGATAAGGCACTGGTCTGCTGAAACTCAGAGATTTGATAAACTGGAGTTCTGGGCACCTTGAAAGGAAAGCTGCCCTCCCCAAGTGGAGCCACTGTTAGTCATTAGTAATTTTTGTTGATATCAAAAGATGACTAAGTTATAATCCTAGATTCCTAGAAACAACATTTGAGAAATGTTGTGAGTTCTAGAAATTTCACTGCCTTCATCATCCTAAGTTTAACTATTTTTCACTATATTTTCCTCTCTGTTTCCTAAAAAGTTTACCCTTCTTCTGCAAAGGAAGACTTCATCATTTTTTCCTGTTTGCCTCATTTCATCACTGTCACCCTCATTCATAACCCTCTTCCTTTAAACAGCCCATTTTTCCCTTCCTCAAAACCTTCATCAGTTCCCTCATTCATCATTTTCCTAAAAACATATTAAACAAACAATGTTACCGATGAAATAGGTAACCTGACCTCAAAACGAGAACTCTAGCCCAGAAAGACTCAAAAAACATGAAAACACACCCCCAAAACAAAAAAAGTTTATTCCAGAATGCACTTGGTTTTTTTTGAAGGTCAAATTTCAACATTTTATAAAATTATGCTAAAAACAAAATTGTTTCTTGAAAAAAGGATTGAAAAAACACCCTCAAAACAAAACCAGTTGATGCTGGAATAACAAAAAAAAAAAAATTGTGTCGTATTTTTGACATTTTTAAAAATAGAAATAACATTTTTTAATTTTTAAAATTCAAACATTAAAATAAACCTAAAATTTAAGAAAAAAATAAATTTAAAAAATAAAAACATTTTAAAGCTTAAAATTTAAAAATATATAGGAATAAAAAAATAAAAATAAAAACAAAATAAAAATTTTAATTCGAACATTAAAAAAAAAAACCTCAAATTTAAGAAAAATAAAAATAAAAATTAAAGATTAAAATTTCAAAATATATAGAAATAAAAAAGTAAAAATAAAAACAAAATAAAAATATTAAATTAAAAAAAAAACAAGTTAAAAAAACAAAAATTAAATTTAAAAAGAAAAAGAAAATGTTTATTAAATTAAAAAAAATAATTAATTTTAAAATAAAAAATTAAATTTAAAAAAAAATATTAAATTTTAATAAATTTAAAACTTAAAAAAAAAAAATGAAAAAAAAATACAATAAAAATATTAAATTAAAAAAAAATATATATTAAAATTTTTTATTAAACTAAAAAAAATATGTTAATATTAAAATAACAAATTAAATTTAAAAAAAAAATATTAAATTTTAATAAATAAATGAATAAACAAGTAAATTTTGACATAAAAAATAAATTTTAAATATAAAGGAAAAAAAAAAACATTGTTAAAATAAAAAGTTAAAAAACTTTAAAAATCAATTAAAAATGAAAAAAAAAATATTAAATAAAAAATAAAATAAAAAACAAATTAATTTGAAAATATTAAGTTTAATTAAAAAAAAAATCTAATTTTAAATACACAATTTTAATTGAAATAAAAAAAATATAATAATTTTATGTAATTAAAAAAATAATAATAATAAAAAAAAAATTAAAAAAAAAAAATATTAAATTCAAATAAATTAAAAAAATAAATAAAAAATTTATTAAATTTTAAAAAATTAAATGAAAAAACTAAACATAAAATTTAATAATAATAAAAAAAATGAAAAAATTTAAAAAAAAAATCAATTAAATTAAAAAAAACACAAAATTTAATAAAAATTATTAACAAAATTTAGAAAATAAAATTAACAACAAAAAAAAATGAATTAAAAATAAAATAAAATAAAAGAATAATTAAAAAAAACAAAAAAAATTAAAACAAATTAAATTTCAAATATAAAAATTAAATTAAATTTTTTTTTTTTTTTAAATATTTTGAATTAAAAAAAAAAAAAATCAAATTAAAAAAAAAATATTAAAAATAAAAAAAAATAAAAATAAAAAATGAATTTTTTGATTGTGGTGGCGCCGCCAATTGGCCACCCGCCCAGGTGGCGGCAGAGGCCGATTTCAGGAATCGCCCTGCCGCGGCGAGAGGCCTATTTGATTCCGGGAATCGCCCTCCCACGGCGGGAGGGCGATTCCTGGAATCGACCATGGGCTGCGGGAGGGTGATTCCCGGAATCGGCCTCTCGCCATGGGAGGGCGATTCCCGGAATCGGCGTCGTGCCAGGGGAGGGCGATTCCCGGAATCGGCCTCCCGCCCAGGTGGCGGAAGAGGCCGGGTGCTGGGCGAGATTTCGGCCTCCCGCCTAGGAGGCGGCGGAGGCCAGCTGCTGGGCGGGCGGGGGGTTGCATGCAGCCTCCTCGCCCGTCAAGCGGCCGACCTCCACTGCCACCTGAGAGGCCGATTGGCGGCACCACCACGATAAAAAATTTCTTTGTTTTTTAATTTTTTTTTAAATTTTTGTTTTTTTTTAAATTTTGTTTTTAAATTTAATATTTTAGATTAATTATTTTTTAAAATTTAAAATTTATTTATTAAATTTTGATTTAATTTAATTTTTTTTTTAATCTTTTAGTTTATTTAGTTTTTCATTTTAAAATTTTATAAATTATTTCATTAAAAAAAAGAGAGTAAATTTATGGATATTTGTTTTTTAATTATTTGCATGTGGTTTTTTTCATTTTTTTGTTTTTTAATGACAGTTTTTTTTTATTATTATTTTAATTTTCTCTTTTTTTTGGAATCTAAACTTCTGTGATCCATCATATAAATTAGTAGAAATTCTTTCAGTAATAATCACATGCACAGGAACGTGGTCGATGCGTTTCGAACCAACCAATGTGGTTCCTCATCAGGACTATGTGAGAGATCAGATCCAGACAATAAGTATAAATAGATGTAGAAATGGCTCAACTAGCCGTTAGGATAACGGCTAGTTTGACTTAAAATAATAATAATAATAAATAAAATAAAATAAAATAAAATAAAATAAAAATAAATAAAAATAAATAAAAAGTAAAATAAAATAAAATAAAAAATAAAATAAAATAAAATAAAATATTCCATTAGTTATTTAATTTAATTAATTTTTATTTATTTATTTATTATTATTTTATTTATTTATAAATTCTTTAGTATATTTATACAACTAATTAACCAATTAATTAATATAATGGTAATTAATTGAACAAATTGTGGTGTATATATGTATATTTTCCTTATTGATTATATGATAATCAATTATTTTTTTTTTATTTTTATTTTTTTCTAAATCAGACTAATCTATTAATTTAAAAAAGTACTGTTACAAAACTACCCTTGCTGCTGCTGTGTGAGCCAGCGAGCTGGGACTGATTAACATCACTGTTCTGGATTGTTTTGGGTTGCCCAGAGTGGGAAACCAACCCATTAAGCAGAATATGCTGAGCCGCCCTTAGAAGGGAAACCGGCGAGAGGATTATACATAAAATGTAAACAGCAATGGAAAAGCTAGAAACAACATACTGCTCATCAGTGGAGCAATTGAAACAGCAAAACTCAAAAAGACCAGAAGTGAATGAGCCAGGGGATTTAGCCCTCGTGCTCAGAAGACATTGGTTCCTCTTCAATCCTGCATGCATAGTCATTCTCCTCGCTGCTGTCCTCCTTTCCTGCATGGCTATCAGTCTGCAAATCTTTGTTGTCAACTCCAGAACGCAACTCCGTGGGTGGAGGGGGAGAGGGGCGATGGTCAATGGGGAGGGAAGGGGAGGCACAAGGCGGAATTTCCTCACGGAGCGAGACAGAGATGAGGGCGGTGATGATGGAGTCGAAGGAGGTGCAGTGGAAACGGAATTCGGCATTTTGAGTAGTTTGACGGATAGTGGCTCCTCGAATGTGACTTTCCCGGGGAATGGGCTGACTGGGAGGGGTAGGGAAGTCAGAAGGAGGCTGACTGGTATGAGCCAGAGTTTCAGGAGGGCCAGGAAGCTCAGAGGCGAGAGGTGGCTGACCTGGGAAGTCACTAGAACTCCTAGCGCGAGCACGACCCCTCCCTCTGCCTGTATGAACATAATTCACAGCACGTCGACCCCGGCCTCTTCCTCTGACTCCACCACCTCGAGAGGCAGGCGGGGGCGTGTGGGCATCATCCTCAGAGGACGAGCTGAGCTCAGAAAGCGTGGAGGGTGGATTTTCCATGGCCAGACCTCGACTAGTGCCCCGTCTGCAGCGCATGCGCTGCCTGAGGCGTGGCATGGCTAACAAGGGGTGGCGCTCGCGAGGACTGCAAAGGAGGGAGGGCAGAGTATGGGGATTAGTGAGGAGGATACCAGGGTTAGGCCAACCAGACTGAGAAGCTATATAACCAGTCGAAGAAGCAATATAACCAGACGGAGAAGCAATAAAACCCGACGGAGAAGCGATATAACCAGACGGAGAAGCGATATAACCAGCGATACAATTGCTAGTGGAGTAATTGTCCGAGGAATGCAAATTGAGGCCAGAGAGAGCCGGATTACCTGCAGCGAATTCTGCTGTAGCTCCAGTTGAGGCCGAAGCACCGCAGAAGGGACTGTTGGAGAAATGAGCACCCGGGACGATCTCCAGACAGGCGAAAATGCTGCAGCGGCGTCCAGTCTGCGTTTTGCAGCTGGAATTGGCACAATCGAGTGGACAAACAGCATCAAGCGGGTTCAGAGGTCCGCCATGGCTCTCACTGTGCGGCATTCCCTCCATACTGCAGACGTTCCCCAAAACCAGCACCATATACCCAAGAACGTTGATGCAATAACTACCTCTCTGGTCCGATCGAGGCGAATTAATATCTCCAGCGGGCATAGTGCCATGAGCCATGTGGGCACGGCGTGTGGGCAGCGTTGGAGGCTGCGCGCGAGCCCTCGGCTCATTAATTCCCATCTGCAGCCGCATCCGGCGATATGATAATCAATTATTATTAATAATTAAAAATAAAATTAATTATTATTCATATAATTTAATAATAACAAACTACCTATCAAATAATCAAACATTGAGTTTAAAAGATAAATAAATAAATAAATAAATAAATAAATAAATAAATAAAAATAAATAATAATAATAATTATTAAGCATAATAATTTAAAAAAAAAAAAATAAAAATAAAAAAAAATAAAAAATAAAAAAATAAATCAGGACGAAAATAAAAATATAAAATATGGATTATATTTTTATTTTCGTCCTGATTTATTTATTTAATTTTAATTTTAATTTTTAAAATTATTATGCTTAGTAATAATAATAATTATTTATTTTTATTTATTTATTTATCTTTTAAACTCAATGTTTGATTATTTGATAGGTAGTTTGTTATTATTAAATTATATGAATAATAATTAATTTTATTTTTAATTATTAATAATAATTGTTTATTATATAATCAATAAGGAAAATATACATATATACACCACAATTTGTTGAATTAATTACCATTATATTAATTAATTGGTTAATTAGTGGTATAAATATACTAAAGAATTTATAAATAAATAAAATAATAATAAATAAATAAATAAAAATTAATTAAATTAAATAACCAATGAGATATTTTATTTTATTTTATATTTATTTATTTATTTATTTTTATTTTTATTTTTTTTTCATTTTATTATTATTATTTTTATTATTATTATTTTAAGTTAAACTAGCCGTTATCCTAACGGCTAGTTGAGCCATTTCTACATCTATTTATACTTATTGTCTGGATCTGATCTCTCACATAGTCCTGATGATTAACCACACTGGTTGGTTCGAAACGCATCGACCACGTTCCTGTGCATGTGATTATTACCGAAAGAATTTCTACTAATTTAATTTTCTTTTTCAATTTTAAATTTTGTTTTTTTTTTAAATTTGTTTTTTTGTTAATTTTAAAATTTGTATTTTTTTTTCCTATTATTATTAATTTTTTAATTTAAAATTTAAAATTTAATTTTTTCCTTTTTGTATTTTATTTTTTTTTATCTAAATTTTAATTTTGTAATTTAAATTATTTTTAAATTTTCTATTTTATTTATTTATTTTTTAATTGTATGGTTTTTTTTTAATAACTTAGAAAAAAATTGTTTTTGATGTTTTTTTTTTTAAATTTTTTTGGTTAATTTTTGTTTTTTTTCTTTAAAATATGTGTTTTTTTTTTTCAAATTTTGTCATTTCTTTTGATATAATTTTCGAATATTTTTGTTTTTTTTTGTTTTATTTATTTATTTTTGTTTAAATTTTTTATTTTTACGAGTTAATTTTGTTTTTTTTTACATTTTTATTGGTTTTTTATATTGTTTTTATATATATATTTTTTATCTAAGTTTTGTGTTTTATTACCAACATGAAAATCACCACTCTAAAAAAAAAAAGGTTGATGTTGCATCAATACGTTTCAAAATTAGCATGAAAATCACCACTCTAAAAAAAAAAAAAGTTGATGCTGCATCAATACGTTTCAAAATTAGCATGAAAATCACTAACATTTTAAAACAAATATTCATACTTCATAAATAAAAATATTAGAGTGTCAAAAATGTGCAAAAAAAAAAGGGGGTGATTCTGCATCACCACTTTTCAAAATCGGGTGCTTTTTATGCTACCAAAAAAAAGTAGGTAACAATGCGGTTACCTATTTCATCGGTAATAGTGTTAACAATGTAAAAATCTCTTTTTACATTGTTTAAAGTCAAAATTTAACCTAGTGGGCCCTTTTTAATTATCCTAAAAAACCATGTTTTTCATGTTATAAACCAGCCCTTTTGTATAAACCAGGCCTTAAGCCCATTTTTGCTTAAATGCTCCATCCCCTTCCACGCATAAGACCGTGACCTCCACCCGTTTTCTAGCTCCTTCCCCCATTTAAAAACATCTTTTCCCCTTTGTTTTTTATACTCCCTGCAAACCTTATAAAAACCCACCCAAACCTTTAAAATATTAAAGCGGCCCCCCCTTACCTCACCTCGCTTCTCTGTTTTCCACCGGGAAAACTCCACCATTGATCTGGAGCTTTAGGCCCTGATCCGACGGCTGTCGCATCCTTGCCCTGCATCCCGCATCAATACAACCCTAGACAATGCGACAAACCTGCCCACGTCATCGAGCTGGGCCCCACCATCCACTAAAATCTGCCGGCCATTTACCTTGTGCCAGCTGTCCCTGGGCTCCACCCTCCACATCTATGCGCCGGTCTCCAAACCCTTACGCACCATTGATCTCACCTCTCAAGATATGACGGCCTAAACTGTATATCGTGCAGAAAATAGAACCAGGTTTTAAAAGTTCTTAACCCGCATGAAATGGGTCGTATTAGGTCAGACACGCCTCGACTGCTCAGTGGAATCGTGCACGTTTCTTCCAAAACCACAAACCGTCCTCAACGCACGTGATAAACCACCATGGTTTTCCAAAACCTCTTTCTCCCTCCCCGCACAAAAATTCAAATCTCTTTGCCTCTGTTCGAATTCCACCAAGTTTCGCATACAGAACCTTACCCTCTGCTCCATTTCTCCTCTGCAAATGCCTCCTGACAGCTTCAGACCTTGAAAATGCAGTCTTACCACTCCTTGCAGGTTTTAAGTTAACATTGTTTTGTGTTTTGTGCAGGTTTTAATGGCGGTAATGCCCAAAAGGGCATTCCAATGGTGAAGAAATGATCAAATAAAACTATGGATGACGATCCAAGAGGTAAATTACCATAAAATAAATCCAGGGGGTTTGCATAAAGGTTTACCCTCAATGAAGCATGATCATCAAAAGGTTATAAAACATCATACCACGAAGAAACCTCCCCTACACACAAAAGACAACTACAGTCAGAAGAAGCAGTGAAGAAGGAAAGAAATATTAAAGGGTTAATCTCATATCAAAAAGCAAATCAAGGAGATTAATTCATAACACAGAGATTAAGACAAAAAGTGAAGACAGTCAGTGATTAAAGAAGAAAAGATAGTGAAACAGATTATAAAGGCTAGATCAAGGTTCAAAGGCCTAATATAGAGTTTTATGTTAAATGAAAAGACAGATTAAACAAAGACAACTTCGAATGATTAAATCAAGAAGCATTTACTCCTCCAAAGACCAAACTGCCACCTACAAGATGATTTCTTTTCAAAAAGGCAGTGGGCAGTTATTACACAGTCAAAGATATTTTGAAGCAGCTCAATAGTTATTACAAAGTTATTACAAAGCCTTTAAAGTCAAATATTTCACCTATTTTTCCTTAGGAGTTAAGATAGAAGTTATTAAAACAAAGAAATAGCTACAGATATTCCTGCCTTGGGCCTTGCTTGGTCTTCAAGGTTAGGAATGCACTTACTATGTAATAATTGATACTCAAACCCTATCTAGAGCTTCACCTCCTCATTTGCAGCATAAATACTGCATCTAAACTCATTATATTGTTGGAAATTGATGACTCTTTGAAGTAATACATAGTCTCTTGGAAGTTGAAGGAAAATTGATGTCTTGGATCTTGTGAATGCCTTGATTTGTTTGTTGATGGAGGAGGCTAGATCACTGGATCCCTGAGCTTGGCTATTGGTGAAGTGCTTCTACTCTGTTATTGTTATTTCCTATTTTTATTATGTTTCCACCTTTCTTTGTTACAGTAGAGTAAATGTTTTAGGCTAAGAAATGTCTTTTGAAAGAACCTTAGTTCTATTTTCTCTTCAATGTCTTAATGTTTTCTTCTGCAAGGTCTAATTGAAGGATTCTTAAATGCCCTCCAGTTCTATCTAGCTCGCTATTTTAGAAATGATTCAATAGAGTATAACCAAGAATATTTGGTAAGTCCATGTTCATTTGTATGGCTTGAGATGTTGTTTTAAGGAATGATGTTAATAGAGTGCAACCGGGGAAATTAGTGATGAGTCCATGCTCCTTGCGTACAACTTGAGATGTTGTGTTTAAGATCTTCTTATAGTATTCTTACTAGAGTCTAAACCATGGAAGTCTATGGTGTGCCCTGTCCTCTGGACTGACTCAAAAGGTTGCTTTAAAGATCCCTAGAGAGCTAGTCAAAATAATATTAGATTATTTCTGTTTGATCTTAGGCTACTCTCATTGTTATCTTATATGTTTTCTTTATCTGAAAGTAGTCCTTTGATTGCTGGATTATTGTATGAAAGGTTTGCTTATTAAACGTTTGTCCAAAGAAGTCTATGGTTTTCCCTATCCTTTGGCTTTCTTCAAATAGTTACCTTGAAAGATTTTTCTTGTTTAAAGTACATGATAAAGGATTATTAATTGCCCTTTGTCCTACTTTTCATTCTTATCCTTAATGTTCATCTCATTATCCTAAAAACTTTGAAGATCCACTGGACAAGTTATATTTTCCCTATGATACTCCCCGATCCTTTAATGAACTTATCATGTATTTCATTTGACTCCATTTCCCAATGAATTAGAGATTTCCTCATTATATCTATGATCTTTGATCATCATACCCAACCAAAACAAACAACAAAACCTCATACTTAATAACTAGCCTAAAATCAACCCTTAAAATCAAACAAGCACATATCTTCTGCAAACAACTTGAGAGATCCCTCTCTGAGTCTAGGAAGGCTAGGTCCTAAGACTCTAAAGACTAGTTCCATGTTGCCTTTTCATTTGGTATGCCAATCTGCCAAATCACGGGACACTAACTAGAAGCTCGAGAATAAAATCAACAAACACATTCAATGGCAAGCATCAGACTCAGAAAAGGAAGCTAATCTACCACATATAGATAAGTTTCATAAGGAGACCCTATTCAAGGATAGGGAAGCACAAATAAAGCAGGCAGAGAAAGTAGTGACGAAAGCCTCAAGATAATCAAAAGAAATTATTGAATCTGTATGTGAACAACTGGTGAAAGCATAACTTATCAAAGAGTACATGTATGAAGTGTTCTCAGAATTAAAACAACTAGAATCACAGTGGCAACAAAAAGAATACAAACAGGATGGAATAATTAGAAATATAAATAAGTTTTATCAAGAAAATTATTGGAATTTTATGATCAAACCTTATCATCAATATCAGATCCTACAGTCTTTAACAGATTCAACAAGAAGATCACAACCAGTACTTTCAAACGCAGTATTCAAGGGACAGGTCAGATCGAGGATTTCATAGCCAGCTTAGCTCAAGCCCATGCTTTATATTTGTCAACTTCGTGACCAAATCCAAAAGAAAGGGCAGAATTCATAAAGCAATATTGTTACTTTATTTTCATAGATTGTAGTTTAAGTTAGTCTTAAGAGGATGGTTATTTTAAACCTCCTCTATATTTTTGTAATAATGTATTTTAGAACATAGTTAGTTTATTATTTAAACCCCTCTCATGCATTTAGAGAAGGGTCCAGAAATTTGTCAAAAACATTTGCAAAGAATTCACTATTGTAAGTTTGTGAATTATTTGATGAATTAATGGAACACATCTATTATATTTTGACAATTAAAGTTGTTTAACTGATGTTACACTACTGTACTGTTTAAATTGCTTGAAAGTGAGAAGGAGTAGATCAACTAATTTTAGTTTACATGAGTAGAACTTCATGCATATGGTACTTTTATTCACTTGTATTAAGTCTTTCTTTATAGATTGAAAGTTGATCTGAAAGGAGTGTATTAGTTCTACTGTGCTATGTGTCCTTTTAGTAATATAAACATGTACAATTTGTCTCCTTATGTTTGCATAATAAATGACAGTTTTATCCATGAAATATAGATGAATTAGTGAACTTTAAGCATGAAAATAAGCCTTAAAAACACTGAACATTAGTGTATTACGGAGAAATACAATCACACATAAGTTTTACACAGTAGGCATGATGAAGTAGTGCACCCCTCTTGTGCTACATCTGTTGGTCCAACTCCTAATGACATGTCCCTCTTTGTCATTATGCTCAAAATTGTAAGTTACATGTGTTTACAGGCCTCTAATAGCTTTTTTCTCTGCATCAATGGCTCCAGAATGCTCAAATTAGTTTAGGTAGACTCTTGTTTCACAAAAATTGGTCGAAAATTGACCCCCAATGCATTTTTCCCAATGAGAGCTAGAAAAGTTCCACTAAATGTAGAGACATGCACTTAAATGGAGTTAAATTTAATTAAAACCCTAAATTTAGAGTTGGCGCTATAACTCCAACCATATAAAATCATTAACATTTAAGTTAAATGGTTAGGTGGGTGGGGTGGTCACATGTCAACCCCGCGTCGTCTGCGTTATTACCATTGAATCTCTGCGTAATAGGCTTGGAAGTCGGAGTGTGCACAATTCCGCAGACCACGGCATTTGTTGCCATAAAAATTCCGCATGTGATCAATACTAAACCTCTGCTGGAGGTTACGATGAATGCCGCCGGTTTAAATCTTAATATCACGGTCATAACTGTCGGTTCTCGTGGTTGGGGCTGGCCCCTTTTTATATCCGCCAAAAGTTTGTTTAAACCATAATTCAAACTATCAAACACTCGTAGGTAGACTGGTTAAGACATATGCACCCACGCCCGAGGTCTTCGGTTCGAATCCTATAGAATCCAAACAAATTTATTACACCATCCTGAGGACACGTGGCACCTTGCGGGCTTGCCACGTGTCGCTCATCCGACGACTAATCAAAACATATCCAACGGCCCAAAAACACCTCCGTACCATAAAAAATCAATGACCCACAACATGTCATGTGGCACGATCTAGTTGGTTGGAGAAAAATGGAATATTCCCCATAATATACTTGCTAACTGTACGTGCATGTTGACTGGCCATCTAGTCACAAAATTTTTGCTATTTGGGAAAATGGAAAAAACACGATATCTTCCTCATATGACATCAATTTTTCGAACCATTCGCGGCGTCAGAATCACAAAGACGATACCTTTCCCCAAAATCTCTCTGGATTACTGAACATGAAGATGAGGATACTGTGTCCCCACTCTTCCAATCTTTATCCACTGAAATTTCCCTAATTTCATTAATTGGAGCTTTTCATGAAACAAAATTTTTTTCCTTGATTCTGTCAACCAACCATTGTTGTTTTTGACATTGTCATGCTGCACATTTTCAGAAAATTGCAATACAACAATCTAACTTTGTAGTACACATCTTGTTTGTAAATTGGTCTATGATCAAAGGAAACCTGGAACTACTCTCACCTTGCTTTCTGTCCTTATGGCGATTTTTTGTTGAATTTTCCTTGAACTTGTGTCGATTCCTGACCTAGTTTCTTCTCCATTGTACCATGCCTTTATGAAACCAACAATGAACATTTCTGAATTCTGTGCCTTCTTTGACAAGTTTCTTTTACCTCTCTTTGACCTTTGCAACTTCTTGCACTGACACTTTGTTTTCAGCACCATTCAACACCAATGTCGACTGTTGCAACTGCTTGTCATCTTCTTTCAAAGACAACCTGCTTTCAGACTGAAAAAAATCATTACATACATCAGCATTTGTTTGAAAAGGATTATGTAAAAATTCTCTTTGTTTTGTCATCATCAACGTCAAGTTTTTGGCTTGCATTGAAGATCCTCTTCATTTTCCCTGCATTAACTAAAGAAGTGTCTAGTTTCTTACGATGAGCTCTCACAATATACTCGCCATATTTGAATAAATGGTATTTGTTCTCATGGCGATGGAAGATTGCTTTATTGTCATACAAGTAAGGACTACCCAACACCATACCTGTTATATCAAGCGGAACAACATCTAATTCAACCGTGTCAATGAAATGTGCAGTTATTGCAAAGCGCAATTTGCCCTTCTTTGAAACTTGTAAATTTGCATCCTTACAAATCCAACCAAGTGGATATGGTTTTGAATGTGGGATGGTGTCAAGATTAAGTTTCTTGACCAAGTATTCAAAGATTAAATTGTCTTGTGACCCATTGTCAAACAATGTGTCAACCTTGGTATGTTTGGAAATGACCCTCACATGAAACAGTTCAATTCTATTTTCTTCATTTGGAGCTTGTATGTGACAGTTAGATATACTATAATTGGGTTTATTTTCAAATCTTTCCCCTTCATGTTCTTTAGTCCCATAGCTATGATTTTTGTTTCATCTCCTGAATCTGACCCTAGGTCTTGTTCAACTATTGCAACAATTTTTCCTTTCTCCTTGGTTTTCTCTTTGGCTTTAAAACTTTCTGGTTTCAACTCTACATGAAGTTTCCAATAATGGTCTTCATCATGGCTAGTTTTAGAACAATGTTTGCAAAATAATTTTCCCTTCTCTTTTCTGACATTTTAATTTCTCTTTTTCTTCCAATTACCTTTAAACTCATTTTCCTCATTAACATCTAGATTTTATTTTCCCCTTGCCTCTAAATGTGTGGCTTGTACACAAACTTAATCTAGGCTTGTAGGATTAAACATGAGGATAGTATGTCTTAGGTAGGTATGTAAGCCTCCTATATACTTGAGCAAAGTGTCTTGGCTCTGCAAATATACTCCTAATAAAAGATCTCTTCTCCTAAATTCTTGAGTATACACTTGCACATTTTTTCCTTTCAATTGTTTAAAAATTTTCCAGTCCATCATGGCTTTCTGCATGTGAGATAATGGATAAAACTGTTGTTTTATTGCAGAAATGAAATCAGTCCATGATAGAATAATCTTACCATGCTTCTTGATCTCCTCCTTTGTCTTGGCTTCCCACCAAAAAAGAGTTGCACCTTCCATCCTCAATGAAGCTAGTTGGATTTTGGTATCGTCATCATGAAAATTTTGGATTCTCAAATAGACCTCTAATTTCCTAATCCAATTATCTAGCTTTTCTGCATTAACTTCACCATTAAACATTGGCAATTCAAGCTTAACATCAAGTTTTAGAAAAGGACTTTAACCCATGTTATTTGACTTGTATGGTTGATGTACTGAAGATGAAGTAGAGGATGATGAGGATGAAGATGAGGGTGATGATGGTGACTTTCCACTGTCTCCATTTCCATTCTTTGATTTATCTTCATAATTATGGCTTCCTGATGATCCTTGTCCTTCATTGTGAAGTTTGGACCTTTCCTCTTCTAGTTTATCATTCCTTTCTTGATAAAGGACTCTCACCATTTCAGTTAAGTCAAGAAATTCTTTTCTGTACACTCTTTCTTCCTCTTTGGGATCCATCTCTTCATGGATTTATTCTTCTGCTAGAGGCATGCTTGATGTTGCTTTTGCTTCTTTTGGAGGTGATCTAGGTGGTGGAGAATGTGGAAATCTTTCCCTCCTTTGTCGTGGCTCACTTTGAGAACCTCTTGCTTCCATCAATTTGCCTTCTCCTCTCTTAAGCTTGAGCCTAGTAAGCATGAAAACCCTTCCAAATAGTTAACAAATATTTGCACATAAAAACACCACAGATTAAAATCTAGCTTTGATACCAACTTGATCTGAAAGGAGTGTATTAGTTCTGTTGTGCTAAGTTTCCTTTTAGTAATATAAACATGTACAATTTGTCTCCATATGTTTTCTTAAGGAAAGAGAGTTTTATCCATGAAATATAGATGAATTAGTGAACTTTAAGCATGAAAATAAGACTTAAAAGCACTGAAAAGTAGTGTATAATAGATAAATACAATCACACATAAGTTTTACACAGTAGGCATGATGAAGCAGTTCACCCCTCATGGGCTACATCTGCTGGTTCAACTCCAATGGCATGCACCTATTTGTCATTATGATAAAAATTGTAAATTACATGTGTTTACAGGCCTCTAATGGTTGTTTTCTCTACACCAATGGCTCTAGAATGCTCAAATTAGTATAGATAGACTCTTGTTTCACAAAAATTGGTCAAAAATTGACCTCCCAATGCAATTTTCCCGATGACAGCTAGAAAAGCTCCACTAAATGTGGAGACGTGCACTTAACTGGAGTTAAATTTAATTAAAAGCCTAAATTTAGGGTTGGCGCTATAACCCCCACCATATTAAACCATTAACATTTAAGTGAAATGGTTAGGCGGGTGGGGTGGTCACATGTCGACCCCCTGGCATCTGCATTATTACTATTGAAACTCCACATAATAGGCTTGGAACCCAGAGTGCGTATGATTCTGCAGACCACAACATTTGTTACCATAACAATTCTGCATGTGATCAATACTAAACCTCCGCCAGAGGTTATGGTGAATGCCACCGGTTTCAAGCTTAAGCTCACGATCATAGCCGTCGATTCTCGTGGTTGGGGTTGGCCCCTTTTTATATCCGCTGAAAGTTTGTTTAAACCATAAATCAAACTGTCAACCCTATAGTGTCAGGAAAAACTCATAGGCGGATTGGTTAAGAAGTGTGCACCCATGCCCAAGGTTTCCAGTTCAAATCATGTAGACTCCAAACAAATTTTATTACACCATCTGTTGGGAAAATATCGAGAGGGGGTGAATCGATATTTCTTTTTATATTCAAAACTTTCACTTTTTACGCTACTAAAATGCATACGCTACTTTCTGAACCGGACTTACGTATATGCGCGGATACCGTTACTGAAACTAGCGTATACGAGATATCTATATATGTCATTAATTCATCACTCGAGAACATTCCTTCATTTATTCATCGAGATATTCAATAGCGGTAAACATATGCGATAGAACAGAATAAATCATGACACAAAGCATCACACATGAACACCGGGATTTTTAGGTGGAAACCCAAGTCGGGAGAAAACCACCATTGCACGGTTGCTCGACCTTCGATATTTTATTATAGAGAAAACATCTTACAACATATGTCTGCTGGCGCAGACTTGACCGACACGCGAGGCACCACACATGTAGCTGTTTACCGAGCTCTCACTGGAAGGGAGCTACGACCTCGACTGCTCGATTTACCTGCCTCTCCGGAAGGGAGCTACGACCCCGAGTCTCGTTTACCCAGCCTCTCCCCGGAAGGGAGCTACAACCCACGATCAGAAGGCTACAACCTCGGCACCACCTTGGACCACGTTTCATCAATTTTCACACTTTGGATCCAACAACTTCAATAGAACACCACTTACGAGGCCACAATTCATCATATTTCGAGGACGGAACCCTTTCCATATTTTTAAGCACGAACATACATCATCAACGAGATGCATATCAACACGGATCGGATAGCGAAACACAGGTAGAGCAGATCGGATATTTCATACCCCTTGCCCAGACAAGCCCTAGTTTGCATACGCGCTTTCCCTTCAACGATGTCGCGTGTATACGCGCTTCCAGTCCATACAAACCACGTATAACTCGGTGTATATTTTGTGCGCATACGCGCTTTCTCTTCAGCTGAAGTACACGTATATACGCGCTTCCTCCAGCGTTGAAGTAGCGTATGAGATCTTCAATTATTATAGAGCGAGGATACTTCTTCGGACTCGGATATTCGGTTGATTTACCCTTTCACTTCAAACAGGATGTTCGCCTGAGATGTTCGCCTCATCATAGATCTAAGCCTTCCATAAAGCGGATCTAGTAGATACATTTCGAGATCTAGATCCTTTCTTCAACATTGGTGCATCATCCATTCAGATTTATCTTCAAGTGTAACCCTTTCATTCGAGATCTGTCGAAAGTATTCATTCAAGCTCAGATATCTTGCACCCACACTCATGATTTGCACAATGAATTTCTTCTCCTTTTATATGATTATCCTTTTTCAATACCATAGAGCCCCTTTTTCAATACCATGGACCAAAACAATACCATAAGCCCAAAACTACCCGGGCCCAGGGGTCAATTGGCGGATCATTACCCGATACTATGGGTCAATACCATAGTGGTTACCCTTGGTTTGCACTTTTTGACGCTTTAGCCCATACGCGACTTGTAACGTTTCCTTTCCGCGTGCATCTGCGACTTCCCCTAGGCCAATCCCGCGTATACTAAGAGACATGCTCTTTTTCATCATTCTCTGAGTGCATTCGAAATCCTTTCTTCATTGCCTATCTGTACATACGTAGATACATGATTTCCTTCATCAAGGACATATTCTATCAAACACAACTTCATCAAGTAAGTTGTCATCATCTTCATCAAGTGGGTTTCCTTTCAAGTACAACACTCAACATCATATCATCAACAATCATCATATCACTTCAGATTTACATCATTTAACAAGTCCATCGAGTCAAGCATAACTTCATCGGGTGGAGTGCCATCAAGGACAATACATGTCATCACGATCGCACGTCTTCATCTTCATTCGGTGGGTTGCCATCAAGGACAACACTACGCATCATATTTCCAACAATCTCCCCCTTTGGACTTGATGGCAACCACGATGGTGTTTGGTTACCACAGTGAGATAGATACCATGTCACTCTCCCAAATATGTCACATCATTACCTTCTCTTTATTCAAACACCATGTCACTCTCCCCTTTGACATCAAGGGCAAAGGGCGAGATCAAAAACCAACACTCTCCCCTTTTTTCTCCTCATGTGGAAGAAACATTCTCGCAGATCCCGATATGTCGTCGAAGTGGCCAAACTCCCACGAGTTCATGCTGAATCTTCAAACATATTTGTCGATGAAGTACATGACTCTATGAACTTCCTATCACCAAGGACTCATACTTACATCAATTATCCATCACATGGATTTACATATGAAACTCAACTACCCAACCAAGTGGTTTACAAATTTGACTCAGCTACCCAACCAAGTGGGTTTTCACAAAAATGACAAGTCCTACATGATTTGAATATTACAATTTTTACAACATGGGTCTCCCCCGAGACCTTTTCATACAAATACAAATATGACTTTTTCATAACCAATATCAAAAAGTCCTCAAGAAAAAGAACATATTTAGAACCATCATAATGCCAACAACTTGCATTATACTCGATAAAGCTAATGCTCCCCACTGAATGCGTACGAAGCAAAGCAATCTTTCCGAGACCTAAGGCTCCCCCTTAGTTTGTGCATCACGAAAACTTCCACCAACAAATCATCAAGGCATCTTCATCAAAAACATTAGAAAGCAGAATTATGATAAGCTGGAACACTATCAGAGCTACCAAACATTATCGAGAGATACCAAAGCGACAACTGCTGCAGTTTGTCTTTGAAGAGAAGCTGATCCAACCAAAAATTGTCGGCAACCAAACATACGCGGTTTTCTACAGTGCATTAACTCGCGTACATACGCAGCTGTGTGTTTCATAAAACACGCGTATCCCAAGTCATCTTCTAAAAATTATGTAGATTTTTTCTTTTGACGTAGCAGAGACCACTCCCGACTCATTTGTCTTTGATACTCGAACACTTCCCTGGGCGGAGGTTTGGTAAAGATATCGAGCGGCTTGTTCTTTGGAGGTAACATACTCCAACTTCACTTTTGCTCAAGCACTTGTTCACGTAGGAAATGATATTTGATGGGAATGTGCTTGGTTTTTTGAATGCATGTGAGGATTCTTTGAGATGCGATGGCACTTGTATTATCACACATAATGGAGATAGGAGTTGCACATTTGATTTGAAAATCTTGCAAGGTTTGCATCATCCATAGGAGTTGAGTGCAACAAGATCGCGCGACTACATACTACTGCTTTGTTGTTGATAAGGCAATAGAATTTTGCTTCTTGAACCAAGATACTAACCCAGGGGCCCCATGTAAAATGCACCACCACTAGTGCTTTTCGATCATCAACACTTCCGGCCCAATCTGCATCGAGTGTAAGCATGAAGAGTAAGATCGGCATCCTTTGGATACCATAGACCAAAGTCTTGAGTTCCTTGTAGATATTTGAATATCCTTTTGGACTGAAGGCGAGACTCTTTTGGATTAGCTTGGAATCGTCCAACAATCCCAATAGCATGCATAATGTCTGATGCTGGTCCCGAGTGAGATAAAGTAGACTTCCAATCATCGATCGTGATTGCGGGTTTTGATTCACGGTGGGAGAATCATCGTTAAACTTTGAGGCGCATCCGGTTATCATTGGTGTACTTACAGGTTTGCATTCTTCCATGCCATACTTCTTGAAATTTGCTTAAGATATTTTGCTTGTGATAGAAATATACCATCTATGAGATTGATGCACTTGCAAACTAGAAAGAATGTTAGTTCCCCAGTAAAGACATTTCAAATTCTTGCTGCATGTGACAGCAAATTTTTGACTCATAGATTCTTCGTTGCTCCCAAAAATGATATCATCAACATATACAACTACAATCAATAGTTTATCATTTTCAACTTTTGTGTATAAGTTGCTATCAATGAGACCCCTTTGAAAATCCTTGTTGATGAAGATATTTGTCAAGGCGATAATACCAAGCCCTTGGAGCTTGTTTGAGTCCATACAAAGCCTTTTAAGTCTACAAACAAGATTTGCATCATTTCCCAAAATGTATCCTTTCGGTTGTTCTATATAAACTTCTTCTTCTAGATCACCATTAAGAAAAGCGGGACTTAACATCCATTTGATAAACTTTGATTCGTTGATAGCTTGAGAAAGCAAGAAACATTCTTATGGCTTCAAGTCTAGCTACGAGGAGCAAACGTTTCTTCAAAGTCTATACCTTCTTGTTGAGTATACCCTTTGCAAACCAGCCCTAGCTTTGTTTCTTACAACATCCCCATTCTCATTTAACTTGTTCTTGAAGATCCATTTAGTTCCAATGACATTTTTATCATGAGGTCTTGGTACCAAATCCCAAGTGTCATTCTTTTCAATTTGCCTCAATTTCTTCATCCATAGCATTATTCCAACATTCATATTTGCTAGCTTCACTTTGACATTGTGTGGTTCAATTGTGGATAGAAGTGCCAAATTACTAGAAGATCCCATAAAGTTCTCCTTGTTACACCTTTGATTCCTTGTCTCCCAAAATTTGAGATCAGGGATGATTCTTTTGAACATATCGGATGGAGCTTTTTTCGAGATAAATCATTTTCGAGGTTCTTCATTTGATTCATTGTCTATATCATTTCCATCTGATGCTGAAGGCCATATGTCATCATCATCTTCTTCGTTGTTTGTTTTTCTTCTTTAGAGGCTGGGAGACTCAGCTCAATAACAACATCAATACATTCAACAACCTTTTGAAGCCTTTTATTGTAACACGTGTGAATGCTTTGCTTGAAGATGAGTAGCCAGAAGTATCCCTTCATCGATCTAGGGTCAAACTTGCCAAGTTTTTCATCATTATTTTTGATAAAGCATCTACTTCCAAAAACTTTAAAATGCTTTACGAGTGGGAGATTTGCCATACCCGCAGTTCATATGGAGTTTTATCACTTGTTTACCTGAACATGAGCCTTGTTGAGAATGTTGAGCTGCGCCACCTGAGCTGCTTCACTCCAAAACATGTGAGGAACATTGAGTCGGTAAGCATAGCTGCGGCCATTTGGACAATTGTTCTATTCATTCTTTTGCTACACCATTTTGTTGTGGGGTGCACACTACTGAGCTTGTCTTTTAATGCCATGTTGTTCACAAAATTCAAAGAATTCATTTGATGAATATTCTCCTCCTCGATCGGATCTAAGACACTTGATTTTTTGAATCCAATTCATTTTCTACGAGTGCTTTGTACTTGAAAATTTTTCAAAGGCTTCATCTTTGTGTTTAATAAACGCGATCACACATTCACGGAGTAGTCATCAATAAATAGGATATAGTATTCTTCCCCACGTAATGACTTTTTCCTCATAGGTCCACTGGATGTCGGTATGAATGAGTTCAAGAGGCTTACTTGATGAACCTTCTTTGGCATTAAATGGGACTCACTGATGCCTTGCAAATTGACAAGATTTGCATATGGTACTTTTTACGGAAGATCGATCTTGGGAAGATCACGAGCTGACTTGAAGTTTGCTTGCTTTCTTGATTTGAAAGAAACTTCGGATGTCCCAGTCTTCGATGCCATAGCCAATTTTACGAAGATTTGCTTAAGTAACATTGTTCTATGCCGTTGAGTACATACGGGTTGCTTGGATTTCTTTTTTCCTTTTATAATGATTTTACTGTGATCAAGATCACGAACCACACATTCTTTGGGCCCTAGAGACCACTACTGCTCCTTGATCACACATTTGACTAACACTCGATAGGTTATGCCTTAATCCATCCACATACATGACATCTTTAGCCTTCACCTTTTCTTTTTAGAAATGTTCGACCCTTTTCCTTTAATAACGATGGAGTATCATTTCCAAAGTAACTTTCTTTTCCTTCTCTAGAGCATTATAAGTATGAATTTTTTCTTTTGTCACTGTCATGTGTCTTGAACACCCGCTATCAATATACCATTGATTCTCTTCACCCTCTCGCAAATAACGCTATCCCACAATTTTCAACCCATTAATTCTTTCTTTTTCCATACTTTAGAGCTTGAGGGAACATGCTCTTTTGGGTCGGACCTTGCTCTCGCATTCGAGATTCTTCATGACCAAAGTTATTGCAATAAGTACATTCAACTTCATTTTTGGAGAGGAGAGAAAAATTGTTATAGGTGTTCTTCTTTGGTTCATCATTCATCTCGATCTTTCTTGCTTCTATGGTCATGATGGTTTTATATGCAACACATTGAATAGCTTTATGACCAAAGTTGTGACATGTGAAACATTGACCATTGAAGTAGAAATTTACGTGATCATGAAATCTTCTATTAGACTTTACTGTTGGTTGTAGCCATTTTGAAAGATCTCCCTGTTAGTGTTTCTTGAATTGAGGTGATCTTGACTTTACTCAGTAAAGATCCTTTGTTCTCTTCGTCGAGTGGTTTGAATGTAGAGAACCCAGCGGTAAGTCGCTTTTAGAGAATTTAGTCTTGATTTCTGAGAAGATTCCCAAGTATATCCAAGACCTGCTTTTTATAAAAGGAGACCGTTGTACCTTGATAATATCATCCAAGGTTTCGAACTTTTAGCAAATCTGAGATTGAGAGATTCAATTTCTCATTATCCTTCCTTAGACTTACTACTTCCACATTCTAGATCCTCCATGCGTTTTTCTCTTGCTTCAAGCTGATTTTTTAAAAGTCTCAATGATTATGTTCTTTTCTTCTAGGCTTACTTTGAGTTGAATGTTTTCTTCAAGAAGATTATTGTCTTCTAAAGAATCCACAAAAGGATACCCTTTTCTTCATCACATTCTTTTGCGAGAGCCCATACTTTTGCACCAAAAATTCAGAGCAAGGCTTTTGTATGTATACTTCCCATTGTAGACGGATCTCCTTCAAGCGATCAAGCACGTAGAAGGACCTCCTACGATACCAATTGTTGGGAAAAAATGCGAGAGGAGGTGAATCGATATTTCTTTGCATATTCAAAACTTTCCACTTTTACAGCTTCTAAAATGCATACGCTACTTTCCTGGAACGAGACTTGCGTATATACGCGGATACCCTTTACTGAAACTAGCGTATACACGGATATCTATATATGTCATTAATTCATCACTCGAACATTCCTTCATTTATTCATCGAGATATTCAATAAGCGGTGAAAGCATGTGCAGTAAGAACAGAATAAATCATGACACAAAGCATCACACATATGAACACCCGGGATTTTTAGGTGGAAACCCAAGTCGGGAAAACCACATTGCCGGTTGCTCGGCCTTCAATATTTCTTATTAGAGAAAACATCTTACAACATATGTCTTTGGCGCAGACTTGATCACCGACGCGAGCACCACAACGCTCGTTTACCGAAGCCTCTCCTGGAAGGGAGCTACGACCCGACTCGTTTACCGGCCTCTCATGGAAGGTGACCACGACCCCCGATCTCGGTTACCGACCTCTCCCGGAAGGGAGCTACAACCCTCCATTTGAAGGCTACAACCCTCGGCACCACCTTGGACCACGTTTCATCAATTTTCACACTTTGGATCCAACAACTTCAATAGAACACCACTTTACGGACACAATTCATCATATTTCCGGACGGAACCCTTTCCATATTTTTAAGCACGTAACATACATCATCAACGAGATACATATCAACACAGATCGGATAGCGAAACACGACGAGAACGGATCGGATATTTCATACCCCTTAGCTTCGGCCAAGCCCTAGTTTGCATACGCGCTTTCCCCTTCAACGATGTGCGCGTGTATACGCGCTCACCAGTCCATACAAACCAGTATAACTCGGTGTATATTTTATTAGCGCATACGCGCTTTCTCTTCGGCGGGTCTGCGTATATCACGCGCTTCCTCGCGTTGAAGTAGCGTATAGATCTTCAATTATTATAGAGCGAGATACTTCTTGAGTCGAGATATTGAGTTTCAGATTTACCTTTTCACTTCAAACGGATGTTCGCCTCATCATAGATCTAAGCCTCCATAGCGGATCTAGTAGATACATTCGAGATCTAGATCCCTTTCTTCAACATTGGTGCATCATCCATTCAGATTTATCTTCAAGTGTAACCCTTTCATTCGAGATCTACTTCGGAGAGAAGTATTCATTCAAGCTCGGATATCTTGCACCCACACTCATGATTTGCACAATGAATTTCTTCTCCTTTTATATGATTATCCTTTTTCAATACCATGAGCCCCTTTTTCAATACCATGGACCAAACAATACCATAAGCCCAAAACTACCTGGACGGGTCAATTAGAGCGGATCATTACCCAATACTATGGGTCAATACCATGGTGGTTACCCTTGGATTTGCACTTTTTGAGCGCTTTAGCCCATACACGACTTGTAACGTTCCTTTCGCGTGCATACGCGACTTCCCTAGGCCAATCCGCGTATACTAAGAGACATGCTCTTTTTCATCATTCTCTCGAGTACATTCCCAAATCCTTTCTTCATTGCCTATCGTAAATACTTAGTAGATACACTTGATTTCCTTCATCAAGGACATATTCTATCAAACACAACTTCATCAAGTAAGTTGTCATCATCTATCATAGTGGGTTTCCTTTCAAGTACAACACTCAACATCATATCATCAACAATCATCATATCACTTCAGATTTACATCATTTAACAAGTCCATCAAGTCAAGCATAACTTCATCAGGTGGAGTGCCATCAAGGACAATACATGTCAACAGTCGCACGTCTTCATCTCCATTCAGTGGGTTGCCATCAAGGACAACACTCTGCATCATATTTCCAACACCATCCTGAGGACAAGTGGCGGCCTGGGGTCTTGGCACGTGTATCTCATCTGACGGCTAATCAAAACACATCCAACGTCCCAAAAAAACCTCATTACCATAAAAAATCAATGACCCACAACATGCCACGTGGCACAATATGGGTGGTTGGAGAAAAATGGAATATTCCCCAAAATATACTTGTTGAATGTACCTACATGTTGACTGGGCATCTAGCCACAAAATTTTTGCTGTTTGGGAAAACAGACAGAGCATGATATCTTTCTCATATGACATCAGTTTTCAAACCGTTTGCGGCACTGGAATCGCAACAACGAGACCTTTTCGGTCGCTCAGGTTCGAACCTGTTTCGATCACTTTCATTTTTGAGCATAACACATGATCTCCTGATCAATAATAATATTTTTATTGCATTATATATTTGAAACGTTATTATAGATGAATGTTACATGCACTTCTATTCTAATATGTGTCTGTGATTTCTTATCGAATATATAATCACAAATATGAATGCGATATATTTTCACAATTCTTCTAGTCAAATTATTTTGTTAGAAGAATCATCTTACATAATTTTCATCTCTTTAAACTGTTAAATGATCTATATTACTAATAGTTGAAAGATATCTCTTTAGATCGCATAAAGGAAGAAACACCCAAGGTATATAGTAGAATAAATAGTTTTAGATAGAAGCAAAATATATGATAAAATAATTCTCCATTTGCATGTTATATAATCATAACACCCTTGCTAGGATGTTCCGACACATAGGAAATAGTTAAGAATAACTTAGTCTAGTGTAGAGTTAGATAAAGTGTGTTTCTTTACCATGTACATTTGTAACTTATAATCCAACGGTCACGATTTGTAGTGATCTGATGGTTATCTCTCACCATGGTATTAATGACACTTGATCCATGGCTTGACACCCGATTGGTCCATGATATCTATTTAAAGAGCATGGAGGGTCATTTGTTCGGTAATCGTTTATGAGAGAAACATATGTAACTTTTCTTTTTATATTAATAAATTCCCTGAAGTGGCCGCGTTGGTTCAGGGTGTGGACTGTTTCCCTCTTTGAGGGTTTTAGCCACGTGATTATACTGGTGTACTGATTTGTGATCTGTTTGTGAGCGGTGACCTTTGGTTCTTGATCTACGGAACTTACCCTGTAAATTCGTACAACCCTCAAAATCATCCTTATTGGGAAAATGGTCCCATCATCCCCAGTCAGAGCCACTACACCAAAGGGAAATGAGTTGCTTTAAGGTTCGGACAGGGTGGTTTTTCCCCATGTTTCGACCACGGAATTCAGAGGCCTCAACAACCTACCATTCCTCCCGAGGGCTTATTTTCGGTCTTGTTATGCAAACACTTTGAAGCATAGTGTACAAGCTCATGAGAGTGAAAACATTTTATCTTTGAAAAGTATGGCTTCTTACCCACGTGACCAAAATATAATTTATAATGGATGCCTTTCCTTTCCCTTTCTTCGCATTTCTAGCCGAGGCACGGTTCTCTTCATCATTAGTCTTTGATGAGGATCCATCTCTGGTGTTTTGCGAAATTTATTCTTGTACCACGTCGGACCAAAATCACTCCCATTTTGGTAGCTTTTCCCTCCCATTCACCGAATCTTGGAAGTTGTTCCAACCCTTGGAAGGCCTAAAAGTGCTAGGCTCACTAGATCATCCTCGACAACTATCATACCTATTATCCATGATAATTAAATTTGCTTGGTATTAAGTTAATTAGGTCGAGTCACTTAGAGTTGAATAAGGTATTTTGAATTCATAATTTTCAAAAAATTCACATATGTGAGGGGTCTTAATGGTCATCATTTCTGTGATATGAGTCGATGTCAAATAAAAATCCAAAAATATCTCATGCATGAGCAAATCTGGTCATTAGAGTGAATTTGACACTTTTACCCAAGTTCGTAGAGAAATAAATGTAAAACAGTCAGAATTCGCTACGAACTTGCCTAATGCTCTGTTTTTCCAACACTAGGAGTTTGCGATCTTTTTGAGGCATTCGACACATGTAACAAGGTAACTGAATCATCAAATGAGTTCAAGAAATGTCATTGGGCCATTTGTTTAAGGGGGCAAATCAACTGTCAAACTTCATATGTATGACAACTCATCTAGGAAAAAAATCATGCCAAATCATGAATTGGAAATATCACCATATCAACCTGAATTATTTCAAGTTCTTAACTCCACTGTGTTAGTGGTCAACACCTTAGCATTTCAGTTTGGTTTGATAGAGTTGCTACAAGTTGAATTGAAGAAAAAGGGTCTTAAAGTGATTATGCAAGATGTTGATGTTAAACATGGTAAGCCACACATTTTTGGTCACTTTTTGTCTCAATATATCATCACAAGACATATGTAGACTGCAAAGATGATTTTTGGGCAAAAAAGGAGGAATTACAAAAAAATATGCCAAACTAGGTGAGTTTGTAGCGTGCTCCAGGCTTGAGGGTGAGTTTTCACTACGAACTCGTTGTAGGTTTCCTTAAGCTAAAAATCCTTCAAAAAATTAAATGGAAGATGATACTAGAGGCATGTATTTACCTTATTAGACCTAAGGAAGACCCTCTCACAGTCAAAAATGTCAAATTTTATGCAAAAGGTGGTGAAATGAAAACGCTACGAACTCTCCTGAAATTTCTCGTAGATGATTGTTTTAGAAGTCAACTTCAACTTAAATTTCTGACCAAATGAAAAATAATTTTGGAAACATGAAGGAGGTTTTTATTCATCACAAGCCCATCTACAAAAACCTCTCTCAGTTTCTACAAATCCATCAGGTTTTGGAAATTATGCACTCATATTTGAGGCATATGTTTCATAATTTTCACTAACCAGATTTGTGTAAAATTTGTAAAATTCGACTTGGAAGAGGTCCATCTCAACATCCACGTGGCATGATGACACATCAGTAGTCCAATACACTTATAAAATTAGTTGGTTGCAGTTGATAAGGGTTATTAAATAGATTTTCTAAGTTATTTAATGAAAGAAGAGTCATTTTTGTATTCAAACTCTGCCAAACAATAAATATCCCTAGGAAGTCTCCAAGTGATGTAATGCTATTTGAAATTGGTCTCTTAGGTAGGAATTTGAAGCTATCTAAGGTGGAAAACCATTCGTATGAGTCCTCACTCTATAAATAGGCATATGATATGATTATAGGGGGTTGATTGATGTTTACTATAGACCTACTATTGTAAAAAAATTCATCAATAATATACAGTGGCAGTTTGATTTTCTTCACTTGAGATTTATTGATGTTCTCATGAGTATTTGTCTTATGTATTTTGAAATTTTATCTTTAGTATACTGATTTTTTATTACATAGAATTCATGTATTACATGCTCTAACTTCCTTCAAACACTTAGACTACTGTGAATGTTATCTTTTCATCAGAACATATATATGCATCAGCTTCCATAAGAAGAGTTTGTATGTCATTAAGTTCTTTTCACTGACTCCATATGCCCAATGGTAGTGATTTATCTACATATTTCACCTGCATAAAAACACACTTAAAACACTATTTTAGAGTTATCCATCTGTTGAACTTCATTTAGACAATATCATTCTATATCCTTGAGAGGCCCTCTTAGGTTGAAAAGGCTAATTTTTAGCTAGAAGTAGGTTTGAAATAGTTAGTCTAGGTTGAATTTTGAAGCACCCCATCAGTATCAATTTAGTGATAACAACACCAACACTTCCAAGTTCATCCCAACATTGAGTGAAATTCGTCAAGTATTTTGGTATCATGTCGCCCTTCACCAGTTTGATATTTTTGAGGTTGTCCTTCAGTGCCAACTTCCTGTGGTCGCTGATATTATAAAATAGATATGTTAAGGCCTTCCACATAGCATATAGATTTTATTTTCCATGGAGGTTCGAGACAATATGATCTTGAACTCCTTATAACAAAATCCTTCTCGCCTTTTCTACATTTTTCTTCCATGCATCAAGATTTTGAACATATGTTGCTGTGGGCTTGGGAATATCACTGTTTATGAATTACTTCAACCCATTTTCTTCCAAAAATGCATCCATCCTGTCCTTCCAAGCTATGTAATTTGAACTACCCTCAAGGGAATATTTGAGTCTCAATCCACATAAAGAAATCCCGATCCGCTGCTCACCCTGAAGAATAAATATACAAATTTGATTCAACTGTTAAAAAAAAACTTGTATTATTCTCTTCTATAGCGATTCCTGCTTTGGTACCATGTAGAAAACCCACATATATTCAACTGATATTGTAAAATTGTTTCGGGAAATAACTCCCTAGAGGTTTGTTGGGTCAAAACCTCCACAGATCAGGGCATGCTATTCAAGAAGGACTCACACAACCACACTTGTATGCTAAAACCTAGATAAAATCGATAGTAGAACTCATCCGTAATCCTACATTTGATGTAGATCCCGTGGGGTCCAAACCCCCAACAACCCTTCTTCCTCCTCAACCTGAAAACCAAGAAGAAACATGCACGAAAATCTAGTTGTACAGCATATATTTATCATAAATGTCAGTGAAATCCATGTGAAACATCATATAAAAAATAATAAATGCTTAATTAATAATATTTTCACATATGCAAGAAGATATTAACACGTGAATTCAGGAACAAGATGGTTCTTCTTCATTACGAACAGCATGTACAGTAATAAAAAGTGGAGAGATCACCTGAATCCTTCCACGATCTTCGAACAGACCGTCGTCACGATTAGTCCACCTTGCCTCGCTAGGATACTTTCAAGACTTGTGCACACGAGATGACATATAAACTGATGAACATCTCCAGGAAACAAGGGTTTCCTGTAAAAATTTGGGAAAGTGCAGGAGGCATGGGAAATCAGACTTGAATTGGGATTCCAACAGATTATAATATCTATAAATTTCTCTCTCCCTTAGGCCATGCACATGAGGGGCTTTTATAGTCCCTCAAAGTAGTTTCAATTAGTTGGAAATAGTTGGCCACGTGCTGGGGTGATTGAACTACTGGAGTAACCATCAACCCAGCCCGAAAATAGGGAATTTTTATATATTTTTTAATGATTTTAATGGCATCCGCGGAAAAGTGTGTATGGACTCGCGTATACACGCGGAAAAGTCTGGGCATACCCGCTTATGGGATTTTTAACACTATTTTTTATGAATTTTGTTCAAGTCTGTGGGAATGGGTGCCCAAGGCCATAAAGACAATCATGAATCACATGAGGGTGAAAAATGATGCTATAACAGATGCCCCCTAATATATGAGGTCAGAAGGGGTACATGATGGCCGAAATGTATTATGTAGAAAGACTTGGGGGCAGAGGACTTCGCACGGATTTATTTTGCCAAAACCGGTGAAAACGTGAAGTCAACTCTGTCTTTACAGGCGGGCATACCCATGCTCAGTCAAAAATACATCATATAGAAAGTACAGAATGGATCCAAAATGTATACAAGTATAGCTGAACTGAAAGTACACAATGAATCATCTGAGCATGGCCCAGAAGTACAAGTCAAAATCAATGTCCAAGTATCACATATAGAAAGCTGATCAATGATGCTGAAACTGAATGTCTGATCATAAAAGTGACTAAATCTCCAAGTACCAAATCATAGGGGGTGGAACACATGGTACAATCACGCAACTCGGGAGCCAACATATAAAATGCTGCTATACTGACACTGCAACATATATGGGTGGATGGCATCACTGGCAGAAACTGAATGTACTGTCAAAAGTGAACCGAAAAATGTTGACGCAACCCGAGGTCTTCACCGATCTCGACGGAAAAATTCTACACAATGGGAATAAATGAGCTGAAGTCGACCATGTGAGAAATCGTTGGATTACCGGTCAATAATTTAAACCGTTAACCAACGCGAGACAACCCACCAATAATGAAAATGGGTGTCAAGGTGCCCCAGTACAATCTAACAAGTGCGAATGGATGAGTTGAAGTCGAACACTTGGAAGAATCTACCAATTATGAGGCAATGATGAATCCCCACTGTCGATAGCGAAGAGTCTGCCACTGATGACTGTAAACCCTAAGGTACTGACAAAAAGACTCTAGACCTTATTCCCAGAGCAATGAGTCGGAGTCGATGGGAAAAGATATGCTAGAAGGAAGGCATTAAGGCATCCCACATCAGTCCAGCGCGAGTGTAACCCGCAGGAAAAAAATTGGAAGGAATCGGACGAAGCGAAGTGACGGAACCAAACCAAAGTACGTTTTCGACATGCACAATATGAAGCTAGCGCACGAAAGAAACCCTCTGAACCAACCACGGAAGCATCTGAGTTATGCAGCTTAAGATAGATTGAAAAAATAAGCATAACACATTTTTGCGAAAATTTTCAATTTTTGGGCATAAATACACAAGTTACCTCACATTTTGGTTCATTGTTACTTGCTGAATTGGGAAAAAGAGCTCTGGAGAAAAAGCCTCTTTCGTCAAAACAGGAGCAATTGACCATCAAACTTCGCCGAATTTGTTAGGTAAGCTCTTAATCCATCCTTGTTATCAATTTTGTCCGTTCATAAGTTTAAAATTTGGAAATTTCACTGTAGAATTATTTGTTTAAAATTACGGTTCTGCGCATACGCGGGTTAATATTGACCAAGCCGCGTATATACGCGACTGTGTACAGAGAAAGTCGGGTATGCGCAACCCGAAATGAAAAAACGTGATTCTAACGGAAAAATTATTGAATTTTTGCAGGATGACTATATCATGGAGAGAATGTGAGCACAGTGCCATTAAAAATGAAGTAATGCAGGATCAATTATCGCTTAATATTCTCCGAAATTGTGGATTTCTCAAATTTTTCAAAATGCCAAATATGAAGAGTAATGTCCGGTTGCTCGAAATGCTTGTGAATTATTGGGAACCGGAAGAAGATTGTTTCATAATAGATCAAATGCCCATACATATTTAGGTGGAAGATATCTATTTTATTACTGGACTCTCCCGGAGGGGGGAGCCAGTAGATTTACATGGCAAACCTTTGGGAGGGCTCACTGTGGAAGATTACGTCCACGTCTACTGCGTAGAGGGTTCCAAGAAAGTTGGGACTCAAATTTCTATCAAATATTTAAGAGACTTGCACATGAAAATTCTCCTATTTATCATTAGCAGGGTAGCAGGATCTGCTTCCTTACACCAGGCATCTAGGACTCAAATGAGTATAGCTGTGGAATGCTTAACCCATTTATATGATTGGTGCACAGCTCTACTAATGAACATGAAGCAACAATTGGCTTCCATCCGAAAATCAAAGAAAAAACATTTTTGATATGGTACAATCTTGATGACATTCTTCTTCGAGAAGATTCCTGGGCTGAGACCCAAAGTGATCTCTTCTATCAGCAGCTCGAGGGACCCAAGAATTGCTCGATGGGCAGACCTGATGAAGAGACTGGGGGGAAGTGAAGTTCCCCGAACCACCTGGGATGATGAGTTCTTCCAATGGTGGGGAGAACAAATCATCGTTGTGGAGGACTATCCCTATGCCAGGATGGATTTCCGTGGTGATCCAGACCTCGTCATTCCACCTGGTGCGACATGGGGTACAGTCGGTAAGATTGCAATTTTTTAACTTATATGATTTTTTTGGATTTTTTCATATGTGTGAAAAAATGAAACATGTTTTTTTTTGGATTCAAAGTGACTTAAAATATCGTAATGATCATGATACAGATATTGGACCAGTCCGTCCTGATGGTTACCCACGACATAAGCGCCGCCGAGGCGAGGCGGAGACAGTAGACTCAAACAGAACCCTCCATGCTGTACAGAGGAACTTGGAGGGTTTAACCCGCCAAGTGCCTATGGCTGCAGTGGAAGATCTACCCGAGGCCATCCAAAGATGGGTAGTAGGAGTACCTCGTGACTGGGTGCGGTTATTTTGCCGAGTTACGACTGCGATCGTGTTCTATAGGAACACAACTTCTGGGCAGGGACCACAGGAGTAGATAGATATGATTTACCAGATGACTGTATATTTTTTGAGATTTGAACATGATCAAATTTTGTATGACTTATGGATCCAAATTTTGTATAGTTTTTGAACACTCTGATGATATATATACAACAATTTTTGATGTGATGTGACAAATGTATAAAAATGTATGATGTTTTTGATGATTAAATTTTATTGTATGGAATGATTAATATGCCAATCATTTTCTTGATTAGCTAATGAGTCTTCCATCCAATTCTCAGCTCGAGGAATATGAATGAAAGTTAAAAATTGAAATGATCTTTGTAACAAATGTACCCTCAAGAAAAACCGGAGTAAAAAAGGATCTCGAACCCGATAAGTATTGTTCAACTGCGACACCACCAGCTGGGAGTCCAAGAAAACTACCAACGAATCAACACCCAAAGATATTGCCTCCGAGAGTAGATAAATAACTGCAGTGTATTCTGCTATATTATTGGAAGCAGGACCAATACAGACTCCTCTTGATACTAACAGCTGACCGGATGGATGATGAAGCACCCAAGCCGCGGAAGCCAAGTTCCGGGTGTGTCTACTAGCACCATCGGTGAAACCAAAATGACTCATGACATTCGACACAACCTGCCAAAGCAGATCAAAAACATCACCATCCCATCAAAGATCGAAAAACCAGATATGTACAAAGCAAAACTACTATATACAAAAGCAAAATGCTAGGCCGAAGCCTAAGCATAATACTTTTTCAAATAGAGCCCATTTCTAGGCTCCGGCAACTCATTCCCTTCAAAATCAACCAAGGTATATGCTCATTTTTTAAGGATTTTTTTAACGATAAAGGGGCCATACCACATAGACTTAAACTTTCCTGCCCCCAGGGCATCTTTTTCTTGGGCATAGACCAAAACAAGGTCACCTTCCGAAAAAACCCTAGGTTTGACCGCCTTATCATATTGAACTTTAACTCGGTTTTTATGCGCTTCATTCATCGTGGCGGCATCCCGACGCTGCTCATCGAGATGTTCTAGATGAAGGAGACGTTCTTCAAGACTAGAAGTGTCAGGAAGAAGTTCAACAGCTAACTTAAGAGAAGGAATCTCACATTCAATGGGAAATACGGATTCCAACCCGTAAACTAGTTGAAACGGAGTAAAGCCAGTTGCAGTTTTCACTGACGTCCTGTATGCCCAAAGTGCAGGATATAGCATGATATGCCAGTTGGATCGAGATTTATTGATTTTCCTTTGAAGAATTGTCTTCAAGGATTTATTCACGGCTTCCACTTGCCCATTGGCCTGAGGATAATACGGAGATGAATGCTCCTACCGGAAACCTAATTTTAGAGCCAACTCAGCCATCATGCTATTCTGAAAATGATTGCCATGATCAGTGATAATCTCTCTAGGAATACCAAAACGAGCAATAACCTGGTTGAAAAGAAAAAGAGCTGTTGTCTCACCATCATTCCCAAAAGTAGGCATAGCTTCGAACCACTTCGTAAAGTAGTCTACTGCTACAATAATGTACTTGTGACCTTTAGCCGAAGGCGGGTTACAAGTAGTATAATCAATACCCCACTTTGTAAAGGGACCGATAGTAATGACTGGAAAAAGCGGAGCTGGATGAGCGCGCATTTTTCGAGAATAGACTTGACACGGATGACACTTTTTTACCGACTCCACACAATCTTTGAAAATCGAAGGCCAAAAGTACTCAAAACACAAGATTTTTTGGGCTGTAGCAAGCCCAGATAAATGACCACCACAAGCTCCACTGTGGCAATCATTCAGCACAGCCTCAACTTCTTCAAGAGTTAAGCAACGTCTCAGGATTGAATCAACCCCTCGACGGTATAAAGCATCACCAATAATCAAGTAATTCTTAGCCAAGTGACGCAACTTATGGCACTCATCTTTCGAAAAAGTAGAGGGAAACTTCGCAGTCTGGAGATACACAATGATATCTCCATACCAAGGAACCTGTGGAGAGATGAGAAATAAATGTTCATCCAGGAAGGATTCATCATAGACTATCTCTTCTCCACAGGGCAACTCAGAAATCAATTCCGCGAAAACTAATGATTTCTTGGACTTGGCAGACATAAACTCAAGGTCAAATTCCTGCAAAATCACAATCCATCTATTGTATTTTCCCCCAATCACTCGCCTACTGAGAACAAACTGAAATGGATTGGTTGCTGCCAAAACATAAGTTTTTCGTAGAAGAATGTAATGTCTGAGTCGCTGCACAGCATGAACAGCTGCTAAAGCCAGTTTTTCTATCGGAGTATACCAGAGTTCAAGTCCTACCAAGCCTCGACTAAGATAGTATATAACATTCTCTACAAGAGCATCATCTTCCTGAACCAGAACCATACCAATGGTAGATTCTGCTACTGCAAGATACAAAAGGAAATCCCTGCTATAATCAGGTGGACTCAATAAAGGAGCTGAGGTCAATGCTTTTTTCAAAGCATCGAATGAGCGCTGAGCGAAGTCATCCCAAAAAAATGGAACTCCCTTCTTCAACAATCTCATAAATCCTTTGGTAACTTCAGCATAATTTACGATAAACCTCTGAAGAAAATTAGCTTTTCCTTGTAGACTTTGAAGTTGACGAATATACGACGGGGGAGGCAACCGAAGTATTGCCTCAACCTTGAAGGGATCTACCCTAATTCCTTCCCTAGACATAATGAATCCCAATAACCGACCGGATGTGACCGCGAAAACACACTTGTTCGGATTCAACCTAATCTTGTAGAAACGACACCGTTCAAATACTTGACGGAGGTGAGCAGGATGATCCATTCTCTTTCGAGAATGAGTAGCTAAATCATCCAAATATGCCTCGATAATATGTTTGATGTCGTGGAAGGCATATGACATGGCCCTCTGAAAGGTAGCCCCAACATTTTTAAGACCAAAAGGCATCTTCTTGTAAGCAAACGTACCCCAGGGACAAATAAAGGCAGTCTTATGCTGATCTTCAGGACGGATAGTAATTTGATTATATCTGGAGAAACCGTCCACGAAGGAGAAAATCTCATTACCGGCACACTCATCAATAATCTGATCTATAAATGGTGTGGGGTAATTATCTTTCGGACATGCTTTATTAAGGTCTCTGAAATCGATGCAAACTTGAATTGTTCCTTGTTTCTTATCTACGGGAACAGGGTTCGAAACCCATTCTGTCAAAGGAACAGGGAAAATAAATCCCGCCTTAAGCAGCTTCTCCACCTCGGCTTTGATAGCTGCAACCTTCTTAGGATTGACCGGACGAAGTTTTTGCCTCATAGGCTTAGCATTTTCGTAAGTCTTGATCTCATGCTGGACAATAGATGGATCTATACCATGAATTTCCTCATAAGACCAAGCGAACACATCCCTATACTCTTTAAAGAGATTGGTGTAAATCTGAATCTCTTCAGGGGAACATTCAGCTTCGATGAAGACATTCTCTATAACATTGGGATCCCTGGAAATGTTCACCGAGATAGTTGGAGAAATCACAGCCATGTTCCCTTCAGCATGTACCTGTGTCGATGCTAAAGGGTTCAGGACTGGGTGAACAGGACCAGGAGACACAGGACTTGGAAAACTTGATTCAACTTCGCTCAAATCAGGTAAAAAGTAAGACCGATGATGCAAATCATCCCACGGTGTATCTATACCAGTCATAGCTTCCAGGATGGCCTCTTCAGATGGAAGAGTGGTATCAAGGCAATCCTGGGCAGAAGAAGAACTAAGTGTCCAAGCCGGAGCCACATCGCCATCCAATTCCTCCAGAGAAAGAGGAGCTGGAATGGAATCTGCAGAGTCAACAATAGATTGATAAGAAATCTCAGCTGCAGACATTGGAAATGCCATTCCACCTACTTAACCTTATGCTAATGTGGCGGTAGGGGAAGGTAAGGTCCAAGGGTCCGAAAAATAATGAGTTATGAAGAAATCTCTTCGAAGAGGAGCCCTAGAGGATGAAATTGCATTTATATGAACAGTAGGAGGTGGAATATCAAAAGTACCCATCAAAGAAGAATACATTCCAACCCCTAAATTCTCAACAGGCGACTTGGCCTTATCCAACTTTGGAATAGTTGAGTCAGTAGATGCATTCGGGTCTACAGGAGAACAGTCCAGTTGATCCATCGTAACAATCCTCCCTTCGTGAGGGAAACAAATAATCCGAAATAATGAAGATGCAATGGCATCCATCTCATAAATCCAGTTTCTCCCTAACAGAAGGTTGTAGTCCAAGCTTGCATCAACTATCTCAACCTCTATATTTACAGTTTTCCCCCCAACACAGATGGGAAAAGTTGGGACAATACCATGCGGTCTGTGAGAATGACCATCAAACGTAGTCAGAAGAGTAGCATATGGAACAGCTGCGGGAGATCCAATTCCCTTCCAACATGTGAGAGACATCACACATGTGGAAGCACCCTCATCAACGACTGTTCGGAAAATATTGCATTTCCGGTACGATGATTTAATATGAAAATCCATATGATGGAGGAGTCTCTTTTTAAAATTAGTCATATCGAATGTAATCAAAAGAGAGTTCTTTGGATCGACAGCCCCAATAGCAGTGAGAAGAGCACTGCGCTGAGCTGGACAAGACTGGAGCACCTCAAGAGACGACATGGCACAAGGACTCTGCGCCAGATCTTCCACAATAGAGTAGTTCTGGGCAGCCCCAGTGTTTGGATTAATTGTCGTACGCTTAGTAGATGCTTTGGGCATCTGAGGTATAGGCTCAACAGTAGGCTTCGTGATGTGAAGCAGCTCAGTAGCATCGGGAGCACCCTTGGCTTTCGAAGACTCATCTTCGCCATAATCACGAGATCTCGTGGCAATATCCACGTGAGCACTCATCATGTATATGTTCGATGGAGTTTCCCCTTCCTGGGTTCCCCCAGAGGAAGCCCCAGTATTTTGATTCGTGCCAACAACTAGCTGTTGCCCTTGGGGAAAAGGGTTTGTCAACACAACCTGGGAACTGGAAGAACCCTGCTGAGCTAACAAGCGCTGCGCATCCTGAATTTTAGGGAAAAGGTGAGTAAGATGGTCTCTAGCACATAACTTGCATGCAAAATTCACTTTCTTTTTATCCTTTAGACCCTCACCAACATGCTCGTTGGATTTATTTGCATTACCCTTCCCATTCTTGCCCTTTTTCTTATTACGTCCCTTCTTCTTCCCTTCGGATTGTTGATTTTCTTTAGGGTTAGAAGTCTGAACAACATTCACTGACAAATATTGAGAAGGCGATGACTCAGCAGGCACAACCTGACCAGAAGAAGCAGATTGTATAGACAACTACTGCAATTGACTAAGCAGGTTAACTGCACCACTATTGATCAACCCAATAAGTCCATCACCATGAGGACCGGGTTTAGTCTTGGATAAGTCTAATTTGGAGCGAGGAGAATTAGGCAAATATTTATGAAGGACTCCAGACTGAGAATATATCAATTCAAGCTGCTGGGCCCTAAAAATGGCCTGCTCCTCGGAAAATACCCCGGACACGGATACATCCTTAGAAATATCTGACTGCAGAGATTTCAGAAACCATTCCAAAAGGAATTCTCCTGGAATATGAGCTTTAATAAGCTTCTTCCTTCTCTTCCATTCCTGAATATGATCAGAAATGTGGGTTGCATCGTCCTGTTTAAAATTAGCTAGGAGTTCAGTCCCGGCATTATAACAGACAGGCAACTGGAAATGATTTAGAAATGTTGTAGCCAGATCTCCAAACGTAGAAAAACTACCCCCAGTTAACTCAATATACCACTTGGCAGCGTTTCTAGTTAAGGTGCGTTGAAACAATCTCAACCTAATCGAATCGTCGATCAGGGAGTTAGACGAACACCATAAATGGAAGGTGGTGATATGGTCAGCAAGGTCCTCTCCATTCTTGCCTTCCAACTTTGGAATGTTTGAAGGTAGTTTGGTGGGAACCGGAGGCCACCCCAGACTATATCGGATCGGATCATTCGTCAATTTCGACAGATCTGGAAAGTTTAACGTTGCCAGAAAAGGTAAACGAGGCGGAGCCTAAGGATTCCATCCTTGATGGGATGAATTCCCTACATTCTGAAAAGAGTGCCTTGGATTTGATGAGGCACCAGGTTGCCAAAAAGAACTCGTAGAAAATGTTGGGCCAAAGGACCCAACATTTGGAGAAGGACCCCCTCCCAACGTAGAGTTACCAAATACCGGACCAATTCCCCCCCCGAAGTAATGAATGAAGAGGAAAGCCCCTGATAGGGGTTCCAAGCATTAGAAAGAGGGGAAAAATTCTGATAAGCACTCGACGAAGGGAAAGAAGCATTCCCTTGGTGACCAGCATAAAACTGATTCCCTGCCCCCGCTGTTGTAAATACATGGTTCCAACCTGTAAAAGTAGTCGAAATCTGACCTCCAGACCAAGGGTTAAAACTCTGAGTCTGAGAAGTAAAAGGAAAAGACCCTAAAGAAGGATTTGAACTAGGAATATGCCCAGTTCCGAAGGGGAACCCTTGAAAAGAAGCTGACCCACTAGCCATGGAAGACATGGGTGTAGATGCAGCTGCAGCAACGGAAAAGGAAAAAGAAGGAATCCCACTAGTGGGCATTCCAATACAAAAGGGACTAGATTGAGAAGCATGTGATTGGCTGAAACCAGAGCAAAAAACAACAGTACTAGAAGCAATCAAAGATATAGCAATAGTGCCTCCTCCTTCAACTGAAGCAGGAGTCTGAATGCCTGCAGCACTCACAGTAGAAGCCGCATTCCCAGTCGTGGCCATCGAAAGGTATGAATAAAATGGAGGATCTTCTGGTCTTGCAGACTCAGGTCCGATGTACTCAACAACAAAAGGATAATTAGGAGGAAGAGGAGATGGAAGTGACTGAGGAGATTCAGGTACTTCCTCTACTTCTATTCCTAACTCTCCCGGAAATAAGATTCTCGAGGTGAGCGGAGCGCTCCTCTCGGAACCAACACCAGAACCAACTACGAAACCTTCAAGCCCTTGTGGAGGATCACTTTCCACTGTGTCAGATACCACATGGTGATATTCACTTGCTTTGTTACTCCTACGCCTTCTTGAAGAAGGATCTGCACTCTCGGGAGATAACCCCCGGATTCTCCTCGATCGACGAGGCTCTTGATCACCCACTTTAACAAATTTTAATTAGACTCAAAAAAGTATAAAGCTAAGCAAGCTAGGAGAATAGAGAACTCACTACAAAAATCCCTAAGATACAGCCAAGCAAGCAGCCTTCAGGTATTTCCGCTCCGGGTGATTAGGACCGGACACCAAAATACGAGAAAGCGAAAAGTAGGACCTCCCGAAAGTAGTCTGGGATAATTACGGCCCAGGCCTACTAGCGAAGGTAACAGAAACAGTTACGCCGACCTCCTAAAAACAGCCTTTTCCAGCACAAGTACCCAAGCTTCGCAAGGGCACCCCCCAGAAGTACTGCTGGAAATGATACGACGTCTGCCTCAGGTACCATGGGTATTCCCCCCCGCAGTCACCTGTGTGGAACCTAGGAATGGAAACTATGGGTACCAATCCGTGTCAGAAGCCGGGCGGAACGGTCTTGAGGCAAGATCCAGCAAATCAGAGAGGGGGTATCTCTCTTCTCAGCCTTCACTTCCCCTCGCGCTTGAATCTTTGGAGGAGATCTTTCCCGGTCCACCTAACGGAGTTGGATTTCGCTCAATTAATAAACTTCTATGTTTTAGTTTGAGCGGCCTTGGAGAGTTAACTCTCCACTCACCTAATCCAAGGCCCTACAACCTAGCTAGTTGGTGTATGACACTTAATAAAAAACTTGCTAGTTGTTTTTAAATTATAGCGCTTATTTTAATTGGCTATTATATTAGGTCAATGGGATATGGAAATGAAACTTGTGGTGTTTTATGATGCATAAAAGAAATTAATGAAAACCAAACTACATGCAAATGCAGTAATTTCCTTTTGATGAAAAGAAATTTCTACACGGGTTCTACGAGACTATATTTTTTTTTTTCTTTTCAAATATCAAACTCACACTCGCAAAATCTATGAAAAATACTACAAATGATTAAGTGCACCTAATGCAAATAACTAAGAGCATGCAAATTCTAAGATGCAGAGTCTAACAAAGCAAAGAGAAATTTCCCAAGAATCCTTCAGTTTTATCACTTTTCGGTTGTCCACAAAACTAGTTCCCAAAATCAGAAACTCTCAGTATAAAGACACCAAAATATGCTTGAAACAAGAGGAAGAAACCAATGACAATTCCCTTCCCAAATCAAGTCAGAAACCAAAGGCAAGAAATCTCAACAAAGCTTCAAAAGATGTAACAAAACGAAAACAAAAATGAAAAAGAAAAGCAAATGACAAAACAAAATGTTTTTTGAGCTTTTGAATTTTATAAAAAGAAGAGCTCAAAGAGATCAAGAAAACTATCCAATTACGAAGCCAAACAAATCTGAATTTCAAGAAAAACCTCAAAAACGCTCCAAATCTTATAGTGCCACTTAGTAGCAATATTTATATGAGCAAAAGAAGACAAGAAACTCAGTAACTCAGCCCAGAAGAATAGTACAACCTTGCAGCAAACAAAAACTTCAAAGAACCAAGAAAGACTCTTCAAAAATTGCAACAAGACCTAGTCAAATGAACTCAAGAAAACTAACTGAAAGCAGGAAAAAATCCAAGTGCAAAGCAAAACATAAAATGAGGAAAGAGTGTACGAGCAAAAGCTCTATGTTCTGATTAAGCAGAACAACCAAGAATCCCCAGAAAGAGATCTTGGTACTCGAATCAGAAATGCAAGCACTAAAAAACAATATTTGCCTAATAAGCCAGTCTTCCACCAAACAAGAGAGAAAAAGACCGATAATCACTTTTCAACACAATCCAGAGACTATAAAGACACTGCAGGAAGAGGTCTCCACAGGCAGACAAGACTAAAAAGTCAAGAAATCAAAAATTTCAAAATTTTCCCAGGCATACGCTACTTATCAGCTTTTCAAAAAGCGTGCATACGTGCCTGTGTCAAAGGAAACCCACGTATATGCGACTTCCTTTAACAAAAACTGCGTGTATACGCGACTGTGTACAGAAAAACTCGCGTATGGAAAGTTAAATAATGAAAAACAAAAATGATCAAGCCTGGATAAAGAACTAGGTCTTCAGTCTGATTGAAAAAAATTTAACTGGACTGGAAATAATGATTAAAACTGTTGGAAACCTTTTAAACAACTGAAACCACCCAACAGGGGAATCACAAGAATGCGATCCCCAGCAGAGTCGCCAGTTCTGTTTTAGGAAATAACTCTCTAGAGGTTTGTTGGGTCAAAACCTCCACAGATCAGGGCATGCTATTCAAGAAGGACTCACACAACCACACTTGTATGCTAAAAACTAGATAACATCGATAGTAGAACTCACCCATAATCCTACGTTTGATGTAGATCCCGCGGGGTCCAAACCCCCAGCAACCCTTCTTCCTCCTCAACCTAAAAACCAAGAAGAAACGTGCACGAAAATCTAGTTGTATAGCATATATCTATCCTAAATGTCAGTGAAATCCATGTGAAACATCATATAAAAAATAATAAATGCTTAATTAATAATCTTTTCACATATGCAAGCAGATATTAACACGTGAATTCAGGAACAAGATGGTTCTTTTTCATTACAAACAACATGTATAGTAATAAAAAGTGGAGAGATCACCTGAATCCTTCCACGATCTTCGAACAGACCGTCGTCCGGATCTGTCCCGCCCTTGCCTCGCTAGGATACTTTCAAGACTTGTGCACACAAGATGACATATAAACTGATGAACATCTCCAGGAAACAAGGGTTTCCTGTAAAAATCTGGGGAAGTGCAGGAGGCACGGGAAATCAGACTTGAATTGGGGCTCCAACAGAGTATAATGTCTATAAATTTCTCTCTCCCTTAGGCCATGCACATGAGGGCCTTTTATACTCCCTCAAAGTAGTTTCAATCAATTGGAAACAGTTGGCCACGTGCTGGGGTGGTTGAACTACTGGAGTAACCATCAACCCAGCCCGAAAATAGGGAATTTTATATATTTTTTTAATGATTTTAATGGCATACATGGAAAAGTGTGTATGGACTCGCGTATACACGCGGAAAAGTCTGGGCATACCCGCGTATGGGATTTTTAACACTGTTTTTTATGAATTTTGTTCAAGTCTGTGGGAATGGTTGCCTAAGGCCAAAGAGACAATCATGAATCACATGAGGGTGAAAAATGATGCTATAACAAAAATGTTAAAGCAAAATACTTGAATCTATTCTACAAATTACAAAAACCAATTACGATCGCACAATCACATGAACAAGAAAGAGAAAAAATTTCAATCTAACAGCACAAATATGTATCTATGGAAAGACTCAGCGAAAAACCCCACTATCTATATATTTCATTAAGTCAATAATATGAACTAATACAATGCTTCTCTCAAGCTTGAGATATCTCTACACTATCTCTGACTGTCTCACTTTGATCTAAGCAAGTTTTGTCCAATGCTTAACCAATTCCTTGTTCATGTCTAACCAGCCTTGCTCATGAATTCCTGAGGTAATTGAACCCATATTAATTAAGAAATTCCCACTAATTGATTTTGCAATACATCCAAGGCATCCTACTAACCTCATGCATGACCCTGTACAATTTTCTAATTATACAATTGATAGTATACTTCCCTTTAACTCCAATATCAACTAGGTCTTCCTTAGAACTGACATGCAACAACTATTTAGAGTGAATTATTAGTTTTATAATTGATCACTGCATGTGAATTAAATAAAATTTAATTGACTCAACCTCTCACTATCTCATCCATCAATTAGAACTAGTTAAACTGATTTTAACTCAAATAATTAAGTTAAACAATTATAACTCAAAATAAACTGCAACTGGACCCCTAAAACTTAGAGTGAACTCCACATGCCTCTAGTTTGACCCCCAACTCTAATTGACTGAGCTAACTAAGTCTTCCCAACTTAGTTAACTTGTACAAGTTGTCATGTGATGTGGAATCACAATTTCCTTCTAATTTAATTAAGGTAAAATTAAATTATAAGCCTCTTCTTGTTGCAACTTTCTACAAAAACATGTTCTTCTTCTTCCTCCTCTATAAGTATCGAAGGTAGGGAGTAGTCAATTTGACCTTTATCTCCATTTTTTTTCATTTTTCTTTAAAGCTTCAAATACATTTTATAGCAGGGTATCCTTCTTCATCTCCTTCATCATCATCCTTTCATAACATGATATAATACTTGCAACTAAAATCCACTCATGACAAGAAAACATCAATCTAATAAACCCCTAGTCTAACATTTTTGATGAGTTGGAACCGGGTGATAGGATGGGAAAAAATATTAGGGAATGTGCAGTTGTGCAACTCATGAGGTTAGGAGCTAGGACTAAATGTTGAGACCGTGCAATGTGCAGTTCAGGAAGGTCAGGGTTATACAACTATGCGATTAAGGGGCTTAAGGAGCCAAGCGTAAGGCTTGAGCCTTGAGTTTTCCCACTGCGTATTTTTGGAAGTACAAAGGCCAAGGAATTACACATTTTCACAGTTCAAGAGGTCAAGGTTGAGGATTGAGCCTTGATACTATGTAGTGCATAGTTCAGAAAGGCCAGGGCAAGGAAACTGTGCAATTGAGGGGATCAAGGAAACATGTTTAAGGCTTGAGCCTTGAGGTTTCCCATTGAGAAGTTATTGAGGGAAAAATGCATAGGGCTTGTGTAGTGTCACATACAAGAGGTTAAGATGGAGGCTTGCTGCTTGAGACTACACAATGCACAAAAGAAGGTGAGTGGAAGGCAGGGGCTGTGTAGTTATTGAGCTCAAGGGTTGAGGTTGAGCATTGATATTGTGTAGTTCATAAAAGAGGTGAATGGAAGTCAGGGAATATGCATTGCGCAGTTATAATAGGCAAGGATAATTCTTGAGGACTGAGATTGCGCAGTGCACAGTTCAGGAAGGCTGAGTGAGGTCAAGTTGCTCTGGAAAGCACTTTTCTGGATTTGGTTGTGTGGGATCAGTGAGGCCAAAGTGGGAAATGAAAAGACCTAAACATGACCACAAGCTTAGAAAAATTTACAAAGAAACATTGATCACTCGAAACACATGGAAAACATGCTTCTCTTAATGCGATGAGATTGCAACAAATTTTCCCAAGTTTGACACTAAAGGTACACTTTGTGACGACAGTGACAAAATTTGTACGAAGGTTCTTGAAGATTTGGGAATGAGTGTGATACATGTCTACATGGTAAGAATGAATCATCAACACCAAGATTACCCATTAAAAAAAACCAAAACTACATATGTACGATGTGTGACACTTGCCATGCTAAAAGATTACATTTGCGACAATAAAAGGAAAGTGCAGAAAACACTTGCAAAATGTATGAATCATCAACACCAAGGTTAAACATTAAAACAAACCAAAACTACATATGTATGATGTGTGACACTTGCCATGCTAAAAGATTATATTTGTGAAAAGGAAAGTGCAGACGACACTTGAAAAATGTGAATGACATTGAAAGTGACACATGCCAGAATGAATATAACATAAAAATGAAACTTATTAAATTGAAAACAAGCCAAAGAGACAATTGTAAGCATGAAAGTGACAATTGCGAGAGTGAAGGTGCACAAAACTGACAGATAGAAAAACTAACTGAAATAGAAAACAGTCACAACCAAAAGTGAGAGACTATCGATGAAAGTGTGCACTAACTATCAACATAGGTTTAACATTGAACATGCGTTGTCTTGATGGACTTGTTCTATGTGTGTTCAAGATTGCATAGAAGAGTGACCTCATGAACTTACCGTGGACTGAGAAAGTGTGAGAACGTGAATTTGACACTTAAAAACTTAGAAAAGGATTGGAATACTTAACAAAGCATCGATCAACCATAAAGTGACTATGGAACTAACGATTGCAAGATCTACAGTAGGCTAAAAAATTCAAGCGTAGATTAACATTTGGAGGGTGTTTTTCGCAACGACAACAGATAGAATTTATTATTCCATGTTAACCACAAAATGAATCCATCTATGTGACGGACCTCAGACCCATCATGATCCTAAGTTTCAACTAAAAAAATATTATCACTTCCTCTTCAAATCTAGCATAGGACCTTTACAAGATAGAAATACATTACAATTCTAAAAAAGGATCTGAAGTGTCCCAAATTCATATTTATTTTTATCATTATCATATTTATCCATGATATTATCTTTTCTACTTCTAATTATTTTCTATTTTTCTTCCTTTCTAGATTCATTTACTTTTTGAACTTCTTTTCTAACTTAACATGATATGTTGGAATGTGGTCTTCATTTATAAATATTCTTGACCCTTTTAAGCTCAAAGATTAACCGAGTATTCCATATTTATGATCATTAAAACTTACCTGAATGTGAATAAACCTATATTTATGTTCAATTATTTTGCACAACCTATTTCCTTCTATGAGATAAGTTGTTTCAATTTGTGACTTATTTTTTAGTTCTTTTACTATTTCTAGTTTGTACTCATATTTCTACTCTTTTATACCATGTATTTCGAGATTCAAGGCTCTTTTATTATGCTCATGATCTTATTCAATTAGCTTATTCATTTCCTCTTTGATTTGTTTGATATATGATTTGTTCTCCATATTACTTAGTTCCAAATTATTATTTGGTTTTTCTTCTAGCTCTTTAATATTGTCTCTAGGTTTGGTTGGTTTTTATTGTTGTTTTTTTTTCTATTTCTTGTAATCTAACCTCCATTTTTTATAGTGGAATGTAAGATCCTAATATTATATTACTAAACAATTTAAATTTTCTATCAAACATTTCCTCTAACTCTATTTGATGTTCTTCTTCTCTTTCTTCTCTCCTCTTTTCTAATGATTATATCATAAAGACTACATAGAGTGACATTGTTGGGCCCCACCTTGCTATGTTAAGGTTTTGGCATATGTGGTGAATTCCTTAAAGTTGAAAGTAGAAAAAATAAATGATAATAGAGAAAATTAATGAGAAGGGGAATTTAGGCACTTAATTTATGAATTATAGAGTATAATGTTGATTTTTCATACAATAGAAACTTATCTTCTAATATGATAATTACTTCCAATGATTTTCGATCAAGTTACCTTATGTCACATATATAATTAAGCAATTACACATATAAAATATCAACAATAATGAAATAATAACGATAGGATCATAAATATACATCCAAACACAAGAGAGATACAAATTTACCCTAGGAAAAACCAATCTTGGGAGAAACGCAACAAACTTTTCTTCTTAGGAGAAATTTCTCTTCAAAAATAATTACAATTTCAAAATTAATCTAGGAATATATGAAAAAATCTAGGTCAAATATACCAATCAAACATGGTAAAAATATAAGCTTGTCAACCCTTAAAATCATCATTTGTGTTCAAATTTTGGCCTATTCAAATAGACTCCTGCAGTAAATTTTTGGTTTGTGGTTGACCCCTATTATCGATTTCCTGCAGTCAAACCTACGATCATCCTAGTATTCAAAGATTCTTCTTCTTGTTGAAATGGCACCAAGAAATGACACCCAAGGGGGCTTCTGATTTAATTTTCCATTAATTAAATTGGAAGAGAAATTGGAATTTCATCTCATGACAACTTGTATTAGTTAACTAAGTGAGAAAGACTGAGTTACCTTAGTAAATTCGAGTTGGGGGTCTAAGAGGATTTTCCTATTTTTAAGGGGTCTAGTTATAGTTATTTGTGAGTTGTAATTATTTAACTCAAGTAATTGAGTTACAGTCAATTTAACTAGTTCTAACTAAGATATGAGCTAGTGAGAGGTCCAGTGAATTAAATATGATTTAATTCACAGGAAGTGATCAATCAGTTAATTGATAATTCTCTATAAATAGTTGTTGCATTTCAGTTCTAAGGAAGTCCCAGTTGAGTTTGACGTTAAAGGGAAGATAAATATTAGTTGTATAATTAGAAAATTGCACAGGTCATGCATGGGGTCATAAAATTTCCTTAGATGAATTGCGTAATCAATTCCAAGGAATTTCCTAATTAATAGGGCCAAAATTCCTCGAGGAATGTGTAAGAAATGATAGGCAGACAAGGGATGAGAAATGGTTAAGTATTGGAACGATTTTTCCTAAATCAGAGTGAGATAGTCAGCATAGTGCATAGGTTTCTAAGTGAGCGAAAAGCATTGTATTGTTTCATTATCTTGACCATATGAAATATACAGATAATAGGGTTTTGATAAGTTGATTTCACTAGATACATCTTGTGTTTTGCAATTTATTGATTTCTTTCTCTTGCTTTTTTATGATTATGCGATTTAATTTGGTTTCCGCAAATTTGTAGAAGTGATTCAGTATTTTGTTTTAGTACATTACAAGATCAGATTGATTCCATTGGTATAATTATACACTTCTTATGTTTAAAATTTCCAGAATTTTGGTCAAAATGAGCCTCTTTTTATTGGTCAAAGTCAGCTAGAAACTCACTCAAACACAGCGAGTCAACTCGGTTAATCAATAAGTCAATGATTTTTCTTTTGGTCAAACTTCATATTTTAGTCAAAATTTTGTGGTTTCATCCTTCTTTTGCTCCCACACGTGTCTACTATATCATATTAGTTGGTTGATCTGAATTGGTCCAACTTGATGAATTCAAATGTTTATGAATACTTGTTAAATGTGAGAATTTTCCAAGGGTCACACCCCTTCAAATAGTGGGGCCGACTTGATAGTTGGGGCCTACATGAAGCCTAGACTAGTAATTTTAATTTTTCATTTTGTATAATTTTATTTGGCTGAATTTAGGAGGCCTCTTGGAATGTGGTAATACCTCCCGATGCTACACAAAATATCAACACTCCCTCTTAGAGAGTGTGGTATTCTCTTGGGATGAAACAAATTATCTTGCTAAAATTTCTCCTTCCTTAAGAAAAGTTCATCGACTTGTTATGTTGATGCATGTCGATAAAATAAGTCCATCCTGGAGTGGGAAAGGTAAATTATCATACATCTAGGGTTGGAAAAATTCCCTTATGTCTCCTTAGGAAAATTGTATCAATCTCATCTAGTCATGACCTAGCCTAGGCATTTAAATTTTTAGTTTGATTTGGAGAGAATTTTCCTTTGGACCAAATTTTTTTTGGGTCAAATTCATTTATGACCTAGAAAATTCCTTTTGTCTTAAAAATATGAACTACATCTATCTTCTTTGGTTGACATGGGTAAGTCCTTCTGGCTTCCAAGGAGAAGATTTGTCCAATCCTATAATTTCCCTAGGACATTCACCTCTAGTTGACCTAGCCAAGTCTTTATGGCTTCAAAGGTGAATGTATTAGCCCTCATTAATTACTTCTAAAAATGGACACAATTAGCATCAAATTAAGCTCATCTTAATCTACTCACTTATGGATATGTACTAGAGCTCTATTATTTCTCTTTGCATTATGTCCTAGTGATGTCCTTTTGTTGTAGTTTCTCCCTATATCACACAAGTAAGTCGTTCTATTGTAGTTTATCCCTCTTACTAATATAACCCTAATGTCACAAGCTTTGTTTTTTTCTTCCCAATGATTCTTGAACCATTTACTTGGTGGCCTTCACGATGTACCTACAATCCTCATTCATAAGTCCATGGAAGAAACAATTATAACCAAAAATAAAAATAGAAAGACAAGGGGATGACCAAAGAAAAATAATAATAATCAAGGGTGAAATATATGAAGTACTTATCTCTTGATTTAGAATGGAATTTTTTAGGTTTTTAGGGAATTATCAACTCCCTCTTGATCCTTGCTTCCTTACAGAAATCAATGAAATCCATTTCAAGTCTTATCAAGCTTATATTCCTTGTCTCCTTCTAATATGGATGCTCATCCTGATACACATCTTTAGATATAAATCATTCCTCTCTATAATTTTCATCTTCACATTGATATCAATATCCAATTCCTCTATGTTGGCTCTAATAGGGAATGCCTTTTATTTGTTAGAATAAACAACACTTAATTTGGAATCTTCAACTTAACCCTTTCAAAAATTCTCTTAGTTTGATTAATATCTTGAATCTCCTCATTGATGAAGTGGATAGGATCACCATCATAACATAAAATTCCATTTTTCATTACAAGAATACCTTTATCATTTTCTGAAGCTTCAATATCTTACCCATTGCAATATAACCTGACAGAACTTTCAATTGGCTCCATCTACTTCGTGTACCCAAGTTTCTACTTTAGGAAACCATTCCACTAACGCAGTTGGAGATGCTTGTTTTTGAATCTCTACATTTGTTTTGGTAAGTAATTAAGATAGATGTTTTCTACCACAACTCTATTCTTTGTTGTAATAAATGCAATGAATAAAATTAACTTCAACAAGCCTAATGTGCATCAAGATAAAGGGTTGCTCAAAATAAAATATTTTGAGCTACCGCTTTCGTAAACATATGCGCTTTGTAATGGGTATTGGAAACTTAAACAACAAGTCTTTGCTTCCTATCCCATCAACGTGCTCTCATTTTCAAGTAGATTCCTTGAAGTTACTGAATGGTAGTAAGGATATGCTCAATGAATTTGATGGCCTAGTATCATATGGAAGTAACTTGAACATCATTTGGTAATTATGTATATGAAACCACTGTTACACTTGTAATGTCTTCTTTAAATTTACTAACACAAATCTAGGCACGTCAGATAATTTTTCATCCAATAAATTACTCTTCAAATTATTGTTTACAATGGGAGTGATTTACTAATCAAGAGAGAATTTTGCATACAACCAACATACAATTGTGGCACCTCCTAAATTTCTTGAGTGGATTCCAAACCACATGTATTGCAACTTTACCCTTTACCTTAGCATCTTTATCAAGAAAAATGTAAGCCATTAATTTTTAGGATTAAACAAGTTGTACTTTACACTCTTGCTAGGGATATTATGCATGGCTCCAACATATAATGTCACAAGAAAATGTATGACTCCAAACTTAGCCATCACTGGTGTTAATGAATCCCTAGTTAGCACCAATGCAAAGAACAACAATATTTTCAAAAGATAATGGTTAGGGTGATGGTTGTTGCAACACCTTATCTGTATTTTCTGAATATATATCCTCTTAGAAGCATAATGTAGAAAGTAAAAATTCTAGTTTATGTAAAGAGATCCCATATAAATGTCAAGTAATTATGAGGACTTTGAAATTTAGCTCTCAACTTGGATTTTTATTTCACATCAACCGTAACATACCCAAACCCGAGTGTCACCAAGAAGGTGGAGTATTTGAAGTTTTCCTTCTATTGATTCAGAAAAAAGTTTGGTCTAGGATTAGTTGAACAATGAGGCACCCAAAACAATGTTCTCCTTGGCCAATGTTTCTGATCTTTAACTTTATCTTCGAATGAAATCCATCACACTTGTTTTTAGTGTTTTCTCTCTCAACTTGGCCCTGATACCATGTTTATTTTCATATAATAGAAACAAATATTCTAATATGATAATTACTTTCAATGATTTTCAATCAAGTTACCTTATGTCACATATATAATTAATCAATTACACATAGAAAATCTCAACAATAATGCAATAATAATAGTAGGATCATAAAGAGACAACCAAGCACAAGAGAGACATAATTTACCCTAGGAAAAACTAACCTTGGGAAAAACCCATAAATATTTTCTTCTTAGGAGAAATCATTCTTCAACAATAATTACAATTTGAAATTAATCTACGAACCTTTTCCAACATCTAGGTCAAATATACCAATCAAACCTAGTCAAAATATCAACCTATAACCCCTTAAAATCATCATTTATGGTCAATTTTAGGCCTATTCAAACAGTCTACTGCAGTCAACTTTGGGTATGTGGTTGACCTTTATGGCCAACTTAGACCTGTGGTTTACTTGTGATCAAACCCACGGTCAACCTTGTGGTCAAAGATAATTCTTCCTACTCTCAAACTATCCATAATTTTGGTCAAACAGAGCCTATTTTTTGTGAACAAGGCCAGCTAGAAACTTGGTCAAACACAATTAGTCAGCTCGGTAAATCAACAAGTAAATGATTTTCTTTTTCTTAATTAACTTTATATTTTATTCAAAATTTTGGGTTTTCGTCCTTCTTCTACTACCGCATGTGTCTGTTAGATCATATTGTTTGGATAATCCAAATTGGAAAATTGAGGAATTCGAACGTGTATTTATACTTGTCAAATGTGAGAAATTTATCCAAGGTCACACTCCTTCAAAAAGTGGGGCCAACTTGACAGTTGGGGCCTACATGAAGCCCAAAATAAGAATTTTAATTTTTAAGTTCTTATAATTTTCTTTGGCTGAATTTAGGAGGCCTCTTGGCATGCAGGAATACCTCTTGATGCTACACAAAAAATCAACATATAACCCTAGCCTCGTTCATAGTTGAAGAAGAAAAAGTAAAACAACTATCACTATAGAAATAAAATCACAAACAAAATTGACTATTATAGATATTCCCTGCAAGATCTATGCCCCAGGAATATGTGTGTGTTTGTGTGTGTGTGAGAGAGAGAGAGATAAAGCGTGTGTTCTAAATGAAAAAAAGAAAAAAGAAAAAAGAAGAAAAAAAAAAGAATATATATATATATATATATATATATATATATATATATTTCAAAAAGAGAAATATGCATATTTCAACCCCTCAAGGGAATTGAAAGTGTCGCACAACACTCCTTCCAAAACTTGAATCATTCCCCAATCATGTTGTGATGCTTAATATACTAAACCATACAAGGACAATTACAAAATAAAATAAAATAACAAACTTGAATATCCTTAATACCACTTTGCATGAAGACTTCAAAATCACAAAAATAAATGGAAAAAATTATTTATAAAAGGAAAGATATTTCCTTGATCAAATGACCCTCAAGGAATTCATGAGAGATAAACACTCCATCCTAGAGACTTAAAGTTTCCTTGGAATGCTTTTCTATATTAGTGTTAAGTTCCCTAAAAATATGTGAAAACGAGGTACATTCAAAGTCTCGAATATAATATTGGATTTGGCTAAACAAAGATGGAAAATAAACATTCTGAACTTTGAATTTTTCTTTGGCCCATTCAATAAAAACTTTAGAATCCTGATTAATCTATATTTTTGTTAAACCAATATCTTTAGAATGATGTGGAAGAGACCATAATGCAACAATATTTGCCTTCATGTTTGAACCAAAACTAAGAGCATAATGGAGATGAAAGAAATGAGAGGAGTTTATATGAAGAATGAATATGAATCTTCATTAAGGAAGGTGGCCTTCACTGGCATCATTTTAAAAACTCCATGAGATCTCGACATCTAGAGATGGCATAATAGGATTGTGTGATTTTCCTACTTAGTTTTACACTTATATTCTCTAGTGAACTTTGTATTCAAATCAAAATAAAATTCAACTGGAATTGATTTATTCTAAAAAGAAATAGTGGTTATAATCCCACCAAAGAAAGTACATGAATAAAAAAGGGAGATAGTTGAAGAAAACCATGGAAGAACCACATATCTAGCTTTTGACACAATCTTCTAGACTAGGATAATTCTAGACTGCTTTAGGGACAATTTTTTTAACAATAGAAATCCAAAATTTAACAATTAAATGACAAGAGACAAATAGGTGAAAAATAAATTCCACCTCACCTCTACATAAATCACATCTATTTGTGCCAACCTACCTCTTTTAATCATCCTCCCATGTAAGAAATTTATTGCTTAAATCTAACCATACCTGAATCTTTTCGTTAAGGGGAACATGGATCTCCCACACTCATTCCCACAACCAGATATCTTCTCCCCTAAAAATATACCTCATATTGTGCCTTATACCCAAGCTTTGTTGTTAATTTTATAGTTGAGGGATTTTTTACTAGCATAGAGTATCCTCACTACCTTCTTCCAACCTAATAAAACTAGAAACAACTTTTCCAACATATGAATATGATTCACTTCCAAACAACCTTCTAGGCCCAAATATGCAACAAATGATTGACTCTCTCTATTGATATAATCATGACTAGTGTATTTAATGTTCCAAACTGTGTAGAAACCCATATTGTGTAATCTATAGATGAGATCCTTAAATAATTTAAAACTTTTTTCCACAACATGACATGAGTATTCACCAAGATAAACATTTTTTCCATTCCCAATATGTTAAAATTTTTAGGAACCAACTATATGGAAATAATTCATAGAGGATTCCAAACAATGGAACTATTCATAACGAACTTACAAATAATTAGAAATTGTTATTTAACAAATAGATCACTCATATATTTTGTGGTCATCGCATGACTCGAAATCGATCTAATATAAGTGATCCTCCACGAATTTTTAGTTGTGAGAACTTAACTAAATGTATAACTATTTTTAATTCCTCATCCTTGCAAGCACTAGGGATATGCAATCTGAGACCACCCAACAAACGTGATTCCATCATATTTCCTACACCTAGTCTAAAGAAAGTGATTGCTGTCTTTCTAAATTTTTAAAAGGATTCATTCTGGATCATTAGCTATTGAAGTCCAATATGTTGGAAAAGTAACAAGGTTCGATCTTTATATTTATCTTTGTAGTTGTATATATTTTTATTTTATGTAAAACAAGAAAAAAATTACTTATTCAAGCATGGGTTTCATGCTCAAGTCTAGGTTAAGCATGCTCTTCATGCTTCTAGGGATTTTTGAGTCAAGAAGAATATTTTTCATATATTAAACTCCCATCTGGACTCTTTGTAACAAAAGAAAACTATTGATTTTTTACTCACGTAAATTCATTTTTTCCTCGAAGGCACCTTTTTTCTCTCTAGGATGACTATGTATGAGGGAGACATCGTCCTCATTTGAAGATATGACAAACACATTTGATTTTTGCATAAGACAAGATGGAAAGCAAAGAAAGATCCTAGGAAAGAAGAGAAACTCAAGGAAGAAGAAGGAGACTTGAATTTTTAACATGTCTTGATCACACGTGTGAGTATGCTATGGTTTCCGAATGAGTTGTAGGGTTTGAAAGGATCACAGGTCCAAATTACAGTCTTGAAGAAGAAGGTTGAGACTTTGATTTGAGTAGAATTTGTGGAGTTTGACCATCCTTAAATTGGTAAAATTTGACCTGTTTGAGGAATACTGTTGGAGGGATAACTTGTTGCTTGGAAGAGGTCTTGGTCTTTGGGTCTTGGAGGTCTCATTTTGATATGATTCTATAAGAAGAGGATTGTTTGGGTTTTCCTAAATTCTGGGGTTTTGCCCTAGCATGAAGCCTATCTCTTGTGTTATTTGTGTCTTTGTGATATTGATGTTTTGGTAGTTTCTTGATGAAGAAGTAAAACTAAGTAATAAAAAGCCAAAAAATATCACAAGTAATTATGAATTAAGGGAAACCAATCTTAATCTACAATTTCCTTGATTTTCCAACACAATAGACTGGGATGCTTTCCAACACTACTTTTCACATGAATAAATTTCCACCTCTTGACAACCATCAATTCACCCAAATGAAAAGATGGGTTACAATTTTTTTATATAACCAAGTTAATCCTCAAAGCAAGTATTGAGCTTCAACATAAAACCTAGATACTTCATTCCTCCATCTAAATTTTTATGTGGAAAAGTGAATGTTGAATCCAACTAATTTTGCAAAACTTCTCAAGGAAAAGTTAAAAGGAAGTAGGATTTAACGAAATTTAATTCCATCCCTATTTTTGAACAATATAGATTCATAATTTTCTTTAAAGGAACAAATTCCTAAGAAGGGACTACATTAAACAAAATAACGTCATCAAGGAAAAAAAGATGAAAAATAATTTTAGAAGGGGAAACATTTACTCCTTTCAAATACCCCTTTTTTTGGCCTCACTCACAAGCTTACTTAACCATTTATACAACAAGATAAACACTAAGTAATACATAGTAAAATCATTTCTCAATACTCTAGAATGGTTAAGTATTTTGGAAGGAGAGCCATTGATAAGAACTGCAAAATATGCATTGAAGATACAATCTATAATCCAACTTTTTAGTGAGATGTGCATTCCCATCTAAATAAGGAAAAGGTAGATGTGAACCCATATAACCTTATCAAAGGCCTTGGAAATTTCTAGCTTCAGGACCACATAAGGGATATTTTAAGCTTTATTGAATGCATGGCTTGCTGAGCTAATGCAAAAATTTCATGGATTTTGTAATAGAAAAAAAACGTTAAGCTAGTTTTTAGATATTAAATCACTCAACAATGGTTTGAGATTGTATTAAATGAATTAATAGAATATTTTTTAAATGAATTTGTAGCATGATATCATCCTAAGGTCCTTAAAAGAACAAGCTCATTTATTCTTCGCAATAAGGGCCAAATGAGTTAAATTAAAAGCGCCAAAGGTTTTACTAGATTGTTAAGATTCCATAATTAATTTTAGAAGATCTTATTTGATAAAGTCAAAAAAATAAAAAAAATAGAATTAAACAATTAGGTCATCATGCCCAAGAATTTTACCCTTTTTCATGAAAAAAGGTAAGCATGAATTTATTCCCCAGACACCTCTTTAATTAGAAAATCAATCTTTTTATCTTTAAACACTCTTGAAAAAATATTTATTAATTTAAAAATATCTTCAATGGGGCATCCACTAGGCTCTTTAAATATTTTTCTAAATAAATCCACACTTTCCTTTTTCTACTCCTCAAAGGATGGGAGTGTGTTCCCATCCATTTCTGTATTTCCCATATCATTCAAACTTTTCCTATAGCTAGGAAATTCATGAAGAAGCTTTGTATTATTTTCTCCTTTGTCAATCCAAATCACTCTAATTTATATATTCTAGTAAGATTCCTAATTTACCAATAGATCATGTTTTATATCCAAAAGGGATTTTAAATAAATCTCATCTACATCTACAAGTAAAAAATATAAATTATCGGCTAGTATAGCATTAATATTTTATGTCATATCCAAAACAGGGGCTTTGCATTTTTTATTGAAGGGATTGGACCATAATTTGGAGGCCTATTTAACGCTCCCCATGTTACATGCAAACTATTTAATATAAGAATCTCCAGAATCCTCCCTAAGATGGTGGCAGGAAGAGGAAACCAAAAGAAGGTAATCCTCTTCCACCAACCACTAAGGATTAAATTTTATAGAAGAGGGTGGCTTGTGTTCTTTCTTTTGCATCTTTAGAAGATCTAGAAGATGATTTGAGAACACTTAGCTTCCACCCACGATTTTATAATCCAAGGGCCATCTAAAATAACTTAGAATATTAGAAAATGGTCTAATAATTTGGCAATATTCTTGAAATAAAAAATCGTACCTGGATTGATAATTAATGTGAGATAAATAGGAGTTAAAAAGACACCTTTTAGCACTCAACATATGCAAGGGATGTGCTTTGGGAAAGAATACAAGGAAAACCTTTACAAGTATTGATACAAGGTCTAAGGAGATATTAGACGTCATTCATTTTGATTTGTGTGGGAAAATATCTAATAAATATCCTAGAGGTAATATTTATTATGTGACCTTCATTGATGATCACTCAAGAAAGACATGGTTTTATCTTCTCAAGACAAAGGATCAAGTATTTGAAAATTTCAAGGAATTTAGATCTGAATTTGAGACCTTAACTAAAAGAAATATAAAGACTCTGAGATTTGACAATTGAGGGGAATACAATTCAAAAGAGGTAATTTCATATCATAAATAAGCAGGTATTAAGAGGGAGCTCATTGTTCCCTACAACCCCGATCAAAATGGAGTAGCACAAAGAAAGAATAGAACCATTTAAGAATGCATAAGGATTGAGATATTTGATCAAGATATACCAAAATTTATATGGGGAGAAGCAGAGATGATAGAAGTATATATAAAAAATATATATCCTCATAGAATCCTTGATAATATGAAACTAGAAGAAGCATTCACAAGGAACAAGACATGCATAGACCATCTCTGAATGTTTGGGTGTCTTGCATACATCCATGTTCCACAATACAGGCGAAAAAGCCTAGAATCTACAAGTATAAAAGGTATCTTTGTTGATTATAGCCTTTCGTCAAAGGATTATAGAATATACATCAAGGAAGGAAGACAAATTGAAGTTTACAAGGATTTTATATTTGATGAAAATTGCGCCTACAGAATATCCAAGGATATACCAATTGAATCCGATGAAGAATATGTACCTCTATTCAGAGAACAAGATCAACATGACAAGGCATCTGAAAAACAAGAAGAAGGACCAAGTGAGATTATTCAACCATAATCATTCTTGAAACAAATAAGAGGCCAAATTGGTTAAAGGATGCACTTGAAGATGCCAAAGGGCATGGAGCAAGGATATTTTAGAGAAATAAAAATATCGAAGAGATACTCAAGATATGTAAGTTAAATTACAAAGTTAATCAAAGTAGAATCAACTACCTTTGAACAAGCCGCTCATGAAGAATAATGGAAGAAAGTGATGCAGGAAGAATATCAATCTATTATGAAGATTGGTGTTTGGGAAATCGTTCCTAGACCTAATGATAAATCAATTTTCACTTCCAAATGGATTTATAAAATCAAACATGTAATACTATGGAAGCATAGAAAAATATAAAGCCATGTTTGTCGCAAGAGTTTCTCACAAAAGGAAAGAATAGATTATGAAGAAACATTTGCTCCTATTTCCAAGTATACCACTATTAGATCTTTAGTTTCACTAACTGCTACTATGGGATGGAATCTTCATCAAATGGATGTCAAAGCAACATTTCTAAATGGAACCATTAATAAAGAAGTATATATTGAACAACTAGGATGCTTTGAGATAAATAACATGGATACACATGTTTGAAGACTCAGGAAATATATATATGGCTTGAAGCAAGCTCCTAGGGCTTGGTATGCAAGAATGGATGCATATCTCTTAAGGATTGGGTTCGTCAAAATTTCGGTTAATGCAAACATATACACAAGGATAGTAAAGAATGAACCAGTAATTATACTACTATATGTGGATGATTTTTTTATTACAGGTGTGGAGTGCATAATTCTAGAATGCAAGAAAATGTTGGCAACAGAATTTGAAATGAAAGATTTGGGACTCATGAATTATTACTTGGGATTATAAGTTTCTCAAAAAACCAATGAGATATATATTTTTCAAGGTAAGTACAAGCCTATATATCCCAAGCCTATAGTTTAGTATGATGGAGTCCAAGCTTATGACCATTCCCATGATCACTAATCTCAAGAAGTTGAGAAGCTCTCACTCTAGTCTCATCGATCCTACAAGCTATCGAAAGTTGGTAGGATATTTGATGTATTTTGTAAATATGAGACCTGATATATTAATTTTTGTATATTTTCTTAGTCAATTTCAGTTGGAGCGTCATCTTGACCATTTTATAGATTCCAAGCATATTGTAAGATACCTATATGGTACAATTCATTACTTCCTGAAGTATGATGGAAAGGAAGTTAAGTTAATAGGTTTTACCGATTCTGATTGGGGTGGCAGTGAGAATGATGGAAGAAGTACTACTGGTGGTTTTTTTTTAATGTTGGGATCTACAATGATTTCATGGATGAGTATAAAACAAGATCATATTGCATTAAGTAGTGTTGAAGCAGAATATTTTGTTGCATGTGAAGTAGGAAAATAAGTTGTTTTCTTAATAAAAATATTGTCAGATGTGTTTGGAAAGCCTCTAAACCCTACAATGATAAATTGTGATAATCAAAGAAACGTCAAGATGCCTAAAGACCCTGTATTCCATGCCAGGATGAAGCATATCAATAACAAGTACCATTACATTAGGATTTTGGTACAAGATTGGGTTATGAAGCTACAATATATTCTGACAGATGAACAAGTAGTTGACATGTTGACGGAATATATTCTGAATAAGAAGTTTGAATATTTCATAAGCATTCTTGGATTGGTTGATATTACATATTTAGTTGATAGGGAGATATGAAGCATCTTGTGGCAACAATATGCTTGGGATGACATCTTTTTGTCCTATGTGTAGATGTCTAGATCCCGAAGTAGGGAGGGTGGTGTTGGTTATGGAGCTTTGACCTTGGATATGCACCCAAATCCACGGGTTGGTGTTAGAGGCTAAAATATTGATGGTACCTAGAGAGGATAAATATTGAGTACACCTTCGTCCCACCCAATTAGAGTACCCTGGTTAGGTATCTAATCTGTAGCACTATGTTTTCTAGAATTATTTGCAGTTCATATCATTTTGAGATCTTCCATGTACCTTTATATGTATGTAATTATGAATACCTCCCTAGTTAAGAGGGAGTGTTGAAGAATGTAACTAGTTTCAGTATTATATTTTTTAAAATAAAATTCACTATGACTTATTAAATCATGGGTTTCATGTTTGGGTCAGTTTCTTCTAGTTAAAATCCTCCATTAAAGGCTTCTAGGTTTTTCCTTGAGTCAATGGAGTCATTATCACTTTTATTAGGCCCTTCTTGGGATTTTGTATCATGTAAAAAGAATTATTTTTTAGTAAAAAAGGTTATTTGTCACCTCCACACCAAGTCAGACCTGTCACCATGAAGTTGTCCTACATTAGGAAAATGCGACCCAACATCAAGGCTATATATAGAGGGGAAACTCGACCTATTTGGAACACTCACTCAACAAGTTCGATCTACAAGAAAGAGAAGTAGAAAAAGTGAGTAAAGTAGCTAGAGAGGGAAGAAAGAAGTTGGGAAAACATAAATCGAGTTTTTGGGAAACCTTTCTCTCATGCGTGTGAAGTTTCTAGGTTGTAGTTAGGGCTGAAATTATGAATCTACTGAAGATCTAAAATTATATTGTTGGGGGTTGTGTATCTATAGTTTGGGATCAAAATTATGGATTGTAGTTGCTACTGGGAAATTATCACTTGGAGACTTTGACAAGGATCATATATTGGAAGGAAGGGATGAATTGGTGATTGGAGAAGGTATTTTTCTATGTATAAGGGGTCTTGGATTGTCTCATCTTGATTTGAATCTACTAGTGGAAGAGTTGGACTAGGTTTTCCCCTTGAAGGGGTTTTTCTAGATGAGTTCCTATATCTTGTGTCTCTTGTTATTGTGGTCTTCATATACATTTAATTTGGTAATTTATTGATGAAAGATAAACTAATAAAGAAGTAAAAGAAGCCAACATAACTCACAATTAATATCAATAAATAGGAAACAAACCATAATTCCTATAAGCATTGATTTCTCAACAAGAACCTCGGTAAGATAGCCCAAATTTATAGGGAGGAAAAAAACACTCTACGAGCATCAAAATTTATCTCCTGAACTTTAATTAAGAAACCATAAGACCCCAATGTTGAGATTCAACAAGAAGATTCAACACCCGTGCCTAGTGCATTAGGCACCTTGTTGCATTAAGCACCCAAACTAGGGTGGGGACCACAGTGCTATTTTTGGGTGCATGTCTATTTTTATTATCCGTTAATTTAGATGGACATTAAATTGTAATCTATTCTCAATGTGGACTTGAAAGAGTTAACTGAATTAAAAAATTTAGTTAGCTAGTGAATTCTGAGTTAGAGGTTGGTTGGTGGGACATGCAGAGTAATTCTAGTTGTAACCGAGTTCAAAGTGGAGTGGTGCATTAGTTAATGCAAGTTGTAAATAGTTTAACTTAGTTAAGTGAGTTAAACTCAGTTGTGCTAGTTGTAACTAAAGATACAAGTAGTGAGAGATCAAGTGAATTAAATATTAATTAATTCACATGCATTGATCTCACATGCAACTGAGGATTTAATATTATTAGCTACATGCATGTCAGATCCAGTGGAGACCCAGTTGAGTTCTAGGTGAAAGGGAAGTTGAATATAAGTTGTGACATTATCAGCTTGCACACAGAGGAAAACACTCATTGGATGTGCTAATGATACTTGCGTAGTCAAGGAAGGCAAGATTGCATTCATTCAGGGATTGCGCAAGCAAGGCATGCTGTTTAGAGGCAGTAAATTGGCTAAATAATTCGCCAGTTTTTGTATGATAGTGTGAGACAATTAGCTGATGTACTGAGGGCTCTTCTGAGAAGATTTTTTTTATGTAATTTTTTCATGATCCATAATATAATATACAATAGAAGATAGTGGGGTTTTAGATGTAAGCTTTCACCAGAGAATTATCTGTGTTGTGTGTGATTGATATTTCTTCATGTTCATGTGATTGGCGATTGTGTTTTTAATTCTACAAAATATTTGTAGAAGTGATTCAATATTTAACTTTAGTACATTGTTAGATCAGGTGAATCCAAGATATACATGCATATTTTATAATTTCTACATGGTATCGAAGCACATGAAATTGCAGAAGTGAAGCAGGAGCTGAGTTTGTGACTGGATATAATTCGAATTTGCAGAAAGACTTTCTTGGTGCTACAAATAATTCAAGATAGAAATGGATTTCAATGGCTTGAGGTTAGAGTATGCACTCGAGGGCAGATCGAAATAAATTTATTGGAAGGACAGGATGGAGGTAGTACTCAAAGACAATGGCTTGAAGGAATTCATTGAAAAAGATGTTCCTAAGCGAGATGCTGTAGATTCTGCCAATATTGATGCATGGAAAAAGAAAGTGGAAAAGGCGAGGAGGATTCTATTGGAGGGGGTACAAGACCAAATTGTCTCAAGCCTCCATGGGAAAGCCACACCATATGCTATGTGGAAGGCTTTGACGGATCTATTCCAAAGCAGTTGCATCGACCATAGGAAATTGGTGCTCAAAGATAAACTAAGGAAGATCAAGATGGAAAAGGGTGACACCATTCCAAAGTATCTCATGAAGTTTGTTCAATGTAGGGATGAACTATGGAGTGTGGGAATAATAGTCGCTGATGAATATTTGGTGAGTTTGGATCTCCTAGGACTTCCTAAGAGTTGGCATAGTTATGAAGACTCTGTCAATAGACGAGAGAAATTGTCAGATTGGGAACGACTGTGGACGGATTTGGCGCAGGAGGAAGAGGATTTTGCTTTGGATACCAAGGTAAAGAAGGGTAAGGGGAAGAAATTCCATTCTAAATCCAAGTACCAAGGCAAGAAGTAGGATATGTCCATGGTGAAGTGTTTTCACTGTCACGAACATGCACATTTTTCTACTAACTGTCCACAAAAGAAGAAGAACAAGAAGGCTACTGGATCTACAGCTGGTGAGGCCCTTGCCTCACAATTTGAGCTTGACATCTCATCGATCGCATGCACAGTGTCAAGTGAATTAGGATCAGTGTGGTATTTGGATAGTGGCGCTTCCTTTCACATGATGGGAGATAAGGAAATTTTTAGTGACTTGGAGGAGAAAGATCTCTGGATGCATATTGAGATGGGCGACGAAGGATGGTACAGTGCTACCAGGATTGGTACCATTACCTTTCATAGGGATTCAGGTAAAAAATTTCAATTAAAAGATGTAATTCATGTACCAGGTCTGAAGAAAAATTTGGTCTGAGTCGCAATGTTGGAGGACAGAGGCTATGACGTTGTTTTTAGTGATGGAAAAGCTTTCCTGTGACATAAAATAATGGGTCAATCTATGAGGATAGGGATTCGAGTTAAGAATATCTACAAGTTGGAGGTAGATGGCTACGCTTCCATGATGGGCAAGGCTGAAAAAGTGATGAGCCGGGATGAGGGCGAATTATGGCATAGGCGATTGGGGCATCTTCATCATGGAGCCTTGAAAGTCATGCAACGAATTTCTACTTGACTTCCAATGGGAACACTTGCTCAGTTAGATTAGTGCAATAGTTGCACCATGGGGAAGTATGTAAAGTCCACCTTTCATGAGAAGGAGAACCAAGCTTTGGGGATCCTTGAGACAATTTACACAGGCGTGCGTGGACCATTCTCGGTTGCTTCAACAAAAAAACATAAGTACTATGTAATATTTCTTGATGAATTTTCTTGTAAATGCTGGATATTATTCATGCAGAAGAAATATCATACATTCTCTAAGTTATGTGAGTTTAAGGAATTGGTGGATAAAGAGTCAGGGAAACAAGTGAAGGTTCTTAGGAGTGATAATGGTGGAGAATACATCTCTAACGAATTCAAGAACTTCTGTAGCAAAGAAGGAATTCGAAGAGAAATAATAACGCCTCATAACCCACAACAAAATGGGGTCACAGAGAGGAATAACAGAATGATCATGGGTGCAGCACGAGTGATGTTGCATGATCAGGGCCTACCAATGCATTTGTGGGTGGAAGCATGCAACACTGCAGTTTATGTGCATAACCATTTCCCTCATAGAGTACTTGGCATGATTACACCTAAAGAAACTTTCTATGGTAAGAAACCTGGTGTTTCACACTTTAAGATATTTGGATCATCTATTTATGTGCATGTGACCAAGGACACTAGGAAGAAGCTGGAACCAACAGTCAAGGTTGGGATTTTTTTGGGGTACACAAATACACCCCATAATTATCATGTGTATTTTCCAAACAACAGAATGACTATTGTGCGACGGGATATAAAATTTGACGAGAGGAAAGCCATGCGGTTGTCCCTTGAGAGGGATCTGGACTTGCATGTAGAGGAGGAACTGTTGGTTCCCAAAGACGAGTCTCAAGATATGGATCATCCACATGAGGAGGTTCATGGAGTGGAGGAAATCACTCATGCAGAGCCATCCGTCAGAAATGGCAGAAGGCGCACGACGAAAGCTGATAGGCTGAGACTTGATGCTGCAAAAAATGTAGGAGCCCCTGATTCACAGCGCAGACAAAGAAAATCTCCTGACCGATTTCCTGGATACATGGCTCTCATGAGAGAATGTATTGTGATCGAACCATATTCCTTTTAGGAAGCAGTGCAACAACCTACTTGGGTTGATGCAATGGTGGAGGAGTATGAATCCATTGTAAAAAACAATGCATGGGAAATTGTCCCAAGACCGGTCGACAAATCAGTGGTAGGTTCGATATGGATCTACAAGGTAAAGCAAGCTACTAATGGGAGTGTGGATAAATACAAGGCAAAATTTGTGGCCCAGGGTTTCTCATAAATTGAGGGGATAAATTATGATGAGACCTTTGCACCTATCTCAAGGTACTCTTCCATAAGATCCATCTCTCAGTGCAGATGGGCTTGCGCATTCATCATATGGATGTGAAAAAAAATGTTTCTCAATGGGATCATTGAGGAAGAGATATACATAGAGTAGCATGAAGGTTTCGAGATCTTCAACAACGAGTCACATGTGTGCAGGCTCAAAAGAGCATTATATGGGCTAAAGAAAGCACCCCATGCTTGGTACACTCGGATAGACAACTATTTCACTGGACTGGGCTTCACCAAAAGTGAAGCAAATGCAAACTTGTACCAGATTGTGGTTGAGGGTAAGTTATTGATAATTTTTATTTATGTTGATGATATTATTTTGACTGGTGATGAACAACTGATACACTCATGCAAGGAGGATCTTTCAAGGGAGTTTTAAATGAAGGACATGGGAATCCTTCATTATTTCCTTGGATTAGAAATATGGTAGTGGGATGGTGAAATTTTTGTGTCTTAAGGAAAGTATGCAAAGGATATACTGGGTAAGTTTAACATGGAGAGCTGCAAACCCATGGATATTACTCTTCTAGGAAATTGTAGGAAAGAGGATGCTACTTCTGGAGAGGTAGTGTATGCTACTATCTATCGACAGTTAGTGGGTTCACTAAGGTATCTAGTGAACACAAGACCATACATTTGCTATGCACTTAACCAACTGAGTCAAGCTATGGTTAAGCCTACCAAGCTCTTTTGGAAGGCGGGGAAGCATGTCCTGAGATACCTGAGGGGCACATTAGAGTATGGTTTATGGTACAGATAGATAGGTGGAGTGAAGTTGCATGGCTTCACCAATGTAGATTGGACTAACAGTCCATCGGAAAGAAAGAGCACATCAGGAGGGATCTTTAGTAGCAGGTCTACATCAGTTTCTTGGTACAGTAGGAAACAAAGATCCGTGACATTCAGTTTAGAAAAAGCAGAATACATGGAAGCAAGTATAGATTCATGTGAGGCTATCTAGATGAGAAAGATCTTGGTTGGTTTGTTTGGTTCTTAGAAGGATCTGACAGTGATTCATTGTGATAATCAGAGTTGCATTAAACTCTTGATTAATTCTATGTTTCATGATAGGTCTAGGCATATTTATATCCGGTACCATCATCTCAGATATTTTGTGCAGAGGATGATCATGTTGCTTCAGTACATTCCCACAGAATATCATGATGTAGATATTCTGACAAAGGCGCTCACCAGGAGAAAATTCGAATACCATAAAGATAGGATCCGGGTGAAGGATAATCCCTTTCTTGTTGAGAGGGAGTGTTGAGATTCAACAAGAAGATTCAATACACATGCCTAGTGCATTAAGCACCTGGTTGCATTTAGCACCTGGATGCATTAAGAAACCAAACTAGGGTGGGGCTCACGGTGCTATTTTTGGGTGCATGTCTATTTTTATTATCCCTTAATTTAGATGGACATTGAAATGTAATCTATTCTCAATTTGGACTTGAAAGAGTTAACTGAAATGGAAAATTTAGTCAGCTAGTGAGTTTCGAGTTAGAGGTTGGTTGGTGGGACATGCAGAGTAATTCTATTTGTAACAGAGTTCGAAGTGCAGTGGTGCATTAGTTAATGCAAGTTGTAAATAGTTTAACTCAGATGTGCTAGTTGTAACTGAAGATACAAGTAGTGAGAGATCAAGTGAATTAAATATTAATTAATTCACAAGCAATGATCTCACATGCAACTGAGGATTTACTATTATTAGTTGCATGCATTTCAGATCTAGTGGAGACCTAGTTAAGTTCTAGGTGAAAGGGAAGTTGACTATCAGTTGTGACATTATCCACTTGCACGCATGTAGGAAAACACTCATTGGATGTGCCAATGATACTTGCACAGTCAAGGAAGGTAGGATTGCATTCAGCAGGGATTGCGCAAGAAAGGCAAGCTGGCTAGAGACAGTAAATTGGCTAAGTAATTTTCCAGTTTTTGTATGATAGTGTGAGACAATTAGATTATGTACTGAGGGCTCTTGTGAGAAGAGTTTTGTATGTAATTTTTTCATGATCCATGATATAATATACAATATAAGATAGTGGGGTTTTTAGCTGTAAGCTTTCCCCAGGAAATTATCTGTGTTGTGTGTGATTGATCTTTCTTCATGTTCATGTGATTGGTGATTATGTTTTTAATTCCACAAAATATTTGTAGAAGTGATTCAGTATTTAACTTTAGTAAATTTTTAGATCGGTTGAATCCAAGATATACATGAATATTGTATAATTTATACACCCAACTCCAATTTGGTTGTAAGATGGATGCCAATTTCTTAGATGATCTAAAATTAAAACATATATGTCCTCACATCAAGTGAAAAAATAGACAATGACATAGAACTTGTGTATGATTAAGAGAAATCCAATTTAATAAAGACTCAGGGTGCACTAATTTTCCACAAAATATACCCACTACAAACTTACCTGTCATCTCGAGGATGGTAAATATGGATACATCATCTCCTATAACCATATTTTTATTCTCTTTTTGTGTCTTAATGAGTCAATTTTTTACTATTCCTCTAAAAGCATCCTGAGATAAAGGAGAAGAAACATTAGGGAACTACGAGTTGGGATTTGAACACCTAATTGTTGGTCCAAATGTCACATTGAAAGGGGAGGGGTGAATCAATGTGAAGACAATTTTGCAATTTCACAATCTTAATTGATCACACATTCATTTAGTAGTGATCATCAATTATCATAATGCATCATCACATAAGTAGCATAACCATAAATAACATAACAAAGAATCACATCACAAGCATACACAAATTTTAAAATGGAGATCCAATGTAATATTCCTAATTAGCTTTCAGCAAGTTGGAATATTGAATTTTGTTTTTGCTTCTTATTTAGAAGAATAAGAGGGTAGGGAGACCCATAAATTTCCTTAGTAGGAATAAAAACACTTCTAATGTGAATAGGGGTAATCAAAGTAGCTAGATTAAGCACCCTTATGTGTGAATAGGGATGAAGCATGTGCACTGGGTCAACTTTGACCAAATCAACAATGCTGGTATGGAGGGAGTGGACATTCAAATAGAGACATCGCAGTTTTGGAGGGAGATTCCTTGCATGGAAGTAGTGGCTTTAATGAGTGGGGCCAAGGGTGAGGAAGCTCACCAAGTATATAAGGAAGGGGATGACAACCATGTAAAGAATGATTGATGATTATTTTGTATATGGTCTGGATGACTTGTTGCTCTCTTCAACTATTTAGCGGAGATTGTAGTGCTGTTTAGCACAAGGGTGTTCCCGAGCGGGAATCCCACCCTCATCTTCAGGGGAATTAGAGTGCCCAATTAGGAAAGCTGATTGAGTTGAATTTCCACATTTCGGCATCATGCCAAATATTCAGTCTTACTATACAGCGCAGTTTCTTCCTGATTTGTGTTGTGTTGCATGGCAGAAGTTGTGGAGGGTTTATAGGGCCATTTTCTGAGCTTGTGTTTCAGTGGAGAGGTAGAATTTCCATTGGTAGGATAGAAAGGAGAGTCATTGGGAATTATAACATCATTTGGCACCAGGCCAAGCTACCACCCTCACCTACAATGCATTTTCAACCCATGATTGCGTAATTTCAGAGATCAGTTGCAGGGGTGGTTTTAGTGCATGATTTGGGGAGTTAGATCTCCAGTCGAGGGATCAGCCTTTCACCCAAAGAATCTATTGGAGGAGAGCCACATATTTCTACATCAGCTTCAGCCATATATTCCCAACTATTTTTCTGTAGTGAATCTTCAGCCCTAGGGCTGCAGTCACCATTGTATTTTTGATGTATTTTCAAAGACCGTCTTGGGTTGTCTTGGAAAGTTGATATAAAGCCTTGATCTTCATGCCTAGCATCTATTGAGGCATATATCAGTTCTTTTGTATCATTTTATATTAAGGCATATATCAGTTCTTTTGTATCATTGTATATCCCCATGCTATAGCTATGTTCACTATGAATGCGTTGTAGCAACTCTCCGGCATTTTACATAGCAGCAACACCTCACTTTTGAGGGTGTTTGTTTATTGGAGGCTTGTTTGCTTATATCATATGATTTGTGCCTCAATATTTTGTACTGATTTTCTGTTGATATTCATAGTATAATGGCTCCATATTGGTCTCCTATGTTTATGCATTGATCTTCACTGCTACTTTCCATTATTGTGTTCAATATTGCTGCTTTGCCTATTTTGGAATATTGCAGTGGTATCAGATCATAATCTTGGCTCAGCCTGTGCATATTAAGCCAATATGTCATCAGAAGAGGGATATACTCTCACAGACAGAGAGAAGAGGTATCTCAAAAGAAGAAACCAGAGATATGATTATACATATGATAAATAAGACAAGGGAAAAACTCCCATATCTAGAGAGGATGAAAAGGAGTTCCCTAGGCTTCTTCTTCGAACCATGCAAGATATTGCAAGAGAAATAAAGGAGATGAGGATGGATAGACACAAAGAATCCCCTAAAGGGTTTCTACATGGAGAAGGCTCCGACATTTCAAATCACTGGAGTGATCAACCAGTGAAGTAGCATGCTTTCCAATGCTCTACTATGCCTACATTCTTAGCAGTGGGAAATGCATGATTTCAAGAACATGAAACCCTTGAAGAGTAATTTCTTGAGTACGAGTCTCAATGTCAAAGATTCAAGGATCACTTGAGATTTCAAGGGTTCTGTTAGATCAAGGACAATAGGAGACCATGACATCACAAAAGAGGTGGAGGATTCATACAAAACAATGATTTCACCAAACTATGGGTAGATTTTTCTTACCCACTTTTGATGGGTCATCCAAATGCACTGCTAAATCTTGGGTAGAGAAGATAGACATCTACTTCCTGTTGAACCAAGTACCAGAGATGGAAGCTATCAAAATAGCAGTGCTGCACCTTGAGGGTGAAGCACATGATTGGTGGTTTCATGGTCTTTCTACATTGGGGCATGCCAATGTGACTGCATATTCAGAGTTCACAAGGTGGTTGGTGGAGAGGTTTGATCGAAGAGACCCTGAGGCACCTTTCATTGGGCTAGCTAAGCTCAAACAATTAGGTAATCCAAAAACTTACATTTCTAAATTTATAAAACTTTCTATTATGGTTCCTGATTTATCTGCAGCTAGGAGGGTCTATATGTGTATTGATGGGCTAGAGATCTACAATATGCCTTGCCAAGAGCAAAGGAAACATTCCAACAAAAGCCCACTTTTCCATCAAAGGGAAAAGTTGAGAAGGCTCATCCTTCAAAGGAGAGCCAAAACAAAGTACCTCTTAGTGATGATGTCTGAAGAGACTTGAGAAGAAGGAAGATTTGCTTCACATGCCAAGAATCATGGGCACCTGGACATAGATGTGCAACAGGGAAGGAACACTATATAGAGGTATTTTCTGATGATGAGGAGGAATATGAAGAGAAACCAGAAGGAGCTCACAGTGCTGGGACAATAGGAGAGGATCCACCACCACCAGGAGGTGAGAATGGGGAATTTTATCCAATTGGAGGGGCCCTTGCATCATTGAGAGGAGTACCCAAGTACTTGACCTTGAGAGTTTGAGGTTCCATTGAGGATAATAGGGTATCGATGTTGATTGAAAATGGGGCTACCCACAATTTTATTCATGCCCAAATTTTGTAGAGGAGGGAAATACCCATTGATGAATTTGAGGTATTTTCAGTTTTGGTCCCAGGAGCCAGAACTATGCAGTGCATGCATTATGTTCCATTTTTATCTATCACCATGGGGATGTATACATTGACTGAACACTTCTTTGTGGTTGACATACCTGACACCAATGTGATATTGGGTGTGTAGTGGTTGATTACTATGGGGAAATTCACCACATATTGGGAGACTTTGAATATGGAGTGGATATATAGAAAGAGTGGCAAGAATTAGATGATTAGGGGCGTGCACACTTATCCCTCTCAGACAGCTTCTGTACAGAAAACAAAGATGGATTTGCACAGTGGAAGCATGGACCTACCAATCCTATCAGTTATGCAGATGACTTTGGCCCATGATACATTACTATTTAGAGGTATTCCACCTGGGAGGACACCAGATCAGGAGTTGGTGAGAGATGTCCCACAACAGGTTGCACCACTCATAGATCCAGGAGGGGTGAGAACCTTGGAAGGATTTGGTACAACGCAGAGAGTCTTGGGTAGGCTCAAGGAGGAGGGGGACATTCTCCCAATATCAGTATTACCCACTCTCACCAAACATATTGCGTTGAGAAAATATGTTTCTGGGATGGAGGATGGAACCGTCATGGTGCAAGGAGACCACTCCATGACTTTACAGAATCAGATCATACTTCCACATAGGGAGGAATCTTCCACATATGGTTGGTGGCCACTCATGCATACATTGGCCAAACTCAGGATGTTTTGGATGCAGGGTGATAGCTTCTTGTGGAAGGCTAACCTTAAAATAATTCAAACTTTACTTGAGAACAAGCAGCTACAAGAGTAGCAGTAGAGGCAGGATAACAACATCCCGGTATGCGACTTTGGCATGGGAGATGTCAAAGAAGGGGGCAGACACATGTCAAGTTCTTTACATGGTAGATTAGCAACGCTGTCATTAGGGAGTATAGATCCTTATTGTGTATCCCATCTGTTGGTGGAATACTCCAAGGATTTCTTTGCATGCAGGATACTTGATGGCCAATATTCAGATGGGAGATATATAGTGAGAGATGGGGTCATCTATTATCAAAGTAGGATCTTCTTGACTAGATATTATAAGCTCAAGGAGAAGCTACTACATGTAGCACATGAGGATTTTCTCTCTAGCCACGCTGATTTCATGAGGGCATATAATACTATTATGGAGGGATTCACTTGGAAGGGCTACAAAGAGGAGATACATAAACATATTAGGAGATGCATGGGTTGTTTAGAGATTGAGGGAGGACATAACTCTTTTATAGAGTTATCACAACCACTTATTTTCTCATTGGGAATGAGAGGAGGCCCATCTATGAGCCACTTCACTAGCTTGATCAAGGTATATGGTAATTATTATGTTTTTGTGAATAATGATCCACTAGATGTGTATTTGCATTCCTTTACCATTCATATACATCTCATTGCTCCAAGAGGGAGTACTCTTTCTCCTAGACTTCATGGTCTACTTAGGGCCAAAAGCAGTGATGATGATGGCCACTCCCTAGGAGAATTTAGGGAGATGATATATTCTTCAGGGTGTACTCCATTGGCGCCAAACATTATTCACCTTATCCAAGCATGTGAGAAGTTTGTGGCAGCAAAAAAGTGGTGGGGGAACCAATTATTATATCATATTTTGAGGCAGTAAGGAGACATACTATGATGGTTCCACATATGGGACTATGTTCCTCCTCCGATATTTCATAAGGAAGCTTGTGCATCTTTGATTGTGATCCCATATATTGATGGTGTTCTTATCATTGTTGTGGGCATGATTAGAGGGACGACACATGGTTTGGATATGCCCATGGGGAGTGAGATTCTCCACATTTATCATGCTTCATGCTTCAGGGAGAACATGTGGCAAACCATGATTGCTACATTAGACCTCTTGTTTCCTTATGGGGTGAGCCATTTGGTTAACTTGAGCACTTGGGGGATGCATCTCATGAGCACTTGGGAGGAGCATTTCAGGAATGGATTGATTGGCAGACACTTGGTTCATGAGGAGATATTATCACATGTGTTGGGCCATAATTGTAATCTACGGATAAGTTACACTTCCCTAGGTAGGTGTTAGCCTAGAACAACAGGTGAAAGAATATACTACCGTTTCTCCTAACTCAGAACATATACACAGAGAGGATTGGATGCTTACTTGTTTCAGTGGCTTCCAAATGGCTCCTTTCTGTTGCTTCCACTACAGCTTCAAATTCAAGCGGTTTTGTTAGCTGAATTCTTCCTGAAAGAAATAACACTGAAACGGAAAAAGATGCTATAGTATAGATATCTATAAAGCTAGTTAGCTAAATCAGTTAAGCATAAACTACATTCATGAACCAAGATCTTACAATATGGAAAATCAAAGTAAACATAGATGCATGTAGGGAAAAACAAGAAGTACTCTTTATTGATGATAGAAGGAGAGGTTACAACCTAGTGACTGATTTGAAGTGACCTTCCAGTAGATTTCCCTAGTCTCATCACAGCATAAATATCTCTAGCAGCAACTCCACAAATCAAACTCTCTATTGAAAATTCTCTAGCATTTCTCTACTCAAATTCTTCCTCCTCAAACACTTAGATCTGTGTTTAATTTATAGATGAACTGTAGGTTGTTTTGCAATAAATTGCATTCCAAAAATAGGCAAGACATGTTTCCAGTCATGTATATGTCAAATGGACACTTGGATCCGAAGCTTGACACATGTGAACCCTTCTAGAAGACACTGGCCAAGGGGAGATTCCAGAACAATGATAATTTCGCTCCCAATGTGACCAACGCACCTTTGAATGTCAGGAAGTGCTATGAATAGCAGCCTTGAATGGGGCTACTTTCATATGCAACGCACTTAGGCCCCTTAGATCTTGTGTTCATGAGCTCTCATATGTTTAATAATAAGCTTCAAACCATGGAAAAACCCTTGCTTGATGAAAGTCTTGTTTGATTCATGTTGTTTCTTGTCTTAGGGCATATAGAAACTGAGATGATAGGGAATGATAGACCCTTGATCATTAGTCCTGGAGATGATGCCCAATTAACCAGGTCATTGGGAATGGTGCCCAAATTTACCTATAACAATTTCCCCCTAAAGCATGAGATCCAAATAATAAGAACATTTGATTGAGATGCTTTACACTGTAATGAGCCTGGAAACGAAGGGGAGTGGTCACCTGCATCAATATCACAATACATTACATCATGATATATCCTCTATTGATCATAATTGTTGAGGGTAGACATTCCCATAGTCAGCACATAAAACAATCTAATAACATGTACATAATTCAGAAAGTCGTTTACGTTGGAATGTTGCCCAGATGTAGACACGCCTACAAATATTGGCCCATGTTTGGATAACAATCTGTATGTAAGGTCACCGTATATACGATGTGTAAAAAAATCCTGAAATCGCAGCCCGGATGGATGAAACTAGATCCGGGGTCTTCTTATCTCGTTCACTCGATCATTCGGGTACAAGTCTAGCCATGCGAATATATGATTTGTTGTCGAAAATGGAAAGACATCGTTTGATTACCAGCCAATGATGTGAGTTGTTAACAAATGAAAGAGAATCACCATTAATGTCAATGGCCCTCAAGGTACTTCAGTACATTTCATAAGGCGTGAATAGATGATTTGATGTCAAACGCCAAAAAAAATCTTTCGGTCAAAAGTCCAGAAGCGAGGATATTGTTGATACTATAACAAGCCTCATGGTACTGGAATCTGATGTTTCTAAGTGAACTTCCTGGATATTGATTTGTAGTTGACAGGAAATCACCTTATTGAAAAACTGGAGTTAATGATTTCAGAGACAAGGGTATGACTTGATATAGCAATTTTCAAGGATGACAGTCATGAAAATGAAGGTTTATGAGTATTGCAGATGGATGACTTCTTAATCACTGGATGAATTCTCTTGAATATATCGGCGACATTGTGATGAGTTGGCAGCATTTACCCAAAACCAAAGTGAAGGTATGATGAACCATAGGTGTGAATGAAACATCAAGATGATTACCCAACCCAAACAGTCACGGACATAGAGTGAAAGAAGTGTCATGTTCAAGAGCGAATTGCTACCAAAAAGAAACTTTTACTTTCTTTTCCCATATTTTCCCCAGTCATTTTTCGACCGGTACCTCTTTATTTTTTAACAAGCTTGAGGAGGATAACATTTTCTTGATCTATAATTCAACCCTTCGGGTGCATAAAGTATCGCTATTTAATAATTTAACGAGTCTAGTGATGAATGAAACTCGATTCTTGCCATGATTGACAAGCCCGTCGCTATTTTGTGTTTTAACGAGCTTAACGACAGTGATAGCCTGGTCCTTTTTCATATTTAGAGAGTCTGAAAAAGAGGACGAAAGAGAACTCCAAAAGTACTTTTTTCGTAAATTTGTCTCTTAGATCCCAAAAAGTGTAAAATAATATCTGAAAAAACCTCTTTGGTCATGTTTAACCAAGGTATTCCTTTTTCATAAATAATCCATCTCAGTCTGGAAAAGGGTTAAACTTATACTGAGTATATATCAATTCATTTACTTTAACGAGCTCGAAATGACAAGTGCTCGGCAATATTTTCACATTATCAGAGTCTGAAAAGAGCTGAAAGAAGACTCCAAGGGTTTCTTTTTCACTGTTATCGAAGCTCGAAAAAGAGATAAAAGTGCGCTTCAAATCCTTTTTCGTTTTTAACAAAGCTCGAAAAATAAGGAGAAAAAGCATGCTTTGTGGTCAAGTCTTTCTTGAAATAAATCTGCATGACTAATCTATTCTTCAGTTGTATTTCATATTCAGAACAACATCGAATGGATTAAAAATACCTGTTTCATGATAAAAACATAATAAAAATATAGTCATAGCAATAAATTTAACTTGCAAGTAAGTAAATGACTATAAAAAGTAGTTTCACTATTCATTTTTACCATTCCATAGTTACCATTTGTATTTTGGAGCTCTGAACCTGATTTTTCTCCCGAACTTCAATCGTTGATTGCGGTCATTTCTGTGGATGGATTTAATTTCCGTTTGATCTAGGTTAGTAGCATGAACCTCCTCTTTCTTTCAATATTCATTTCATTACCATTCTTTGCAGTTTTTAGTGTTTTGAGGCCCCTAGGGTAAATTCTGCCCAAATTGAGGGCAACACACCCCCGAATGTCGAAACCTGCATTGCATAGCAGGTACAGTGAAGTGTACCTACATGTGCAACACACTGTCTCAACCCAGGTAGTGCGTTGGGCACAGTTGAATTTTTTGGTTTTCATGATGTGTCCAAAATTTGCCTAGTTTTTTGCAATGAATGGTTTCTAATGGATCTTATGGTTGATTTTCAGGTTTTCATCATATTATAATGACGATTACATGGAGAGAAAGAGAACATGAAGAACATGATATGATTGCCTTGAATGATCCGGGTACTGTAAGAGCTTTAAGAGATTGCAGGCTACCTAAGTACTTCAAATTGTTGGGAATGAGGTAAAAAATATAACTCTTGGAGTTACTTGTTCGAGCATGGGATCCAGCGATAGAGTCATTTCACATAAAAAATCAAGTGTTGTCCATAAAATTTCAGGATGTGTATTTTCTCACAGGTTTGTCTAGGAGAGGTTTGCCCATTTCACTCACAGGATATGTCGTTGGAGGAGAAAAAATAAGGGATTATGTTATGCAGTATTGCTATCCGGGGTCAGAACCTAGAAAATATGGAAAAATAAACATTCGTGATGTCAGGGATTTGCCTTTGAGAACCATCTTATTCACGATCGCTAAACTAGCTGGCACCGTTACACTCCATGTAGCGAACAGATCATATATACAATATGCGCTAGAGTGCTTAGAGCCAACAATATTCAATTGGTCTGAAGCTGTTCTATCTTAGATAAAGGAACAACTGAATAAAGCAAAGGGAGGAAGGAAGAAAAATTTCAGTTATGGTTCCATCCTTATCTCCTTCGCTTTGGAACGGATTCCACTGATGCAGCCACAACATGTAACATTGGATATATATAGTCCTAGAGATCCTCGAATGCAGAGATGGGTAGAACTCATGGGTCAGCATTCAGGTCAATTGACCATTGTGTTCTCAACTGCATTCTTCACCTGGTTCTGGAGACAGATTGTCACCATCGATGATTATGCATACGCAGGCGTCGACTTCCGAGGAGATCCAGATCTAGTTTTACTAGAAGGCGCTTAGTGGGGTGCAATAGGTAAGAATGATTTGACCATGTTTTTTGATTTTTATAAGGTTTATAAAAATGTTTTTATGTTTTTATTTCTTTCCAAGACTAAACTAAATGTTTAATGTAATGCAGATATTGGTCGCATTCAACCAGTAGAGGAACCGGAGCGCGAAGCAGATGCGCCAGCAGAGAGGGATGTCGGGAGAGCAGTCCTTCAGGACCTTGATATGGCTGAGACTCTTGCTGAGCTCCAACAGCACATAGAGGGGTTGACCTTCGAGATTCCAGATTGCTAGATCAAAGAGCTTCCCATGTGAGTGCAATGACACACATTTGGGGTTCCTAACTGTTGGATGTGGTTGCTCCGTAGGATTGCTAGATCTATAGCGTGTTATCATGAGCACCACTAGTTTACTTAGGAATTTTTGAATACATTTTGAGGTCAGATGACCAATGTGTCTTGGGCACAAATTTTGTAAAAAACCTATAACTATATATATATATATATATATATATATATATATATATATATATATATATGTTTTCAGATTTTTTCCTATGTTTAATGCACAATCCTATTCAATGATGTGAATGTTTTATTTACCTATGTCGCAAATGTATGTCTAAAACTTGATTAGCTAATGAATCAGTTAAAGTGTTTAGATTTCTAGAAATGTGTTGATATTGAATGAAATCAAAATGTCTCTCAAAAATTCGAACTCTTAGGAACAATCTAAGAAGTGTTGGATTTCTAATAGTATAAATACTAGTAAGTTGTCGTACCACAAGTTGTGAGTCTAACCTTATGATTATGCGGTTAATAAAAAATGAAATGGAATCAGAGAGAATTTCGATCAACGCGCTATACTCAAAGGATATTATTCGTCGATCTACCGATACAAATCCCTTAAAAACTCACTAACTCGCCATTCAGAGCGAAAATGGCCCACGCTACAGAGGATAGATTCTGCCTACTACGAATAGCACCATCAAGATGTTAGGTCCCTATATCACTAGTATAGCCCCTTATTATTGTTAGTGTAAACCCCTTATTGTTATTGTTGTACCCTTGTAACCCCCATTTTGTTATTATTGTGCCCTTAAATTATTATTGTTAGGTCGGCTAGGATTACATTGTGGCCCACTAGGATTACATTATGGCCCCATGGACTCCCATATATAGAAAGGAGGTTTTGTAAATTGTATCATCCAAGAATTGTTCATTCATGTAATGTATTGGAGGTTGCCCCCTCGAAGTGGCTTATTTCTAAGGCGTTGATATCTCTTTTCTTCTCTTTTTGGAGCTGGTTACACAACATTTGGTATCAGAGCCTTGGGATTCTAGGGTTTCGCTGCTCCAAACAGGTCATCGTGGCATTTTCGCTATAACTTTTTTTCTACGAAGTTTCAGAAGCTGAAATTTTTAGGGTGCGAAGCTGAAATCCTGAGGAAGATTTTCTAAAAATTTCAGATCTTGGTTCGCAATATTTGCGGAGATATCATCTGTGGAAGTTAGGTTATTTTTCAAGCTCCTAAACAGGTCATCGTGGAATTTTCGCTATAAAAAGTTTTCTACGAAGGTTCAGAATCTGAAATTTGTATGGTGCGAAGCTGAAATCCTGAGGAAATTCGTCAAAAAATTTCAGAGCTTGGTTCACAATATTTTCGGAGATATGATCTGTGGAAGGTAGTGCTTTTTCAGGCTCCATAATTGCATCTCAAAGAGGTGATCGTGGGAAAAGTTCAATAACTCTCTCTCTGGAGATTGGATTGGAGTGCAGTCAAAAGTGGTCACAAGTGCACGGCCTGTAGTTTCTTGGCTATCAATTTTAGAGACAAAGAACATAACAGTGACACGTGGCAAGTCGTACAAGTTCACTCTACTGAACCAGTCCAAAATTAGGTCATTGTGGGAGATTGGACACAAATTTGTCTTGGAGAATCCAAATCAGGTCAGACCTGTGGCATTTGAAAGAAGCTTCAGAGGGCTACTACAGGGCTGAATTTGAGATATCGAATATTTTCAATTACAGAGATAATTCAATTTCAATATCGAGCTCCTAAAAGCAAGTAAAAGGTGTGTATTTTTTTTCCGAATTACATAAGTCTTGTTGGAAGAATCAAGTTGAATTGATTCCAAGGGCAACTTGTAGAATAGATATCAATATTGGATTTTAAAATGGCCCCTAAAAAGAATTCAACACCCATTAAGCCTTCAGAAGGCTCTACTATGACTCATGAAGATGAAGAATTGCAACATGATCTATCAAAATTACAAGAGTAAGTGCAACAAATTTCACTCTCGCAAAAAGCAACAAAAAATGAAATGGAAGTTTTGAAGAAAGGCGTGGAAGTGAAGATGGACGGTTTGAAGAAAGGCATGGAAGCTAAGATGGAAGGCATGGAAGTGAAGATGGACGGTTTGAAGAAAGGCATAATGGATGGTGTGGAAGCTAAGATGGATGGCGTGGAAGCTAAGATGGATGACATGAAAGACAACATGGAAAACATGAAGAGTGATCTAAAAGCATACATGGAAGGCTTGATGACAAGCTTAAAACCATAAATGATTCCTAATGGCGGAAATATAGGAGAAGAACCTCATGATGAGAACAAAATAAATGTTAATCGTGATTTCATAAACTCGAATGTTGGTGGGAAGAACTACCATATTCCAAAAATGGATATGAGGAAGTTTGATGGAAAGGATCCTGTAACATGGATACTACAGATGGAGCAATATTTTGATCTCCATAACGTGCAAAACACACAAAAGGTACGCATTGCAACTTTACATTTAGAACAAAATACATTTGTATGGTATCGATGGCTTTGCTCCCGTAAAAAAATCGTCACTTGGTCAATTTTTACGGAGGAAATGATAGCACATTATGAGGATACAAAGAGCAACACCTTCTTTAGCCAATTGATAAATCTCAAACAAAAGGGTTTAGTGGGGCAGCACATTGAGGACTTCCAAAAATTGAATATAAGGGTAACTAATATTCCAGAGGAACACAAGATTGATCTCTTCTTAGGTACTGTAAAGGATAACATCCAACATGAAGTTCGTGTTTTGGAACCTGATTCATTGGAGAAGGCATTCAGGTTGGCAAGAAAAGTTGAATGTAAAATTATGGCGACAAGGAAGCCTACCACTCAATTCTATAAAGAAGGAAGTGTTGCTACGCCTAGATTTCCACAACCTACAAGGTTGACACCACAACAATTGGAAGAAAAAGAGCAAAAGGGCTTTGCTACAGTTGTGATAGCAAATACACTAAAGGTCATAAGTGTGCTGAGAAGAAATTATTTTACATAGATTGTGAAGAGGAAGAAGAAATGAACAAGAAGAGGATATACACCAGGAACCAGCCCTAGAAGAGGAAGAAATGAATCCGACCATATCGTGTAATGCACTGGCAGGAATTACCACTCCTCAAACTCTCAAGATGGAAGGACATATCAAGAAGAAAAGGGTAATAGTGTTGATTGATTCAGGTAGCACCCATAATTTTATTCATTATAAGGTAGCCAAGGAATTAAATTGTTTCCTATACCCAGCACCAGAATGTCAAGTGATGGTTGCAAATGGAGGAACTATAAATTGCTCGGGAAAATGCCATAATATCAAGCTAACCATGGGGGAATATGTATTGACTAGTCCAATGCTTGCCATTCCTATGGGAGGTGCTGATGTTGTACTAGGAGTACAATGGTTACAATCTTTGGGGACGGTAGCTTTTAATTTTCAAGAACTTTTCTTGAAATTTTTTCAGAAGGAAAGGAAGTCGAATTACGGGGTATTGAAGGGAAGCCGTGAAGGATAATAAGCTCTAATGTCATGACAAAGCTTCTAAAGAAAGAACAACGAGGCGTAATTGCACAATTATGCTCACTAGAAGTTCCAACATCAAAATCATCTATTTCTGCAGATTTCCAACAAGTCTTGGACAATCATTCCAAGGTGTTTGAAACTCCCAAAGGACTCCCACCTATTCGTGATCATGATCATGCTATTCATTTGATTCCAGGAAATGTTCCTCCAAACATCAAGCCTTATAGATATCCTTACTTCCAAAAGAGTGAAATTGAACGTATGATTGCAGAAATGTTAGAGGCGGGTATAATTCAACCTAGTCAAAGTTCTTTCTCTGCTCCTGTAGTATTGGTACACAAGAAGGATGGATCATGGCGAATGTGTCCGCATTATAGGGAGCTCAATAAGCTCACCATTAAAGATAAATTTCCCATTCCTGTGATTGATGAATTATTGGATGAATTACATGGAGCAATTTATTTTACCAAGTTGGATCTTCGTTCCGGATATCATCAAATTAGAATGAAGACTGAAGATATTCCAAAAACAACATTTCGAACTCATGAGGGTCATTATGAATTTTTGGTCATGCCTTTTGGCCTTACCAATGCACCTTCTACATTTCAAGGGTCGATGAATTCCATTTTCAAACCCTTCCTTAGAAAATTTGTGTAGTATTTTTTGATGATATACTAATCTACAGCAGGTCTTGGAAGGATCATGTTGAACATGTTGACAGGGTGCTCAAACTATTGCAGGAGAAACAATTATATGCAAAAAAAATCCAAATGTTTCTTTGGAGTACAAGAGGTGGAATATCTGGGTCATATTGTATCTCACGAGGGTGTTAAAGTAGACCCTAACAAAATTAAAGCCATTAAGGAATGGAAAGTCCCCACAACCATAAAGCAGTTGCGAGGATTTATCGGGTTAACATGGTATTATTGCAAGTTTGTTAAGAATTATGGGAGAATAGCAGCACCTCTAACAACATTATTGAAGAAAGATGCATTTTCATGGACTCCTGAAGCAACTAAGGCCTTTGAACATCTTAAAGAGGCAATGTGCCTAGCACCGGCCTTAGCTACGCCAGACTTCACAAAAACCTTTATTGTGGAATGTGATGCCTCAGGAAATGGAATTGGTGCAGTTTTAATGCAGAAAGGAAGACCCATTGCTTTTGAAAGTCGTCCAATCAAAGGAAAGTATTTACAGAAACCTATTTATGAGAAGGAAATGTTAGCAATACTGCATGCACTAAAGAAATGGCGAACTTACCTAATGGGAAGATACTTCAAGGTAAAAACCGATCATCATAGTCTTAAACACTTTTTGGAACAAAGACTATCTTCAGAAGAGCAGCAAAAATGGGTCACAAAGATGTTGGGCTATGACTTTGAAATAATCTACAAAAAAGGAAAGCTTAATGTTGTTGCAGATGCACTGTCAAGAAAGAATGAAGAGGTGGAAGCATTGCTTTGTGCCATTTCTATTATCCAACCAGATTGGATAACCGAAGCAAGAGATGAATGGAAGAAGGACAAAGATGTATGGACACTCATTCAAAAGTTGCAGCAAGATCCTAGTACATCCGATACATTTAGTTGGAAAAATGATTCCTTATGGTACAAAGATCGCTTATATCTTTGTAAGAATTCCCAACTAAAACAAAAGATTCTTCTTGAATTGCACACTTCTCCTTTAGGAGGACACTCAGGATTTTTAAAAACTTACCACAGGGTGAAGAAAGAATTTTTTTGGGATGGCCTTAAATCTGATATTCAAAAGTTTGTGGCGGAATGTTTGGTTTGCCAGCAAAATAAAGTTGAGACAATTAAGACCCCGAGACTTCTACAACCCTTATCCATTCCAAGTCAACGTTGGGAGGAGATTTCAATGGATTTTATCACAGGTTTACCTAAGTCCGAAGGAAAGAGTGTCATCATGGTGGTAGTTGATAGACTTACCAAGTATGCACACTTTTTTGCTTTATCTCATCCATTTAAAGCAAGTACAGTTGCTACTACATTTATGGACAGAATTCAAAAGCTACATGGAAGCCCAAGGGTTATTGTGAGCGACAGAGATCCCATTTTTACTGGAAATTTTTGACGGAGTTATTTTCTTGTTTGGGTACTCAATTAGCTCATAGCTCATCTTATCATCCTCAATCTGATGGTCAAACTGAGATAGTAAATAAATGCTTGGAAGGATATCTTCGTTGTTTTGTATCTGATAAACAAACACAATGGGTAAAGTGGTTACCTCTTGCTGAATGGTGGTATAACACTTCCTTCCATACTGCAGCAAAAATGACCCCATTTATGGCACTTTATGGATATCATCCACCATCCATCATATCATCTTTAAGGGAAAATTCGAAGGTTCAAGCAGTGGAAGATCACATCGAGCATCAGCAAGAAGTTCTCCAACTCTTAAAGGATAACCTGAATTTGGCACAAAATCGAATGAAACAACAGGCAAATCAACATCGTAGCGAGAGAAGTTTTGATGTAGGAGATTGGGTATTTTTACGGCTACAACCATACAAACAAATGTCCCTCAAGCAAGCAAATAAGGATAGTAAATTATCGCCAAAGTACTATGGTCCTTACAAGGTGTTGCAAAAGATTGGTACTATGGCATACAAATTGGAGCTTCCTGCTTCTTCGCGAGTACATCCAGTTTTCCATGTTTCATGCTTAAAGAAGGTTATAGGTGAAACTCTTCCAGTTCAAACAGTATTGCCAGAACTTGATGGGGAAGGGAAAATCATATTGGAACCTGAAGCAGTCATGGAAAAAAGAACTCGACAACTACGGAATCGATCAATTTCAGAGTATCTCATCAAGTGGAAGAACTTACCCACTAAAGATTCTACATGGGAGGATGAGAATTTTATACAGAAGCACCCGGAGCTACTCAAGTGTTGAGGACAACACTTTTTTGAAGGAGAGGGGCATGTTAGGTCCCTATATCACTAGTATAGCCCCTTATTTTTGTTAGTGTAAACCCCTTATTGTTATTATTGTACCCTTGTAACCCCCATTTTGTTATTATTGTGCCCTTAAATTATTATTGTTAGGTCGGCTAGGATTACATTATGGGCCCATGGACTCCTATATATAGAAAGGAGGTTTTGTGAATTGTATCATCCAAGAATTGTTCATTTATGTAATGTATTGGAGGTTGCCCCCTCGAAGTGGCTTATTTCTAAGGCGTTCATATCTCTTTTCTTCTATTTTTGGAGCTGGTCACACAACACAGCATATCCAGCAAATGGTTCTGAAGATTCAGTCATCTGCGATGAAATGTAAAGCGGATTACTAACGTCAAGAAAACTCTAAAAAATAAATTAAGACAATGAATGCAGATCAACAGCATATAAACAATATAATATAAAAAATTACTACGCTTATGATTAAGCATAGTAACGTTTCAAATACAACCCATTTCTAGGCTGTGCCAATGGAATTCCATCGTAATCAAATAACTTGTAGGCACCCTTAGCAAGAACTCTTTTGACAATATAGGGGCCATGCCATAAAGGCTCAAATTCCTTGTACCTATTACATCAGCTTCTTGGTCGTAAAGAAGGACCAAGTCGCCCTCTGAGTAGATGCGAGGCTGGACATTTTTGTTGTATTGCGCCTTTATACATCTCTTATGCGCTTCGTTGGCCAATTGGGCTTCACGACGCATTTCATCTAGATGGATGAGGTTAAGGAGACACACTTCTTCTTCTGAGGTTTCAGGTAACAAGTCTATCGTTAGTTTTAACGATGATATTTTGCATTGGATTGGTAAGATAGCTTCCAGGCCATACACCAATTGAAAAGGAGTAAATCCGGTTGCGTTTCTCACTGAGGTTTGATATGAAAATAAGGCAGAGTACAGGATCAAGTGCCAGTTCCTTTTATGGACTCCAATCATTCATTGAAGCATTCATTTAAGAATTCTGTTAATAGCCTCAACTTGTCCATTTGATTGTGGATAATAAGGAGTAGAACTATCATGTGAAAATCCTAACTTGGCTGTCAATTCAGACATCATATTGTTATGAAAATTCTTCTCATGATTCGTAACTATAGTCTGTGGGACCCCAAACAATGCAATGGCATGATTGAAGGAAAACAATGTAATTGTTTGTCCTGTGTTATTGAATGTAGGCATCGCTTCGGCCCATTTGGTAAAATAGTCGATTGCGAAAATAATATAACCATGCCCCCCGAACGAAGGAGGGTTACAGGTCCTGAAATCGATACCCCATTTTGTAAATGGTCCAGCAAAGACAACAAGATGCATAGGCGCAGGTGGTTTGCGGATTTTACGATCATAAATCTGGCATGCAAGACAACTTTTGATTGCGAGGATACAATCTCGAAAAATAGTAGGCCAAAAGTAACCTGCGTGGAGTATCTTCTGCGCAGTAGCATAACCAAATTAATGTCCACCATAAGCCCTAGCATAGCAATCATTTAACACTTTTTCAGCCTCCTCATGAGTGAGGCACCTCCTTAAAATGGTATCGACACCACGACAATAAACTATATCGGTGACGATCAGATAATATTTGGCTTGGTATCGAATACGTCGTTGATCAGAGCGAGAGGTATTAGGTCAAAAAGTTTGGGTTTGGAGATAAATTATGAAATCTCCATACCAGGGATCAGATGATCTGATCATAAACAGAGACTCATCTGGAATAGATGGTTCCGATGTAGTTGCAGTACTATCACAGGGAAGGTCACAGAGAAGCTCAGCCAAAACTGAAGAATTCTTTGACTTGGATTTAATTAATTCTAAATCAAAATCCTGCAAAATGACAATCCATTTTGAATATTCCCCCCCCAGCAATTGACATGATAAGATGTAAGTCATGGGGATGCAATTCGAAACTATTGTTATTTTTCGAAGCAGGATATAATGGCAAAATATTTGGACAACATAAACAACTGCCAAGGCAAGCTTTTCCACGTACGAGTACTTAACTTCCGTATCATTGAGATTATGACTCAAATAATAGATCGGATGTTCAATTCCATCTTCTACTGGGACCAAAACCATGGCGATGGGTGTTTTAGCCGTGACGATATATTATAAATAATCGTTTTGATAATTTGGAGGATACGTTAATGATGCTCAGACAAGATGGTCCTTGACAACATCAAAAGAACCTTGCGCAACTCGGTCCCAATGGAAGGGAACCCCCTTTTTCAATAATTGAGTAAATCCTTTAGCCATTTCGACGTAGTTTGGAATGAACCTTCTCAGGAAGTTAGCCTTTCCTTGAAGTTTTTGTATGTGAAGTAAGTTTTATGGTGCAAAAAATCAAGAATGGTGTGTACCTTCAATGGGTCTATTCGAATTCCTTATTTTGAGACTACGAATCCAAGCAATCGACCAGAACCTGTTAGCCTATTTCATAAAGGCAATTATAAATCCAAAAATACATAAATTGAATAATGTAAAGTTAGGATGAATATATTTATTAAATTAGAATATTTAATAAATATTAGAGATACTTAGAAATAGTATTTTGTCAGTAAAGATAGAACTCTAGAATTGAGTTGTTTCCTAGGCTCTAAAATAGGAATAAATTTAGTGGGATGGTTAGAAGGTCATTTATTGTAAATGGACACTTGTTGATTTTCCAAGTGATCCATAACTAGATTAAGTTAGAACATAGAGCTTATAAATAGGATTGTTTCCTAATTTCAGTGTGTAATGTGAGTGTAATGTGAGAGTGAGAGTTTACGTTTGTAAACTCCTGCAATTTGTTATGTTATATTTTTTCATGATCAATAAAAGTATGTGTCTGATGAAACTTCTTTATCTACATGTGGTATCAGAGCTGCGGTGAGATTTTGGATCGTGGCATTCTTGTGGATTCATGGGCGTAAATCCATGGCCCTTTGGTTACTTTGTAGGAGCGCACGCAGAAGTGGAATTCTGTGTTGAGTTGGAGCACACGCAGGGCAGATTCTGTGGCGAGATTTCATTTGGAATCTTCAACACTATACACACAAATCTTATAGAATAAGTGTTGATATGGTCAAGTGAATATGTGTATGTATGTCTCAATCCACGTCTGCCGCTGGGGCTATTGCTTGAATTGGGTGCTGTATAGTCAATGAAGACAAGATAGAGCATGACTGTAAGAAAATAATTAATGAAGGGTTCTAAATTCAATTCAAGATCTTGGTTTGTCTTTCTTAATTGACTATGAAGTCTAGATTATATATTTACTCAGATGATTAAGAGGAACAGAAAGCATAAATTTGTTTTAGGTGTGTTAGATGTGAAAAATTTCAGATTTATGGGTTGAATTAGAGAACTTTTATTGTTAATGGGAGAAACATTTTGAATTTGTGGGCATATGAGGTGAATCAGAGAATTTTACTGTGAGATTTGATGAGATTCCAATTGGGTTTTTGCGAATAGGGAGGAGAATCAAGCACTGTGTAGTTATAACTAACGTGTTACTGTAATCGGTATTAGTGAGATTGCAAAGAGAATTAGGTTTGAGATTATGGGAGTTAATTAACTGAAGAATACAATGATGGGTGGACATATCATCTGATTTTTACATGCTGAATGCAGAGAAAGGTTTGGCTTTTTGGGTTTGCATTTAACAGACAGAAGTTGGAGGCAGTTTTGGCGGCTTTTCAAAAGCTGGATTTTCTTAGTTCATCATCTCTTTTCTCGGCTGGGGCGGTCTACCAATTGGGTTGAAGAAAAAACTAAAGAAGTTGAATTTTGCAGCATTTGTTGATCTAGGTTTGTCTAGTTTAGGCCCTTTTAGGGCCACCTTTTGATCGACATCTCTAAGCTTCACATTGGTTTTTGATCTGGGTGTGGCTTCTTTTGAAGACTTGACAAGGCATGCATTGCATTCCTGGATCTAAAGTTGGTACTTGGAAGCTTTTTCACTTGGGCTTCTGGAATTTTGGTTGATTATATACCTTGGATACCTTGGACAGTGTTGGATACCTTAGATAGTGTTGGCTTCGTCGAATTGATGTAAGAATTGAATTACACGTGCAGTATTTTTTTTTATTAAAGCATGTGACTGTGAAACTTGATTTAGCAGTTAGTATATTAAGTATTGAACAGTGTTCAGAAATTTCCATAATCAGTGTTGAAACATTGATACAATCTGCCAGAGGCAGCGTAACCTCTTTTGCTGTGTAAGTTGCGTTTGTTTTTACTGTACATGAATTCTTCTTCTGTAAGCTTATTCATGATTATAAGCTTTCTCAAGCATGCCAATATGGATTCTAGCCAGCGCTTCTAAAACCAAGCATCGATCTCTGCATCTAGTGAAAGAGATTCAATGCTTCTTCTGCAGGCCCATGGCGAGAATAAGATGTGATTAGCGTATTCCAAGAGCAGGTATCTTGATGAAGCATGTATATATGGCAGCGTAGAGTGTGCCACTAGGAGAAGCACTCACAAGAGCTCGGGTGAGAGTCCATCCCCAACCTAGATCCAACATATTTGGAGCAAATAAATGAAATGAATCAACCTTCAACTAAGGAGACGAGATCTACACTCTAAAGAACTTGGCTGGAAGTGGCATGCCAGCTTCAAATTCAAAGGTAAAACATTAAAGCTTCATTAAAATAATGGAATTCCAAAAGATAGGATTATAAAGGTTTGTTTTTTAATGGAGATGAACCAGCTCTTTGCCTTACGAAAATTTCAGCATGGAGAACTATGAATTTTTTCGAAGGTGAGCTTCATTTTTTTAAAACGACTTCATACCCACTATTTCAATTTTTTAAAGTGCCATACGAAAGATCTAATATTATTTGGGCTTATGTTTTTTTATATCCCAAATTAAATATTTGCCAAATAAGTTGAAAGATGAGAGAATTGAAGTATTTTTAAGATTACACTAACAATGCTTTGAAGAGTATTTGAATTCACCTTTTGAGAGTGACTTCACTATGTTTTTTAATGGAAATTATGTGAAAAGCATGATTATAGTGGCTATTTAAATATTGATTGGGGAGAGATAAGAAATGGCAAAAATATTTTTGTCAGGAGAGTCATAAGGGTGAAGATTGTCATTGATTTTGTAATAAGAGTGATGCTTTTGTAATTTTTGGAGTAATCAGGGTAATGTTTTAAAATCCTTGGAGTGATAAGTTGTATTTTGTAATTTGGAGAGCTAAGGAGTGTTTCCATTTGTATTTGGAGTGATAAGGGAAAACCTTTATTGTAATTCAAAGTATTGTTTTACTTTGAGAGAGATCGTGTCACTATCCATTCAGATTTTGAAGGGGCGTTGTTTCAAAGGGTTGCCAGCCTGGCATTATCTTTGCTTCAGATGATGTACTCCAGTGATTAATAAAGATATCATTTTTTTTTGGTGTTGATGTCTCCTAGATCCGCCCGAAATTAAATAAGGGGATCTTAGGTACACCATGTGTGTTTGATGGTGCATGTTTTTTATGGCTTCATGTTGTTGCTTTTTAATTTGTGTCTAGTTGTGACACATTAATAATTTCATACATAAAGTTTAATATCAGCAAGCACAACACTTATAAAGAAATAGCTGCGAGATCAACACATGCATCTGCACAACTACAACATATAATTGAAGATTTTCTACATCAGCATTTTACATCAACAAGCTAATTCACTTCATCAGGTTCGTGTACCTGCACACTCAAATAAAGTGTACATGTAATCAAATTAATTATTTTAAGTGAATCATTAGAAATTCATTGTTAATGAATTTTTAAGAGAACAAGTGAATCATTAAAATTATTGTAAGCTTTGTTGGGTGCATTGTCGATAGTGTTCGACACCCTTTACACAAAATCAAGTGAGTGCATGAGTTTTTAAATCAAACAAGAAACAAGTTTGCATCTCCAAGCGTGCGTGATTTCAAGCAATTTGCGTTAAGACAGTACAAAGATCAAACCATCAAGCAAGCCAGAGTGAAGTTTATTGTAGCGACCATCAAAAGAAACCAAACAAGTTCAACTCTGACATCAATAAACCAAGTTGCATCGACATCAAGCGAGCGTGAATTCCAGAGTTTAAGCAAGACAATTCTACAACTCTAGCAAGTGCAATTAGCAACAATCAAGCAAGTGTGCCATTCATGCCACATTCAAGCGAGCCTGTCATTCAAGTGAAACAATTCAAAGTACGACATCTACAACAAGAGAGCTTGATTTCAAGTGCGCAAGTTCAGATGGCACAACATATTCAGTTGTTAAACATTCTTCACAATTTGATCATCTCTAGTGACGAAGACATGGTGCACATCAGCAAAGAAACTCTTGCTGATCTTTCACGGCATCTACAACAAACACATGAAAGTATTGAGTTTCTACAGCTCGAGTCACAACTTCAAAGGATTGAATTGCAAGAAAAGAGTGATACTTTCAACTCTTTGAATCATCCAGATGATAAGTCATTCATTCCAACAGCTTCAAGTGTCAAAGTTGTTCTAGATCCAATTTCTTCCAAGCCCATCATCAAGCCCTGGGAAGAAATTCAGAATAAAAAGAATCGACGAGGCTTAGGATATGTCCAAGATGACGCAACTTACATATTCCCGATTATTCCAAGCCCATTCAGTTTGTCAGTGCGGGATTTCTTGAACAGATCCCCTCAGCACATTCAAAGACAGTTGCAGTCAACCAGCAATGCACGCAACCCAAAGTTTCCAACAAAAAGAATTGCACACAATCTGAGGTTGAAGTCCAATCGAAATGTTCTCATTGTCAGAGAACCAGTCATATGGAAGATTAGTGTTTTGATATCCATCGCTGTCGCCATTGTGGCAAGTCCAATCATTCCTTCGACAAATGTCGCAATCAACACAAATCGACCAGATTGAAGATACATTATGAATGGACCGACCCTTGGGAATGATAATCCACAATTAAAATATTTCTTCAGTTCTACAATTGAATCCAATCACACATACTGCAGCCAACAGTGAAAAGATAATGGTACTATCATGCAGTTGAATGGGGGAGTACAACAGTCTCAAACTCCTACACCTGAAGGGGGGGAGTTCAGGCATAATTTCCAAGAAAAGTATCTCTCCTTTCAGTTGACAAAGGGGGGAAAATGTCAATGAGATTGACAGTGGTTGTCAGACTGAAAGTCTCGACACAACCATCAAAAGCAGCCACTGGGCATCTTCAACAACCAGTGGGCATCAAAAAATTTTCCAGTGGGCAGTCGAGTTGTCAAGAAACATTCAGAGATGAATAAGACATATAGCTGATTCATGTTCTCTTGAGATTGAAGATTTTTTCAGCATCAACTTGAGAACTTGGAAGATGGTTCCTCGTTATTCTTTTGGATTTATTTTTGAAGGGGGGAATGTTAGCATATTTCATAAAGGCAATTATAAATCCAAAAATACATAAATTGAATAATGTAAAGTTAGGATAAATATATTTATTAAATTAGAATATTTAATAAATATTAGAGATACTTAGAAATAGTATTTTGTTAGTAAAGATAAGACTCTAGGATTGAGTCGTTTCCTAGGCTCTAAAATAGGAATAAAGTTAGTGGGATGGTTAGAAGGTCATTTATTGTAAATGGACACTTGTTGATTTTCCAAGTGATCCATAACTAGATTAAGTTAGAACATAGAGCTTATAAATAATATTGTTTCCTAATTTCAGTGTGTAATGTGAGATTGAGAGTTTACGTTTGTAAACTTCTGCAATTTGTTATGTAATATTTTTTCGTAATCAATAAAAGTATGTGTCTGAGGACACTTCTGCATTTACAGAACCAACACAAAACACACATTTGTGTGGATTGAGGCGTATCTTGTAGTGTCGACAACGTAAGAAAATGGCTGTCAAATGCATCGGGTGATCAGTTCATTTTTGTGAATGCGCTGGTAAATCATCTAGATATGGTTGAACAATGTGCTTGATGTCGTTGAAAGCATAATCCATTGCTCTCTGAAAAGTTTCCCCAACATTATTTAAACCAAACAGGAGTTTTCTATATGCGAATGTGCCCCAGGGACAGATGAATGATGTCTTATGTTGGTCATCTGAGCGGATATTGATTTGATTGTAGCCGGAAAATCCATCCATGAATGAAAATATTTCACATCCAGCACAATCGTCAATGATCTAGTCGATTAAGGGAGTAGGATAGTTGTCTTTTGAAGAAGCATGATTAACATTCTGATAATCGACGCACACTCTAATGGTTCCTTGTTTTTTCATAACAGGAACGATATTGGAAACCCACTCAGTTAGCGAAATAGGGTAAATGAAACCAGCATGAAAACGTTTTTCAACTTCTGCTTTGATGGCAGCGACTTTCAGATGAGCAGGTTGAAGCCGTTGATGCACCAGTTTTACATCAGGATACATATTAATAGTGTGTTCAACTATACTAGTATCTATGCCTGGCATTTCCTCATAAGACCAAGCGAATACGTCACGAAATTCACGAAAAAGAGAGTGATATTAATCAAGTTTTGATGGAGAACAAGATACACCGACATGACTCTTTTCTACAACTCCCGGTTTAGTCGAAATATCGATAGAAATCGTTTCTTCAATATTTGATAAATTTCGCTCAGATTCAATTGCATTAATCAGAAAAGAATTTGAAAATAAATTTTGAATGGATGGGTGATATAGTTCACTGAGATTGTTTTCTTCATAATCTGGAAGATGGGAACGATGATGATAATATTCCCAGGGTTCTCCTTCTACCATCATTTCTTCCAAAATATTTTTATCTGTCAAAATTTTTGAGGAAAATGGATCAGATGGAGTACCAAAATCTAATGAACGATCAACCCAAACACTCGACGACACTGATTTCTGATTTTCCACCCAAGCCAAATAGATTGATTTCTATTGTATCTCAATAGGGCTGAGCGGTAAAACATCATCCAACGTAGAAATATCAGAATCAATCGTACTCTTCCTTAAGCCAGATGGAGTGGAAAATATCATGTAGCAGGTATCTATGCTTGGATTTTTTCCAACGTCACAGGCAGCGGTAATGCAAAGGTTCCCATAAGGGTGGAATCCTTTAAGAATCCTACACCAATGTTCTGGATTTCTAGTTGGGGTAAGTGAATGTACGGAACACTTCTAGTTACCTATGAAGCGGAGGCAAAAAAGGATAATTGATTAATGACTATGATAGTACCTTTATGAGGAAAGGCAACCTTCTAAAATATTTAGAAACAATAGCAGTCATTGCATATACCCATAGTATTTCGAGTAAAATATTATAGTCAAGGGGTCCGTCAAAAACCTTAACATCAATAATTACTGTTTTTCCCCCTAATTCAACTTGCAGGTTATTGATAATACCACAAGGTTTATATGTTCTTCCATCAAAAGCCTTCAACGTCGTTGATGATTGTGATAATCGCGGCGAGCCAAGTGACTTCCAACAGTTTAGAGACATAATGCACGTAGATGCTCCCTCATCAATAATAGTGCAATGAACAAGTTGATTGAGAACATTTACTTGGATGGAGAATGCCAATTCTGCTGGTAGCTGCAGCACATAGCCCATATGATTAAAGACGACAAGATTAGAATCAGTCGGATAAATTCCACCAATGGTCAACAATAAAGCCTACATCTGGGAGGGACAATTTTGTAATACCTCAAAAGAAGACATAACTGAAGGGGATTGAGCCAAATCTTCAACTATATTATACTTTTGTGCAGCTCTTGCTCGAGGATTATATGTCGATTTATGAATTACTCCCTTCGATGGCTTAATCGTCAATTCAGGAAGAACAGGAGGTGGTACTGATTCATTAGATGGATTCGTTGTCAAGGTAGTAGGTTGATCAGTGGCCGGAATACCATATTATTTATTCCGCATCGACACCAAAATATCTTGTGAAGGTTTTGTAGTGGATAACATTAAGACTTGGGAAATAGGAGTTGGATCCGTAGCAACCAAATTTGTGTTTGGATTTGGAAATGGGTCTGCCAACACAGCTAATGCATGAGAAGTCTTGATTATTTTTGAGACTTCAACACGGTGAGGACAATCCCTAAAAAATTGTTCCTCGTTACAGATTATGCATGGATAACGAGGTTTCCGTGGTCCAGAAGGTTGATCAGATGCTCGTTCCTGCGGGTTAGAAGTTTTCTTTTTCTTTGATTTCCCCTTTTTCTTACTTCCTGGTTGCTTATCACTTTTGCCTGTGTCAAATGAGATGACATTAATTTAGGAAGTAGGAGCAGGATCAGATGCAGTAGTGTTGTGTGTGTTTGCAGTGCCTATCAAGCTGTCTCCGACATGAGAGTCCTTTATTTGAGGAGGAACATTGAAATTAGATCGTGACACATTTGGGATTTTCTCATAGAGCGTGCCAGACTAAGTATAAATCAAGTCTAAATACTAGGCATGAGCGATAACTTGCTCTTCTGTGACGACGCCACCTTTAGCCACATCCTCTGTTATAGATGGTAATAATTATTTGATGAACCATTTAGCAAGGAGCTGATCAGGAAAAAATGTCTTAACCATTCATCGACGGCGACGCCACTCATGAATATGATCTGAAATGTGAGTAGCATTACTCTGTTTGAAGTTGGTCAAGAGTTCCATTCCAGTTTCGTATCTGATCGGTAACTGGAAATGTGTCAAAAAGACAGTAGCCAAGGCAGTGAAATTATCGAAAGAAACTCTAGGTATTTCAATGTATCATTTAGCTGCTGGACCTATGAGCATTCGCTGGAAAATATGTAATCTAAAATAATCATCATTTAGGGAATTTGATGAACACCATAAATGATAAGTCATAACATGAGTTGATGGATCTTCTCCAGGGTTTCCATTGAATTTAGGAATTTCTGAGGGTAATTTATGTGGTATCACCGGCCACCAAGGAGCATAATTGATAAGATCATTGGTTAACCGGTTTAAATATGGTAATTCCAAGGTTGCAAAAAAAGGAAAATGTCTATTAAGGTCAGGTTGAGCATAGCCAAGATAAGATGGAATTTCTTGGGAAACAGGTCTTTGAGCACCGACATATGGGATTTTTTGCTGGTAACCCAGATAGGGGTTGTTTTTCATAGCAAACGTTTGAGAGTTCTATTGACCAAAACCTGGATATGGTACTTGTTGATATGAAGTTTGAGGAATTTGCACCTGTGGCTTCCAAGGATTCTTCCACCAATTTTGTAACCCAAATTAGTGTAAGTTGGATTTGGTTGATATGTATAACCAGATTGTGTTTGTGACATCCCATAAAATGGTACACTAGCTTGTGAATAAATGATCCCTGATACAGGGTGTTGTAAATTAACCAAAGGATTTTGATATTGAGTTGAAGAACTCGCCTGATAAGGTTGATGTACAATATTTTGATTTTGTAACTGGGGTATAGATGTATTAACAAGTGGTAATGAAGTGGGTGTAACAGGTTGAATTGGTTGATACGATTGGATAACCGTTTGTGGTTGGATAGGCAGAGTGGGTTGCCATTGACAAACATTCATTTCAACATTAGTTTGACCAAAATGTGACTGAGTAATATCATATTGGCTGACCATAGGTTTCCCCCCAGCATAAGGAGGATAATAAGATGGAAAATATTGTTCTCCAAATGCTAGGAGTCTAGTTGATATGGTACTTAAAGGAATTGACCCATAAGGACCGACTTGATATTGCCCTGATGGTGGATGTAATGATTCAAGTCGTTCAGTACTAACTATAAGACTACCAGTTAAAACACCAAATGATGACATTGGTAATGACCATGGTCTTGAAGATTGACCAGAGAAAGTGCCAGACAATGATTTGTACCCTGTTGGGACCGAAGGTCCTGTGTGCAAATATGACTCTGGCGAGGTTGTCAACATTGATGGAGTAGCGAGGGTAGGAGCTGATGTAATTGGAACTGTTGGAAATTTTTTCATTGATGGCAATGGAGGCAGAAAAGACACAGATAGACAAAGGAGGCAGCAAATAAGTGAACGAAGGAAGCAAAGGAGACAGGCAGAGGCAGAGGCAGCGAATATAGAGGCAGAGCAATTATCAGAGACAACGAATATAGAGGTAGAGCCATTATCACAGCAGTATAGGTAGAGGTCGAGCAACAGAAGCAGTGAATATAGAGGTAGAGTCGTCATCAGAGGCAGAGGTAGAGGCAGAGCTGTTATCACAGCAGAGGCAGAGGCAGAACCGTTATCACATCAAAGACAGAGGCAGGGCCGTTATCAGAGGTAGAGGCAGCGAACATAGACACGTCTTTTATGGAATGGAACCATGTGCAAACATACATAATATTCCAGGAATCTCAAACCCAAGCGGAAATATATATATATATATATATTCCGAGAATTGCTTACCCCGCTGGAGAATACTCTAAAGCTGAAACATAAAACTTATATATATATATATATATGCAGCGCCTTATATATAAGTTTCAAATTATTGAGCCTGAAATAAAAAAGAACCAAAGGTATCAAAGCCTTATATGGTGGGACCCTTTCCCAATTGCATCGGAAAAATGACAACGGAACAGGTTAACAACAGGTTGTGATTGCGATTGAAAGCCCAGACCCGATGGGCATATAAACTACAATTCATATATACTTGAGTTCCGGTGAATAGTGACTGATCGCATCGGAAAAGGGTGGAGTATCGGAACATGCAACTGGGAGTTGCGATTGCGATCAATCACAATCAGAAGAAATCGAAGGATATTACACTAATCGCATTGGAGAAAAATTGTGCAGCGGAACATATAAACAAAGAGTTACGATTGCGATTGGCAAAGCCAGACGTGATAGTCATATAAACTCCACCATATAAAACATGGTCGGGTCCACACATATCAAATGTCAATCGGGAAAAATAAAATTGTGATCTTCGATTGGGATTGGACCCGAGACCAACCAAAAACTATGGCACATAATCTAGATCAGGTCCGCCTTTTGGTAGTGCAATCGGCGCATAAGCAAAATTCCTCCCGATTGTGTTGTTGCGATTGTATTGAAATGTGCTGCGTGGTCTGTGGACCCACGGGCCTCGGCTTAAGGTGGAGGGTGATTGTTAATATAAAACGATTGCGATGTGTGCAATCGCATTGGGCCATAAAACAAAGGCCGTGGTGTATGTATGTTCCGATTGCAGAACTCACCACATCAACAAGACACTTTCTGTGTGTAAAGCGTTGGAATTTTCCCAGATTTGAAGTCAACATTTATATATATATATATATAAAGCGCTGATATAAAAAGCACAGTTACAAATGTATGGCATATGGCCGTTACCCTATGATAGTGAATAAGGAAACAAACAGAGCCTAAAGGGACAAAGACACAGTCAAAGAAAAGACAAATGCACAACTAGCCAAGAGGCTGAATGAGTGAGCTGGAGTTCTCATTGTAATTGAATGTAAATAATTTTAATTCATATTGTTGTGATGCATTGGCAAGTCTCCGGAAGAGAACAAATATCCCACTATAATGTTAAATTGATACCTACATTTATATTTTCTGAATGAGTAGATATAAGGAATGAGAAGAAAGAAGCCAAAGAGTCATGACTATTCACTCAAAATTATTTGTGAAACACAAACAGTCATGTGAGGAACTCTATAAATAATATCAACTAGATATGCACAAGTGAGGTTAGAGAGAGTAATAATAGAGAATGAAAAGAATAGAAGATTGAGGCAGAGAAGATAAGGAAGAGAGGAGCATAAAATAGATGTTACAGAACAGAGATGATATCTGAGGTAAATCAACAAACAGTTCTTGTGAGAAATTGAGGAAGTTGGAGCTTCCCTATCAAGTTGAAGCTTGATAGATGTTAGTTGTAGCTGACTGAGGTTGGAGCCTCTTGTAGGTTGGTTCCTGCAGAAAAATTGAAGGGAGTTGGAGCTTCGTTGCAAGTTGTAGCTTGCAGAATTGAGGTTGGAGCCTCCTGTAGGTTGGTGCCTGCAGAAAAACAGTGGTGAGAGGGAGTTGGAGCTTGCCTTTGCATCACAACAATAATAAGATGTGGTTTTCTCCCTTTATGGGTTTCCACTTATACCTGCTGTCTCTATCTGTGTTTCCTGTGTGTTGAGATGATTTATCAAATCTGCTTAATGTTTACTGCTCTCATAATAAGTTTAATGTTAAATTAATTTAATTCTTGCTGCAACATATTAAGACTGTTCATATACTAAGGTTGAATACAAAATTAAGCTATAAATAAGCTGATGAAAATTTAAAAAACTCATGTATGCATTGAATTGATTCACCCCCCCTCTCAGTTCAACCTAGAATTCAACAATTGGTATCAGAGCGGGTTCCTTTGTATCAGTTTAACAACTGAAAGGAGATTCTAGGTTCTCAGGATGGCTAGTAAAGAAGGATGCTCAACCAATAAAGCCCCTTTCTTTACAGGTGAAAATTATGCCTTCTGGAAAATCAGGATGAGGACATACATAATGTCTCTAGGAATAGAAGTTTGGGGTGCTGTGGAATTAGGATATGCCCCAAAGGCAGATTTTATCAAAGTAATGCACAAAGACACTGCCAAAGAGATGTGGGATACTCTGGAGAACGTCCATGAAGGAGACAAGAAAGTAAAGACTGCCAAACTTCAAGTCTATAGAGCCCAGTTTGAGAACTTAAAAATGAATGATGATGAAGACATTGAAAGTTTCTTCCTAAAAGTTGTAGAAATCGTTAACAATATGAAAGCTCTTGGAGAAACCATGTCAGAAAGTATAATTGTGCAAAATATTCTAAGATCTCTTCCATCTAGGTTTAATCCCAAGGTGTCTGCAATAGAAGAAACAACTGATTGGGAGACCTTGAACATGAACCAGCTACTTGGAAATTTAACAGCATACGAGATGAGGCTCCCATAGAAGAAGCCAAGTACGAGGGAGGCAACCTTTAAAACAGAAAAGAAGAAAGAAGAAGAGGAAGACATATGCTCTTGCTCGGATGAAGAAGAGGCAAATTTTGTCAAGATATTGGATAGAGGCTTAGGTAAATACAAAGGTAAGCTTCCTTTCAAATGATTTAACTGTGGAAGAGTGGGACACTATGCTGCTAAGTGTCCTCACAAGAAAGTAAGGAATCAGGCTCAAGAAACATAGAAAAATGCATCAAAAAACTGGCAGAAAGGAAAGAAGTTCAATAGAAAATCCTTCTATGCTCAACAAGACAACATTGCATCTGAAGACTCAGATGAACCTTCAAGTGAAGAAGGAACCTCTGAATTCTTATTGATGGCCATAGAAGAAATTGAAAACCTCCTGCTAGAAGATGAAGAAGAAGAAGGTGAAGTCGACCTTGAGGGGGAGCTAAGAAGTGCTCTGGAAGATATTGATAGACTCAAGCTGAAATACAGAAAAAAAAGGACATTCTCCTCAAGTATGTACGAGAAGAACAGAATTCAAAAGTCATTATGCAGCTAAAGATAGAACTTGAAGAAGCCAAGAAGATAGAGGACATGTTACTTAAGCAAATCAAGGAGAAAAATCAAGAACAAGAGAAGTTGGAAGAAGAAGTAGTATGTCTCAGGAAGAAATTAGAAAATGCTCAAAGGAAAGTGGTTGTAAATTCTTCTCAAACAACAAGCTCTAGTAAGTTGAATGAAATTCTGGTTGCTCAAAGATCTCCTATGATAAAAACTGGAATAGGCTATGAAGGAGAATCAAGTAAAAGCAAAGAAAAGGAAAACAGAAAAATTATTTTTGTAAAAGAAAAGAAGGATGATGAAGAAGCTCAAATAATTCCTACAAAAGAAGAAACTTGTAAGGAGGGAGACAGAACCCAGGAAAATCCTCTAATAACAAAGAATGAAAGAAATACTCAAACAACAGAAAAATATTCATATACCCTTGAGTATGTCAAATCTGGAAGCCATCAAAGGAGATTCTTCCCTCCTATGAAAAATTCCACTTGTTATGTCTGCCACAAGCTGGGACACATTGTTGCATACTGTCATGCAAGGAGGAGTGATTCAAACCAACAAAAGATGCAAACAGTGAAGATATTGTCTCAAGCAAACAAATGGAGAAGACAACCTTACATTAGATATGCAAATAATTTCTATGGTTACTGTTTTTATTGTAAGGAATTTGGCCATAAAATTATTGAATGTAGAAAGTATGGACAAAGATTGATGTTCAACACCTCAAGGAGGTTTATGAATCAAAGAAATTTTGTTCATACTCACAATTCTGCAAAAACTATGATCAAATGTTGTATATGCAATCAAGTTGGACATATGCAGCCTTCCAAATTTCCTCTCAGAAGATGTAGCCTATCAACTCACAAAAGATACCAAACAAAAGGGTGCTACCAATGGATAAAGAAGGAGAAAAAATGTGACTTGGCTCTAACTGCTCAAGACCTGAAAAGCCAGTGGTACCTAGACAGTGGCTGCTTAAAACACATTACTAGAGACAAAAGCAAGTTTATAATTCTTGATGAAAAGAAATCTGGTAATGTTACTTTTGGTAATGATAAATCAGGTAAGATCAAGGGAAAAGGCTCAGTCAACATAGAAAATGGCAGAGGAAAGGCCCAAGATGTACTATTTGTAGATGGGCTGAAAGAAAATTTACTGAGTGTTAGTCAGATGTGTGACAAAGGCTGTGAATTTATTTTTAGAGCACAAGATTGTGAAGTCAGATCAAGCACCACAGGTAAGACTCTGCTCAAAGGAGTTCGAACAGAGAGTAATGTTTACATTGTGAAAGAGGAAGATGAAGCATGCCATCTTAGTAAACTTGAGGAGTCATGGTTATGGCATAGAGGATTGGGACATCTCAGCTTCGATCATATCATCATACTGAGCAAGAAGAAAGCGGTCAAAGACATGCCGGAAATAAAAAGGCCTTCTAATACCATATGCAAATCTTGTCAATTGGGTAAACAGACCCGCATATCCTTTAAGGCCAAAGATGAGTTATCAACAAGAAGACCACTCCAGCTTGTGCACATGGATTTGTGTGGACCTGGAAGAACTAAAACACCAAGTGGAGAATCCTACTTCATGCTGATAATAGATGATTTCTCCAGAATGACATGGGTTGCATTTCTCAAGAATAAATCAGAAGCTCTAGAAAAATTAAAAATATTCAAAGCATTAGCAGAAAATCAGACATGATGCAAGCTAAAATGCATCAGATCAGACAGAGGAGGTGAATTCACAGATTATGACTTTGCAGATCTATGCAATGAATATGGCATAAAACAACAATTTACTATTTCAGGGACACCTCAGCAGAATGGAGTAGCAGAGAGACAAAACAGATCTGTTCAACAAATTGCCAGAGCCATGATTCAAGAGAATAATATTGCTCAAACCTTTTGGGAAGAAGAAGTGCACAAAGCAGTACATATCCTTAATAAAGCTCACTTAAGGCCAAGCAGTGACAAGACTCCATATGAACTATGGCATGGAAAGCCAGCTTCAATCAAACATTTCAGAATCTTTGGAAGCAAGTGTTACATAAAGAATAATGATGAAAATCTTGGAAAATTTGATGCAAGAGCAGATGAAGGGATATTTCTAGGATATGCATCCAAAAGTAAAGGGTACAAGTGCTACAACAAGACTCTTCGAAAAATAGTAGAAAGCATTGATGTGAGATTTGATGAAGAACTTCCAAACAATACAAGAGATACAGACTGCTGCAGTCCATCAGACAACCATGAAGAAGAAAACCAAGATGATGAGGAAACAAGCAAGACAACAGAAGATACAGAGCTGAATTCTAAAGCTCCCTTAAGATATACTCAGAAGAACCATCCTGAAGACCAGATCATTAGAGACAAGAGTGTAGGGGTCAAAACTAGAAGGCAACTAACAGAACAAACTGAAGAAGTATACATAGCCATGTTGTCACAAATAGAGCCAAAGAGATTTGAAGAAGCCAGTAAGGACAAGTATTGGGTGAATGCTATGAATGAAGAATTGGACCAAATTGAGAAGAACAATACCTGGGAACTAGTTCCTAGACCCACTGAGAAAAATTTCATAGGCTCAAAATGGGTATTCAAAAATAAAATGAATGAAGAAGGATAGGTAATCAGGAATAAATCCAGACTTGTCTGCAAAGGATAATCACAAATTGAAGGACTTGATTACAATGAAACATTTTCCCCTGTAGCCAGAATGGAAGCTATCAGAATGTTCCTGGCATTTGCATGATACCAAAACTTCAAGGTATATCAAATGGATGTAAAATCTGCATTTCTGAATGGAGACTTAGAAGAAGAAGTCTACATGGAACAACCAGAAGGCTTCTCATTAACAGACAAATAAGACTATGTATGCAGACTGAAGAAGGTTCTTTATGGACTGAAACAGGCTCCTCATGCTTGGTACTCAAGACTAGATAAATATTTGCAAAAACAAGGCTTTAAGAGAGGTGGAGTAGACAACAATCTATACATAAAAGCCCATGAAAATGAACTCCTGATTGTTGTAGTATATGTTGATGACATTATGTTTGGAAGCAACAGAGACGAACTTGCAAAAGGGTTTGCTGAGGAGATGAAATCAGAGTTTCAGATGTCCATGATTGGAGAACTCAGTTTCTACTTAGGACTTCAAATTCAGCAAAAGAACACATGCACATTCATCTCACAGGAAAAATACTTAAAAGAAATGCTGAAAAAGTTCAAAATGGAGGACTGCAAACCTGTGTCAACTCCCATGATCACGGGATGCAAACTGTGTGCTGATGATGGGTCTGCAGATATAGATCAAAAAATCTACAGATCCATGATAGGAAGTCTGTTGTATCTGACAGCATCATGCTAGCAGTAGGACTAGTGGCTAGATATCAAGCAGCACCTAAACAAAACCATCTTCTGGCAGTCAAAAGAATATTTAGATATCTACAAGGAACAACACAGTATGGACTTTGGTATCCTAAAGGCAAAAGCTTCACTTTGACAGCATACACAGATGCAGTTTGGGCCAGCTATGTGGATGACAGGAAAAGCACAAGTGGAGGTGCTTTCTATCTAGGAGAAAGTCTGGTGGCATGGTTAAGCAAGAAAAAAACATCTATCTCTCTATCTACAACAGAAGCAGAATATATAGCAGCAGCAGCATGTTGTACACAAGTCATGTGGATGAAGAAAACCCTCCAAGACATGAAGGTAAGCATTGATGAACCTATCTCAATCAAATGTGATAATACAAGTGCTATAAGTATATCTAAAAATCTTGTGCTTCACTCAAAAACTAAACATATCCCAATCAAGTATCATTTTCTCCGATAACAAGCGACTCATAAGATAGTAAAACTAGAGTATCTATGAACAAAAGAACAGACGACAGATATATTTACCAAACCGCTTGCTAGAGAACCATTTGAGTATTTGAGAAATAGACTAGGGGTAGTATTTGTAGATGCTACTCTCTAATATGAAGAGAAAGCACAGTTTCAGGGGGAGAACAGAAACAAGAATATCATTCCAGGGGGAGATCAGCCAACAAAGGAAGCATGAAACAGGTCCTCAGGATCAAAAGGATTATGGCAAGAATACATCTAGCATAAAATAATCAATGAAAAAGGCTAAAGGGTCAGTATTTTAGATCTAATCCAAAGTTTGGAGCAGTAGCATACAAAGGCAGAAAATTTCAGAGAGAGGAAATGCACGAAATGTTGAAAAAGGATAAAGACACAGGATCAAAGAATAGAATATACACTAAGAATTCAAACCCCTTGCCATTGATGTCAAAGGGGGAGGAAGAGCAAGCAACAGGAGAAAGGATCCTAACAGGCAAACATAGGAAGTGTATTTCCATCAATGCCAAAGGGGTAGACTGTTGGAAATGTTGTCACTGATGGAAATGGAGGCAGCAAAGACAGAGACAAACAAAGGAGGCAGCAAAGAAGCGAACGAAGGAAGCAAAGGAGACAGGCAGAGGCAGAGGCAACGAATATAGAGGTAGAGCCATTATCAAAGACAACGAATATAGAGGCAGAGCCATTATTACAACAGTAGAGGCAGAGTTTGAGAAACAAAATCAGTGAATATAGAGGTAGAGCTGTCATCAGAGGCAGAGGTAGAGGCAGAGCTATTATCACAGCAGAGGCAGAGGCAGAACCGTTATCACAGCAAAGACAGAGGCAGGGCCGTTATCAGAGGCAGAAGCAGTGAACATAGACATGTCTTTTATGGAATGGAACCATGTGCAAACATACATAATATTCTGGGAATCTCAAACCCAAGAGGATATATATATATATATATATATATATATATATATATATATATATTTCAAGAATCGCTTACCCCGCTGGAGAATACTCTAAAGCTGAAACATAAAACTTATATATATGCAGTGCCTTATATATAAGTTTCAGATTATTGAGCCTGAAATAAAAAATAACCAAAGGTATCAAAGCCTTATATGGTGGGACCCTTTCCCAATCGCATCGGAAAATTGACAGCGGAATAGGTTAACAACAGGTTGCGATTGCGATTGAAAGCTCGTACCTGATGGGCATATAAACTACAATTCATATATACTTGAGTTCCGGTGAACAATGAATGATCGCATCGGAAAAGGGTGGAGTATCGGAACATGCAACTGGGAGTTGAGATTGCGATCAATCACAATCGGAAGCAGTCAAAGGATAATACACTAATCGCATCGGAGAAAAACTGTGCAGCGGAACATATAAACAAAGAGTTGCGATTGCGATTGGAAAAACTGAACGCGATAGTCATATAAACTCCGCCATATAAAACATGGTCGGGTCTGCACATATCAAATGTAAATCGGGCAAAATAAAATTGCGATCTCCGATTGGGATCGGACCCGAGACCAACCAAAAACTGTGGCACATAATCTAGATTGGGTCCGCCTTTTGGTAATGCAATCGGGGCATAAGCAAAAGTCCTCCCGATTTTGTTGTTGCAATTGTATTGAAATGTGTCGTGTGGTCTGTGGACCCACGGGCCTCAGCTTAAGGTGGAGGGCGACTGTTAATATAAAACGATTGCGATGTGTGCAATCGCATCGGGCCATAAAACAAAGGCCGCGGTGTATGTATGTTCCGCTTGCGGAACTCACCACATCAGCAAGACACTTGCTGTGTGTAAAGCGTTGGAATTTTCCTAGATTTGAAGTCAGCAGTTATATATATATATAAAGCGCTGATATAAAAAGCACAGTTACAAATGTATGGCATATGGCCGTTACCCTGCGACAGTGAATAAGGAAACAAACAGAGCCGAAAGGGACAAAGACACAGTCAAAGAAAAGACATGCGCAGCTAGCCAAGAGGCTGAATGAGTGAGCTGGAGTTCTCATTGTAATTGAATGTAAATAATTTTAATTTATATTGTTGTGATGCATTGGCAAGTCTCCGGAAGAGAACAAATATCCCACTGTAATGTTAAATTGATACCTACAGTTATATTTTCTGAATGAGAAGATATAAGGAATGAGAAGACAGAAGCCAAAGAGTCATGACTGTTCACTCAAAATTATTTGTGAAACACAAACAGTCATGTGAGGAACTCTATAAATAATATCAACTGGATATGCACAAGTGAGGTTAGAGAGAGTAAGAATAGAGAATGAAAAGAATATAAGATTGAGGCAGAGAAGATAAGGAAGAGAGGAGTAGAAAAGAGATGTTACAGAACAGAGCTGATATCTGAGGTAAATCAACAAACACTTCTTGTGATAAATTGAGAAAGTTGGAGCTTCCCTATCAAGTTGAAGCTTGATATATGTCAGTTGTAGCTGACTGAGGTTGGAGCCTCCTGTAGGTTGGTGCCTACAGAAAAATTGAAGGGATTTGGAGCTTCCTTGCAAGTTGTAGCTTGCAGAATTGAGGTTGGAGCCTCCTGTAGGTTGGTGCCTGCAGAAAAATAGTGGTGAGAGGGAGTTGGAGCTTGCCTTTGCATCACAACAATAATAAGTTGTGGTTTTCTCCCTTTATGGGTTTCCACTTATATATGCTGTCTCTATCTGTGTTTCTTCTGTGCTGAGATGATTTATCAAATCTGCTTAATGTTTACTGCTCTCATAATAAGTTTAATGTTACATTAATTTAATTCTTGCTGCAACATATTAAGACTGTTCATATACTAAGGTTGAATACAAAAGTAAGCTATAAATAATATGATGAAAATTTAAAAAACTCATGTATGCATTGAACTGATTCCCCCCCCCCCCCTCTCAGTTCAACCTAGAATTCAACAGGAACAGCAGACCCAACCGAAGATGTTGGTTCAGGCATGGTTGTATGACCAAATGTATACTCTCCAAAATAAAAGAGAGATTGAATGGCAATGGGATCAACAAAATTAGATGGAAACGATTGAGGAAAAGACTGGTACAGGTAAAGGTCTCCCCCAAAGTGGGTTTGACTTAAAGGTGTATCAGGTTGTGGGATTTCTTTAGTGGCGATTAAACCAGGAGGAAGAACTTCACCGTCAGGCCCAAAATATATTTCAGATGGTTAACTGTGTGATATAGGAGTTTCAATGGCTACATATATTTGTGGAGTGACCAAGGTAGGAACAACTTTCGGCTGTTCATGATTTAGATTTGCTGATAAAGAAGAGACAGGATCTGGATTAATTTGTGATTGAGCAACATCGGGTACAGGAGGTATGGTCTCAACGATTGAATGGATCGTGACCACGGGTAGCTGTGAAGACTCTGTTTTGACAATAGTAAACGAATTGGGATGTGTGGAAACAATTTGAGCTAACTCTGGTTTAAATTATGATGTTTTGCCAGAGGTATGAATTGTACTTGATTCGGCAGATCGTGATCGCCTTTGCCTACCAGAAGTAATTTCTAGCGGTAAAGGTGGTTTTAAAGCTAATATACGTGAATGACGGGGGGTAGGATTGTGTTCTTCCATGATTACTGATTTATTTTATCCAAAAAAAAATAAACAAAAAGAGGGTAATGCTAGGCAAAAGGGTTTACCAAGAAACTGTGAACTATAGAATACCTCCTGGCGAACCAAGAAGTACGGGTAGGTAATCTCCCTGAATGCCTTGTTCGGTGTATCAAAATTTCAGGGCGATTGACTCGGTTCACTACGGATAGATAGCACCTAAAATTTTTCCTCCAAAATATACCTGAAGGTACGTGGAGGCCCAATTCCGTATTAGCGCTGTCTGATGTGAAACCGCACAGTGAGAGCACCCCTTTATGCTTATCGTACTGTAACACCGCCCGATATACCCGAAAGTATGTGGACGAGCTACGATATAATTACATACGTGGAGTGAGGTATCACACTCGGAATGTATCGCAGACAAGTTAACGAAAACTGCTATGTTTTACGACGTCGGAACACGTCTCTAGCCTAGACCTTCTAAATCTTATTGTTAATGTTCCAAAGCGTTGTTAAGAAAATTGAGATTTATTTTATGTTGATTTTTCTTAGCAGTTTTCCTTTCAGGTTCACCACGATGATGTATATAAAATTCCTAAAATGCAGCTAAGAATGATAAACAAACTTTCACTTTCAGCTTTTTTCAATGAAGAACCTAGCTACTAAGGTAAGAGAATGATAGTTTTTTTGGAAAGAGAGAAAATAATTTGTGAGCAAACGAGTCAATGAACAAAAACAAAATCAATGATTCACAAACTAAATGCAGATTTCCTAATGTTCCTTTTGCAAAAAACACACAATCCTACATGCAAATGCAAGTTTTTCTTTTCAGTTTCCTTAATGTTATGAATGTAGAAAAGAAACAAGGTGCACTAGATTAATAATCGAAATGCTTTTTACTTTCGAGAAACGAAGAATACAAACAACAATTTCTCTTTTGAAGGAAAAATGAGGACTTCAACAACAATTTATCCTATCAAGGAAATGAATATTTTATGACAATTTCCTATTTTGAAAGCAAATGATTCTTAATGCGACCATAAAAAGTACTTTGAAATCAACTTGTCAATGACAATGAAAAACTATTTAAAACAGCATTGAACAAATTTTCAGTCAAAGGAGAAGAAATATATAGAGTTACTGGTCAATTGAGCATCAAAATTTTCAGAATAAATTAGCAAACAAAACTGAAGAAAAATACAAAGTCAGATTCAAGGGGATTTTGTCCCTTTCAGGAGCCAACGCAATCTCGAAAGGGAGACAGTGCTCTGCAACGCAAGCTGAGAAGGGAGACAGTGCTCTGCAAAGCACTGTGCCCTAACCAAGGGTGCATTGGACGTAGTAAAAAAAGAAAAAGCTACTGTTTGGCTCACTAAATTTGCAAATTAAGCTTTGAAAAATTCTAATCTTTATGTGAAACAGATACTGGGTGGATTTAGAAAGCAGATCAGAGACTAAAACACCTAGAAACAAGAGAAGTTCTCCCTAGCAGAGTCGCCAGTTTGTTGGGCCAGAATTGTAATCTATGGATAAATTACGCTTCCATATGTAGGTGTTAGCCTAGAACAACAGGTGAAAGACTATACCACCTTTTCTCCTAACTTAGAACAGATACACAGAGAGGATTGGATGCTTACCTGTTTCAGTCGCTTCCAAATGGCTCCTTTCTGTCGCTTCCACTACAGCTTCAAATTCAAGCAGTTTTTTTGGCTGAATGCTTCTTGCAAGAAAGAACACTAAAACAATAGAAGATGCTATAATATAGATATCTATTCAAGCTAGTTAGCTAAATCAGTTAAGAATAAACTACATTCTTCAACCAAGATCTTACAATATGGAAAATCAAAGTAAACATAGATGCATGTAGGGAAAAACAAGAAGTACTCTTTATTGATGATAGAAGGAGAGGTTACAACCTAGTGACTGATTTGAAGTGACCTTCCAACAGAGTTCCCTAGTCTCATCATAGCATAAATCTCTCTAGTAGCAACTCCACAAATAAAATTCTCTATTGAAAATTCTCCAGCATCTCTCTACTCAAATTCTTCCTCCTCAAACACTTAGAACTGTGTTCAATTTATAGATGAACTATAGGTTGTTTTGCAATAAATTTCATTCCAAAAAAATGCATGACATGTTTCCAGTCATGTAGATGTCAAATGGATACTTGGATCTGAAGCTTGACACATGTGAACCCTTCTAGAAGACACTGGCCAAGTGGAGATTCCAAAACAATGAGAATTTCTCTCCCAATGTGACCAACGCACCTTTTAATGTCGGGAAGTGCTATGCATAGCAGCCTTGAATGGGGCTACTTGCATATGCAACACACTTAGGCCCCTTAGAGCCTGGGTTGGTGAGCTCTCATATGTTTAATAATAAGCTTCAAACCATGGAAAAATCCTTTCTTGATGAAAGTATTGTTTGATTCATGTTGTTTCTTGTCTTAGGGCATATAGCCACTGAGATGATAGGGAATGATAGACCCTTGATCATCGGTTCTGGAGATGATGCCTAGTTAACCAGGTCATTGGGAATGTTACCCAAATTGACCTATAAAAACATGGAGTTTTCACAAGGGAAGGAGAAGAAGAGTTGCAGCACTCACGTTTACAATTTCTTGAGGACAAGCAACATTTGGGAGGGGAGGACAGTAATATTCCCAACTAGCTTTCAGCTAGTTGGAATATTAAATTTTGTTTTTTCTTCTTAGTTAAAAGAATAAGAGGGTAGGGAGACCCATAAATCTCCTTAATAGGAATAAAAACTCTCCTAATGTGAATGGGGGTCATCAAAGTAGCTGGATTAAGCACCCTTATGTGTGAATAGGGGATGAAGCATGTGGACTGGGTCAACTTTGACCAAATCAATAGTGCTGGTATGGAGGGAGTGGACATTCATTGAGAGACATTGTAGTTTTGGAGGGAGATTCCTTGCATGGAAGTAGTGGCTTTAATGAGTAGGGCCAAGGGTGAGGAAGCTCACCAAGCAAATAAGGAATGGGATGGTAGCCATGGAAATCAGGATTGATTATTATTTTGTTTATGGTCTGGATGACTTGTTTCTCTCTTTAGCTGTTTAGCAGAGACTGCAGTGCTGTTTAGCACAAGGGAGTTCCCGAGCGGGAATTCCACCCTCATCCTTGGGGGAATTTGAGTGCCCAATCAGGAGAGGTGGTTGAGCTGCATTTCAAGATTCGGGCATCCAGACAAAGCTTCAGTATTATTATACAGTGTATTTTCTTCCAGATTTGTGTTGAGTTGCAGGGAAAAAGTTGTGGAGGGTTTGCAAGGCCATTTTCTGAGCTTGTGTTTCAGTGGAGAGGTAGCCTTTCCATTGGGAGGACAACAAGAAGGGTCCTTGGGAATTATAACATCATTTGGCACTAGGCCAAGCTACCACCATCACCTACAACACAGTTTTAGTCCATGACTGCGTAATTTCAAAGATCAGTTGCAGGGGTGGTTTCAGTGCATGATTTGGGGAGTTAGATCTTCAGTGGAGGGATCAACCTTTCACTCATAGAATTTATTGGAGGAGATCCACATATTTCTACATTAGCTTCAGCCATATCTTCCCAGCTATTTTGCTGCAATGAATCTTCAGCCCTAGGGTTGCAGTTCACCATTGTATTTTTGATATATTTCCAGAGACTCTCTTGGGTTGTCTTGGAAAGTTGATATAGAGCCTTGATATTCATGCCTAGCATCTATTGAGGCATATATCAATTCTTTTGTATCATTTTATATCCCCATGCTATAGCTATGTTCACTATGACTGCGTTGTAGCACCTCTCTGACATTTTACATAGCAACAACACTTCACTTTTGGGAGTGTTTGTTTATTGGAGGCTTGTTTTCTTATGTCATGTGATTTGAGCCTCGATATTTTGTACTAATTTGCTGCTGGTATTCATAATATAATGGCTCCATATTGGTCTCCTATGTTTATGCATTGATATTCACTGCTAATTTCCATTATTGTGTTCATTATTGCCGCTTTTCCTATTTTGGAATATTACATCCAAATGGGATAAAACCACCAACTCTTTTTATACTGAGTCTTCAATTTCTTTACATTAATTTTTAGGCCCTAACCTATGGGAGGAAACTACCCCAAAAATATACAAGCTGCCACTTTTAGCAGTCTACAACCTAATTAAGGAATCAACCTCAAGCTTCAACCAATTTTTCACTATAGGCTACAAATTGATTGAGGCTCCAACCTTAGCAATGAGTAGGATCCAACCACAACAATGAGTAGGCTCAACTGCAAGGAAACTATCACAATATGAAAATTTTGCCACTACTATAAAAATTTCCACAGTTCCAGTCATTGCATCTACTACACAAGCTAAAACTACTACAGTGCCATACAACCTGGAACCACTAAATTTCCCTGTGCCAAAATGTCAGATCAATCACTCCTGCTAGTTGTCATACATTTTCCTCTATTATTCTTCGATAAGAACTACAATCTAGTCATACAAAACCCTTATGTATAACTTGTTATCTTCGTGTATTCAACATACCTACAACACGCTCATGGATTTTCAAGAACATATAATATCTTTTGGTCATCAAATATGAGTCAAAACTATGTCAAACCCCTATAGTTGTGTCCATCTATGAGTCCTTATTGACTAACTTCTTCCATATCTCAATTTGGATAAATAATTCTCTCAAAAATAAAGAATAATCATATATAAATTGTTAGATATTATACAAATTGAGAATTTCTGATCACCTTCAAAGCAACTCACTAGATTCTACCACTAGCCATAAAAGTGTAAACAATGCTACAAATTGCAACCAATTATAAGAAAAAAGTTAACGTGTAATACACCAAGACTCGAAAAAATAACCTTGTCCTACCGTCCATAGTGCACTCCTAATTTATCTATGAAATGATGCTTTCCATATCGCTTTTCCGAAATGATTTTGTCATAGAGCAGTTTTAAAACGTAATGACAGGGGATTCAACCCCATGTATCGCGTTACAAATTAATGGGTAGAATTTTGAATTGATTTGTTTATCCTTGTGCTATGGACTTTGGTCACATAACCTCTTCCAATAATATTATCAATGATGCCTCTAAGGTCCTTTCGATGTTCCACATCGATATCCTAAAAATGGAAATATCTCCCAAAGGTTGCAGGACGAACGAGATTGCACTCGGTAACTCACAACCAAAATTTAATAGTTTTGAACAATATTTTGATGTAATTAGATCTCTGTAACATATTATAATGAAACCAAAACTTTCCAATTAAGAACAACCAAAAACAATCTAAACCAAATCACAATGTCCTAGAACTAGGTAGTGTTGTTTTTGAACCAGATTATCTAAACTTTGCAAATTGTTACATATCATAAAACTGATATTAAATGTTGATTCATTTGAGTTTCATACATATGGAATATATACACAATGGTGGTCCCAAGCTAACCATATGACCAGTGCTCTAAATCCAGAGTCAACATATCCAAAATCAATGTGAATGTTTATATGCCCACAGGAAAAATACAAGAACCCATTTTCTCATGCAACCATGACCATATGACCTAGACCCAAGGGGCCTTGGTCACTTTCCTGATGATTTTATCATGACATCATCGAGCCACGTGGAATCGTGTGAGGGTTGCCATGGGTCACTTGTTTTTTGCCTTTTCACCAATCCAAAGTGGTCATTCGGCACTGCCACATGGAAGCGCCTAGTGGTGTCACATCAGTGTGCTAACGTAAGCAAGATGATGTATCCTACTAAGTGTGAAACTATCCCACATGTCACTCATCGATAGGTCCACATCATCGTCAAATAAAAAATTCCCACATGTCATCATCTAGTTGATCTGATGGCATTGGTTAAACATCGAGCATATGTACCTTCATCGGGTAGTTGACCCACTTGAAGCGTGATTTATTATCCCAATACTTGCATGTATTTTAAAATCATTAACAAGTGTGAAAATCCATGTAATCATCACTATTGATCATTCTTCTCAATGGTAGATTCGATCCAAACTTGCAGACAATTTAAAATTTTTTATTTTTGGGTTTGGCCTCATTGTTTGGCCTTTCAATTTTTTCCCAACTAATATTGATTTTTAATTGGCCATAAATTCTCAAATGGGAGGATTTTTTCTGAGCATAACATATCGTTGGAAAGGTATTGACAAGTTATATACAACTATGTTATTTGCAGGATATTTTGAGCATACTAAATTCATCAAAAAATTGAATAACTTCAAGAACCCATATCTTCATGTAAGGAGACCTTGCAAGGGATCAAGCTATCATACTACTTCATGAATAGTCTTGCTAGTTCTTAGACTAACAAGTATGGTCTTGTTGTTAGTGTCCCATACATCCCCTTTAACATTAATTGCACCTTGTTGTCATCAATGACAACATGAATATTCTTGCTACTTCTTATCATCAAGCATGATCCTATTGTTGGTGTACCATACGTCCCCTTTAACATCAATGACACCTTGTTGTCATCAATGACAACACTATGTGCAACAATCTCCCCCCTTATCATTGATGGAAACACTCTTAGACATTGTTGGTCATTATATGTCAAATAAAATGAAAGGCTTCTCATATGTAGATGAATATTTCAAACTTCCAATGTTTAAATGTAATACCTACAATCTATCCTTGTTACATCAATGTCTACAATATCTCCCCTTTTGATATCAATGGAAAAAGGGTCATGGATATCTGTAGAGAGCTATCAAACAGATGAGTACCTATTCCCGAATGATCTCGTGGATCTATGTTAGCACCATGCTCCTTTATTGCTAACATATAGTCTCCCCCTGAGACCATGCTTTCACCCCAGGATCATACTACCGTTGTTGTTGTACTCCCCCCAAGGTCATTCTCCAATCTTAATGTATAGGAATATGTTATATCCTTACATCCTTTTTACATCTAAGGTATCACCATAAAAAACATAAACCACATACCTCCTCCATAATTGATTCTTCAAGATTTGAAGAATTCCTTTATAACACTTTGAAATGATAATGAAACAAATCTTCCAATGAGGAAGAGACTACTCTCATATTTTTTCAAATATATTCAAATTTTTCCCTTCGGAGTGTCTTGGTAAATATTTCAACAATATGCTTCTTGGTTGAAATATATTCTAATATGACTAAATTTTCGGCAACTTATTTTCTCAAGGAGTGACATTTAATTGGAATATGCTTTGTTTTTCAGTGAAATATTAGATTTTCTGAGATATCGATTGCATTGGTGTTATCACACATGATAGCCACAGGTTGATCATCTCGTGCTTGAATCTATTTCAAACTCTGCTTTAACCATATCACTTCAGTATAAAATGATACTGTAATAATGTATTCATCTTCTACAATGGAGAGAGAGATAGATGATTTCTTCTTGCCGTGCCATAAGACCAAACATTTTCCAAGGGAAAATGAACCCCCACTAATGCTTTTATTTTCATCCATAATTTCTACCCAATCTTCATTAACATAAGATTTAAGAGAAAAATTAGTTCCATGTGGATACGATAAGCCATAATCTACGGTTTCTTGAAGATATTTGAATATTCGTTCAACCACATTTGCATGAGATGATTTAGGAGATGATTGAAATATTCCTACTAATTCCACAACCTACATAATATCTAATCTTTATGTCATTAAATAAATAATACTTCAAATCATGGATCTATACATGGTTTGATCTACTTATGGACATTCATCCTCTTTTCTTAATTTACACCCTATTACCATAGGAGTACTTACAGGAGCACAAGTTTCCATTCCAAACTTTTTCAACATTTCTTTAATATAATTTGTTTGAGATATGAAGATGTATGACTTTAATTGATTACCTTGTATACCAAGAAAAAAGATAATTCCCCCAACATGGACATCTCAAACACTTTTTTCATATTGTTTGCAAATTTCTTATTCATGGAATCATCGTTACTCCCAAATATAATATCATCTGCATAGAGCACAAGGATTATCATGTTACCTCCTTCATTCTTGATGTAAATATTGCTCTAAGCTAACTCCCAGTTGAAACCTTGTTGATGAATATAAGCATCCAACCTATAATACTACGCCCCAGGAGCATGTTTTAAACCATACAGTGCCTTCTTTAGTTTACATAAAAAATCTTTGTTTATGTTAACTGAAAGCCTTCTGGGTTAGACTTATTCCTTTAGTTCACCATTTAGGAAATAGGAAAAATACAAGAACGTTTTGATTTCCTCTCGATGAGCCACAAGAGAAAATGTTTCACTAAAGTTAATTCCTTCAACTTTTGCATAACCCTTGCACACAAGTCTTACTTTAATTCTTACTACTTTTCCATGCTCATCAAGTTTGAGTCATGAATACCCACTTAGTTCCAATTATATTTTTTGCCTTTTGGCCTTGGAACATATTCCAAAATTTGATTTTATCAATTTGATTCAATTATTTAGTCATGGCCTTGACCTAGTGCTCATCGTTGTTGGCTTGGGAAAAAAATTGTGCTCCATTAAAGATAAAAAGGATATGTTTTCTTGAGATGATTCATTTGAAAGTTTTCTTCTAGTTTGAACACCTGAATATTTATTACCCAAATCTGATCATTCGGATGATTATTTTGTACATACCTAGATGGAGTATTCTAATGCATAGGATCATGATCTTCTCTATTAAATTATTTAAACTCTTCATATTATTGATCTTTCGATGGGGATTCTTGAAATATATCTAGGTTAAGTTGGGCCAGATGAAGAGTTTCATTATATGGAAATTATTCATCTACTTCTACATCAATACTTGCAGTTACCTCTCAGGTTCTCTTGTTATAGCATTTGTAAACCTTGTTTTGATAGGTGTATCCTAGAAAGATACCATTGGGAGATAAGTTGAAAATACAAGTTGAAAAAGTGGGTTTTTCTTTTTTCCCTATAGAAAGCATCACATCACAAAGAGACACAATTTTTTTGGTGGAAACCCAAATGGGAGAAAAACACCAACTTTTCTCCTTCCTAGTCTTCAATTTCTTTACATCAATTTGTAGGCCTCAACCTGGAGGAAACTACCCCAAAAATACACAGTATGCCACTTGCAGTAGGCTACAACTTGGTTGAGGTACTAATCGTGAAGATGCAAGTAGTTGCTCACTGTAGGCTGAAAAATTATTAAGGGTGCAGCCTCCTTCCTCTTCTTCCTTGTAGACCTCTATTTCATCTTATTTTCAAATTGGATCCACTGTCATATATCACTATATATGCATATAAGAAAATTTTCACAATCAACAAATATTTCTACCACCATAAACACTCCCACTGTTCCAATCACTATCTCTGCTACAAAACATGAAACTACGACACTGCCTTGTACCAAAATTTCATATCAATCGCTCTTGTTGGTTATCGTATTGTTGCTTATATTTTTCTTCAACAAGAATGTTGGCAATATGGCTCTAGTGTTGTCCTTGATGGAAACCCACAACGATGTCAATCTAAATATTATATTATCACATGTGGCCCCGTGTGTTCAATTTTGGATTGATATATGATGTCTTCATATTGATTAATTGTTTGATATATTTCATAGTGAAATATTGATGTAATACTTATGTGCTTGATTAGTACAGGATTGATGTTTCAATACGCTTACATGGGGGATCAACCTGGATGTTTATCTTTATGATGGTATTAGATTTTGATGTCATGACAATACCATACTTATGTGATGTGCCACCTTGATGATTTTTGAGATACAAAGGTTAAAATTAGTTGTGCATATGTCAAAGAACATAGGGAAGAATTTGGGCAAGTCCTGGCCTAAGCAGAGAAGGTCTTCTCTTATGATCTACCCCAGTCGCACAAAATAGGGCTTACGAGTGCATCCATATAGCTCTGGTTGCATGGAATCAAGCTTGTGGGTGAGGCTAGAGGCCTCCCAGCCACATGGAGGAAATCTTGTGGGTGTGACTAGGCTTGTATATGGAAAAATAAAAACTATGAACAAAAACCAGGGTTTTTCCCACACGAATTCGTGTGCGCAGAATGATTGATTTGGTTAACATTTTCCTTAGTTGTTTCGTCTATGGTATTATGAAAAACAAAGTAAGTTTCTTGAGGTATTGATATGTTTTTTAAATTTTTTTGATGAAAGTGTGCACTAAAGTCAAGAGGAGTCTTAGATATGAAGAAATGGAGCAATGCTATACTTGTTTGTTTCTTGTTGTTGGTTGTAGAGATCAAAATTATTTTTGGCAGAATTTGATGTAGGATTTTATGCAGTACTCAGTAACCCAACCTTGCAACAAAATTCTTGTAGCGAAAGTAATCTTTGATTTTATCTAATGACAAAGATATATTACAGAGAGGATTAATATTTTGTTTAATTTCGGGGTTTTTTGATCTAGTTATCGAAAAATAGATGACAAAAATGATTCAAACGTGTGTTGTGGATCCAAAACGCAGAAAGAAAACAATGAAATTGTCTTAATTGATTTAATGTCTTGTTGCAACATGGGTAATGTGTAGAATGTTGTCTCCAAGGGTTATATTCAAGGCTATATTCGAAATATGATGCAGAGGTCTGATTTTGCAAAGATATGTATGCTTGATCTTGCTAAGTGACAATGAATTATCTTTTTATCTTCCTTTGATTTATCTATAAGAAGAGACAATGAATCTTGTGCTCATATGAAGTATTTGTAGTTTGGAGAGTTATCCTTCCTAATTGTTGCAAAATAGTGAATTTTTATTCAAAAATAATCTCTAGCATATATATTCATTAGAGACTCATTTTGTCCTAATGGGTTGATAACGATTTGGGTTACAAACAATGTTATCTATTCATATAGTGTAGAATTTTTTTTGACAGAAGAGCATATGACTTTTTATTGATAAAGACTAATAATACTTGACAGTGAGAATGCATTGTATGTCTTGATATGATCATTGGGGCTAGTAGGACAGTGAAGGGTTGCTTCTTAATATTGTTGCCTGCTATGTTGAAAATTGGCCTAGATTCCAATAATACTTATGACGGATTTCCTTATGAAAATCTTGGGTTGATGAGCATGAGATATGCTTGAAAGATGTGACTTGAAACTTGTTATTTGATAGTTTGTAACTTGATTGATGAATATATGGCTTGGTACTTGACAGATCTTGGGCATTATTCTTGATAGTTTGTGTTGACATTTTTATGGATGGGTATTGACTCAGCTGTAGAAAATTTGGAATTACCTTATTTGTTGCTTGTTAGGTATTTGAATTGATGGCTAGTTGACTTGGTTTGTCAGTGTTATGATTGCAGAGACATATTTGTATTCATTATCGATACTTAACATTTTTATTGCATGGATATATTATTGAGAGGATTTACTTGACATAGTGATTGAAATTATTTTCATTAGGATATTGGATTATTCAAATATTCAGTAATTGGCATAGTTGGTTTGGTATTCGGTATTGATTAAGTACTTGTATTTGGTGATTGGTTTTCTTCAATATTCATTGTTTTGATGATTCAGTGACTCAGTTGGTTTACAGTGCTTCAGTGATTCAATATTCAATGATTCAATATATTATGCTATTAATTTTGGCATTCAATTGGTATATTGGTTTGAGCTTATTGTTGGTGTGGGTCTAGTTTGAAAATTGATGAAAGGTGGCCTACATGTTTTAATGTTTGTTTGAGGAAGGTGGATCCAATGTGAAACATTCTGAAACATAGTCCATGAGGTGTTGAGGTTTGGATTCTTCAGTGAGGGGATCAGAGCTTCCTTCCAGTGGTAATTGGAAAACTTATTGAGGGAGTACAAGCTTCCTTCCGGTAGGAGATGATAAACATGATCAAGGGGTAGTAGCTCCCATCCAGTGGGTGTTGGAGAATGAGTGGAGGTTTTAGCCTCCTGTAGGTAGGATATTTTGTGCTAGAAATATTTTGCATCAGTGAAATACCAATATGTAATGAAGCTATTTATATAATAAGAAAGAAGAAAGATACGCCAACAATAGTGGTTTTCTCCCACATTGGATTTCCGCCTAAAATTATGGTGTTCTTATGTGATTGATGTGTTCAAGTGTCCTTATGTGATTGATGTGATTCATGGTTTACATTTTTTATTCTTTTTTTTTCTCATGGTTTATTGAATATGTTCACAAATATAACACAATAACTTGCTAATGAATTAACATATAAAGATAAATGTGAAATGAAAGCATGTGTTAAGTTTAATTAGGAATAAAATATTGATTCACCTCCCTCGGTGTTTATAACAATTGGTATCAGAGCAGTTCACTCCAGTAGAATCTTATCCACTTGAGAGTGGATTAGAGACAATGGGATGGAAGCATAAGAAGAAAACAGCACAAAGGAAGAGGAAAAATCAGGAAATCAGTGACAGTGATTTATCTTATGTCGTGGAAATATCAACAATCTTAGATCAAGGACAAACTATATTGTAAGATGTCAAAAAATATTCAGATTCAAGCGCACCTTATTTTATGTTGATCAAGAAAGAGGAATATAGTGATCAATAATCATTAGGTATTGGATATTGTTATAATTGCAGTTTGTTTCCTTGTATATATAGTGATAATGATAATAAATCAATTGAAATTTCTCTCATGGGTAGAAGTGAAAGTAATCATTCTGCAGAGAAACCAGATTAAAAAATAATGGCCCTATAAGTAGAGATTAAAAAGTTCACAACGAGAATAGAGGTCATAAAAAATTATTATAACATTTTAATGAAAGGGATTGTTCCCAAAAAGAAGAAATTATCAGATTAAAGATTCAGTTGGAGTAAGGAAGAAAATTTGAAGAAGGAATGAGGAAGGAGTATAAGGAAAAGGAAGATCAGTGTCAAAGATTGGAAGATGAAGTAGCTTCATTGATAAATGAATTCCTAAAGAAAAACTCTCAGCTAAAGGAGGCAACGAGAACTGAAGAAGATGCAACAATTAAGGAGCTTAAAGAAAGAACTAGTTATTATGAAGGACTAGAAGAAAAAATCATCTCTCACAAATTTGATCTTGAAAATTCAAACAAACGATATGCAGAGATACTTCAAGTTTTTCAAGAACAAGAAAAATAGTTCATCAAGCTAAGAACTCAATTGAAAAGTCAAGAGGAGAAAAATAAGTTTAGGTAAGCATGTTAGAAGGTAAATTAGTAGAAAAATATAAGAAATTAAGATTTCAAAATAGCTCAAAGATATTGGATAATATTCTTAATAGTCAAAGGTTTCGCTGCATTAAATCCGGTCATGGTTTTCATGAACTTGTAAATGGAGAATCCAACTCACAAGTTTGTGAAAACAATATGAAGACTAACAAAACAAACTCTAAAAATTTTGGTTAACCAAACCATCAAATAAGGAAAGGAAATTTTCAAAGGAAATCATTTTCTCCCAATAATAGAAACAACAATTGATTCTCTCCTTTAAACAATGATATTGAATTTTTTATCTGTCATAACTTTGGACACATTGCATCCAATTGAAGAAGTAGATTCATAGCAATATCGTCAGCTCCTAGGTACTCAAGTTTCTTTGAAGGATATTTTTTTACATGCAATGTATTTGGTCACAAGGATATTGATTGCAATAGAAGAAACATGAAGCAAAAATATTGTGATTCTATTTCTCCATTCTCTAGTAATGTAAGGTGTTATACATGTAACAAGTTTTGACATGTAACAAAATAATGCAAGAAAAACACAATGAACTCATATGTAAAACAAAGCACATAGACAGGCAAGAACAGTGTTGGACCCACCAACAATCCTCAAATTAAGAAGAATGAGGAAGAAAAAGTAAGGTGTGGCATTTCTCTATGTGAATTTAAAGAATAAGATCAATGGTACATTGATAGTGGATGCTCTCATCACATGTCTAGAAATAAGGATAAATTTATCTCCCTTAATAAAAACAAGAGTGGTAAGATTATTCTTGGAAATGGTTCATCTGCAAAGTTACTAGGAATGGGTAATGTTAATATTGATGTTAAGAATTGAGAAGAAACTAATGTATTATTGGTTGAAGGGATATATAAAAACATATTAAGTGTGGGAAAAATAGCTTATAAATGGAATGTAATTATTTTTACATCAAGTGGATGTAAGAGTATAGAAGAAGACACTCAAGAAGTTATAGAAAAAGGTTTATGAAAAAAAGATAAATTGTATGTACTAAAGAAGAATACAGATAGAAAGAAGAGGTCAAGGTCCTCTTCTTTAGATTCAAAGTAAAGGAAAATCTCCCCCACTACAATCTGTTATATTTGATGAAAGGACTACAAGAGTGCATATGGAGAAATCAGATCCAAAGGATTAGTGGCACATGATCTTAGGGGGAGCCTTGCATTGATGATGGTTTCATATATTGTTATTTTTAGTGATGATTTATGCTACTAATGTTTCATATGTGATGTACAGGATAAGATATGACATGTTTAGGGGGAGCTACTCATTTGATTCTAAAATTTTATTGTTGGAATTATGGTTATGACTATTGATATATACATCTATTGTGATAAGTATTGATTGGCACGGGTTCAAGGGGAGCTTATCTTATGCTTCCAATGGTTTATTATTGGTTCAATATGGTTAGCATGGGCACATCTAATATATCATTACTACTATTTCCATTGGTAAATTTCTTGCTATTGAAGGATAAATGTTGATGTCAGTCTTCTTATATTGATGTTATGGTTGATTATTGGTGTCGCTCAATTTTCTTGCATATCTTAATGGTGATTGAAAAATGGGTTGATATTTGATATCAATGTTATACTTCATGGACATGGTTATTTCAAAGTTTTATATCTTGGCTAAGGATTGGTTGAAATGCTAATGTTGATGGATATCATGATGAAAATGAAGATGGTCTTGTGATACAACTTGTTGATGGAGCATGGTTAGTTGAGCCATTTGTTTCACACCAGAAAATTAGACATAATATTGCACATGACAAGGGGAGTTATTCTCTTGGTTTGGTTAAGCACTTTTCACTAGACGTCAAAGGGGGAGAGAAACTTAGTGTTTTGTAGAAGGTTTCCATCAAGTCCAAAGGGGGAGATTTTGGCATTATGTCTCTAGTGTTATCCTTGATGGAAATCCAAAATGATGTCAATCTAACCATGATCTTATCATAGTGTGGTCAATGTGTTACGTTTTATATTGATATATTCAATGTCTTCATATAGATTACTTGTTTGATATATGCCATAGTGCAAGATTGATGTAAGACTTGTGTGCTTGATCAATACAAGATTGATGTGACAATATGCTTACATGGAGGATCAACCTGGATTTTTATCTACATGATGGTATTATATGTTTATTTCATAGAAGTTAAATACTTATGTGATGTTCAAGGAAAATTTTAAGAACCCCCCTAAATTTATAAGTATAATAAATGGGCGAATCCCCATGATACATAGGAAAAATGGAAGGTGATTTTATCAATAATATAATATGTATATATTTTTTTTTGGCGAATCTCTCACCAAATTATATTATCTTGTAAAATCATGGCGAATTTTTCACTGAATTATAAAATCTTGTAAGATCTTGGCGAATCTTTCACTAAAAAATAAAGGCTTTGTAAAGGGCTAGCAAATTTCATAATGATTATTTCTTGTAGTGACTTGAAGCCTTGTTAAGCAATCCATCAAGAACCAAAAACAATATATTCCTTATAAGTATATTCCTTATATGGAATGTAAGGAATATAAATCCAATTAGGTTTAGCCCAAGTGGTAGGTAGAAATCCTACATGTGACGAAGTGATGAAATCATAATGAGTATTTCTTGTAATGGCTATGAACCTTGTTTTCCAAGCAATCCCTCGAGGACTGAAATATGTATATTCCTCATATGAAATATAAATATTTTTATAATGTATTGGTATATAAAGATATGAGCGAGGAGTGGGAAATGAGCCATGAGAAGTCCTTAGAATATTGATAGGAAGAAGATAAGTGAAAAAAATAAAAAAGGTAAAAAATGCAAAAATGGAGAAGAAATACAGGGGAAAATGGTGAAAAAACAAATTTATAACCCAGGGGAGGAACACTGATTAGAGATAGTGAGGGAAGATTTTCCCTTAGCCTAGGGGTAACAAAGGAAGACATTAGAACTATCACTTATGAAAGTGTAGTTAAATAAACATTAAGCTCTATACCAATCATGAGAGGGAGGAAATATGGGAAATAAATGCAAGAACAAGAATTTAAATGGAACAAAGCATTGGGATTACAATCCTTGCTCACCAAGTTTGGATACTTCCTTTGAGGCCTATTGAAAATTCAGGTTTGATCTATCTATGTATCTTGTTATCTAATTAGTTTGTAAAATAGTTTCCAAGTAGCTATGTTAGAACTTAGAGCATGGATTTTGTGAAAAACAAATTCACCGTCCTGCCCATCTTGAGATGGAGATGGACGGATATGAGTATTGCTGATATAATTCTCCCATTTTTTTGTTGTAACAAGTTGTATAGGTACAACTACAATCCCATAATTTTAGTTAAAACAATATCCATTAGTGCAAGAAAAAATGTTTGATGTTTTCACCTTGCCCTTTTTATCCCTACCGATGTTTAATAAATCCAAGGATAAGATGGATTTATGTTAGTTTATAGTTTCATAAAATTTAAATATAGAAATTGAAATAAATATGATGTCATTTCATTTTTATTTTATGGTGAAGTCTTTAAATAAATAAGATGCCGAATCTTTTTTTTTTTCATTTTTTATTATTATTGACACAACCACACATGGGGATCTCCCCCACCCTAGACTATCAAGCACCTTTCTTCTGTTGGCGCAAAGAATAAATATATCATGAAAAAATTCTGGTTCTTACCCCTTTTGAACTTGGAGGCCGGTTACAATTAAATAACAAAAATTCAAGCTCTTCTAGTTGATTATTTATCTTTCATCAACATATCCGCTTGTTATAACACCATTTGGCTACTTTTTAAGAAACCATAAAAATATGACCGATTGCTATGTGAATTTAACTCTCCAAAGAGTCGATGATATGAATATTATTTTAGGCTATACATACCCTTCAGATATTTAAATCTTTTAAGCTCAACATAAACCTTTGATATGTTTCATTAATCTGATCTTTTTCTCCCAATATTCCATCCCTCCACTTGACATACTTCAACGGTCTCCTTTGTGTTGTTATATAGTTAGGTGTTTGTGCTTCAACCTAGATAGCTAATTTTGTATTTGAAGGATATATCTACTTTTCAGTTAATTTTAATTTTGCTTTTAATGTATTTCAGAATCTTCAACGACCTCCTTTATGGAGTTCTATAGCTAGGTGTTTGCGCTTCAAACTAGATAACTAATTTTGTTTTTGAAAGATATGCCACCTTTTTAGATACATTTTTATTGTGCTCTTAATTTATTTCAGAATCTTAACAACACTTCCCTCTTTCCTTTCTAACAAAGAATTAATTTAATTCAGAGTATTGACTGTAGTTGGTGCTAATACCACATTAACATCAACATGGATTTAGAAGTTTCTTAGACTTGATGTTGAATTTATATCTATTGTAACGAGTATAAGGATGTAAATATTTCTCTCTTTTACCAATTTAATCTCTTTTACTTTTGTATACTCACAGTGATCCAAGACTCGATGAACAGAGATGGAAAAAATTGATACAACAAAATTTAGAAGTGTTGTGCCAGAAATATTATTTTTGCATAGTTGATCATCTTGGTCACGCATATTATTTCAGATAGACTCAAGACTTTAATAAGAAAGATGACATTATAACCTGATCCTGCTATGTAGCTCCTTGTTTGATCCATCCTAAATTCATTGAATTTTTTATGTAGGTGAGTTAAAGTGGAACACCTTTGCAACTTAGAGCCTGGAGATTCTGAATTTTATGAACTTCTATTAAGCATTCATGTTGCAGATGGTAGGTGGGATAATGCAAGAAAAGTGAGAAGAGTTAAAAGGCATTGTATTTCAAATGACAGCGAGTTGTAGTTTCGTGGAGTTAAATGACAGTGTATACAAAGTCATTGTGGGAGTTAAATTAACACCTTCAATTTGAGGAATTTTATGAAAATTTGCCAATATTGGCTGAGCATATATGGAGGTGGTAGGTAATGTTTGTAAAACAAGATTTACACTGCATACCAGGAAAACTTCTTGCCTCCTTAGAACTTTGTGAATGTTAATGGTCTCACATAATTGGAATTTCCTAAGATGACTGTGGTCCATTATAAAGCCAATATATAACACCTGTAAAACCCCTTATCACTCCTCAATGATAACAATCTATCATAACCACTAACTTCACCCCTTTCCAAAATCCCCTTAGGTATCTGATCTACAACTGACATTTCCACATCTTGTTGTTGATGATGAACAATATCATCTTCCATGACCTACTTCACAATATTAGGTCAAAATGAAGCCATACTCAGTGTTTCTAGATTCTTCTTGAAACAATAATTCCTCGGAATGAATTCTATCAGTATTAGAAAAAAAAATTCCTATTATTAGGGATGAAATCTTCTTGCCTCCTTAAGCTCTGTGAATGTTAATGGTCTCACATAATGGCCATTTCCTAGGATGATCTTGGTCCATTATAAAGCCACTAGATAAGACCTATAAAACCCCTTATCACTGATCAATGATAACAATCTATCATAACCACTAACTTCAACCCTTTCCAAAATACCCATAGGTATCTGATCTAGAACCTACATTTCCACGTCTTGCTGTTGATGATGAACAATCTCATCTTCCTTGACCTCCTCCACAATAGACCCAATTGAAAGCATAGTATTTGAGATCAGAGAAATAGGATTTTTGACCAACATCTAATTTCAATATCTCTTTAAAATATTTGGATTACCCATAACCATATTTAACCAAAAAGTGAAATCATGGGTTCCTATAATTGTTTGAGACATCACTTTGGATAACATTCAAATAGCACTAAGATCTTATCCTTGGATAGCACTGATATAACATTGAGATCTTATCCTTGGGATAGCACTGAGATATCATTGAGATATTATTTTTGGGATAACGCCGAGATTGCAGAAACACCATGAATTGGATAGAACCGAGATCTATGGCATCATGGTGCCAAGGCCCAAGACTCTAGAATCATCATGAATGAGATAGTCACCAAACTGTGATATCAATTAACCACGGTGGCACCGAATTACACTGAGATCCTTACTGTGATATAGTACCAAGACAGTGAGGGAATGTCACTGTGGCATCACAAAAACTTTTCCTAAGTTCTCTGCTCTAGTATGCATTGTAATATCAGCAATTACACCGAGATTATGTGTACCCTTATCCGAGCCTCTTCCTGAAATGATAATCAAACTGTTGACTGTAATTTTCCATCCAAATTTCAGTGTGTGATCGTATCCTTGGGATAGCACTGATATATTCCTTGACCTCCTCCATAGTAAACCCAATTGACAGCCTAGTATTTGAGATCAGTGAAATAGGATTTTTGACCAACACCTAGGTTCAATATCTCATTAAAATATTTGGATTACCAACAACCATATTAAACCAAAAATTAAAATCATATGTTCCTATAATTGTTTGAGATATCAAATCTCTAACTGGTAATTTCATTGATCACTACATTCAAGGCTCACTACTTCGGAAATAACAGTGCTCTCCCCATGGTAGTTAAAATGGTGTGACAATATACAACATTAAATATTTTGTAGATAATACTGTCTCCATGACCAGCCCAAATTATTCCTTGATGCAAAATTAAGGTCAGAAACATATTAGTTGCATGGGTGGAAGTCCTCTATCTCACATTTTAGGTTCTTTGGATCGACACACTTGTATCATGAAAGACATGACGTATATCACCTGTCTGTTAGAATCCTCATAGGAATTTGGTTTGCTACTATGTAACGTTTTAGGGGTATCATATCTATGACCCCCCCTCTCACCAAGTGACTAAGCATCCTAATGCTATCTTTGATGAGCCTTTTCATGGTGACTGCTAGGATCTCTTTTATAGCTCCTTTCTGGTGATGAATCTCAACATGTATCCATGGAACATACATCTTCTTCTCTTGTTGGGTTGCTTGTTGATGACTTGCAGCTGGTTGTAGTGAACCTTTCCACATTTCCATCTTGGGTTGGTCCACCTATACAAATTTCAAACTCCTCTGAGTTCATCCTTTGTAGTTATTTAATAGTCTATGGGGAGTCAGGGCTAAAGGGATTACTTCATCAACTAGTACATCCTATCCTTTGGATGTTTCTTCCATCCTTCCCTTACTAGAAGAGGTCATCATTGTTGGTACTTAATCTTGAGGTTTACAACCTAGCAATGCTTCTCCTTCCAGAATGTAGTGATGCCCAACTTTGGGATGATACTGTTCATGTGGATGTATAGCAGTTTGATGATGATGGTAACAAACCCTCTACTACACCAGCACGTGCTCAAAGAACTTCAACAACCAATAGGCTTCACAATAATAAGCCATGTATTCAGATTCAATAGTGCTCCCGAAGTAACAGAACCAAGTAATATAACACTAGGTGTGCATTCATCATACTACCAACTGAGTTAGTATTAGAATATCCATGGAATATTATATCCCGACAGTGAATTTCTGACCATAAGTAATAGCATCATAGAGATATCTCAACAAGCAACTATCCCCTATGTATAGATCCACACAGAGACATATGATAGGTGTTTATCAAGAGCGCCAGGGATCAACAACTTCTCCATCTCATCATATCTTTAAGTGCATCAGGGCTAGGGCTAGGTCTTTAGATATTTAACTTCTAATTTCTTTGTAGCCTCTAATGTAACACGGATATGAGCCATCATACTTGTCATAAAAAAAATATTGGGCAAGAAAAGTCATGATGGATTTTATAGCTCCCTCTGAAGCCTTGCTATGCATCAAATTATCCAATCCATGAGGTGACTTTCTTTGAGCATCCATATCTATAAAACCATTCTTCATGAGATCTTGGCTCAATGCAATCAAGATGTCAGAGTCAAGGATTTCTTCTTGTCAAGACATAGAATTTTTCATGAACTTTCTTCATGGTACCTCTTTCATGCTGATAAGGGTTATTATAAAGAACTAATCCAAAGGGTCATGTTCTTCTTCTTCTCGGAGTTCTTCAAACATGAAAGCTTCAAGTGTGCTACACCCCTGCAATTTATTTTTCTAGTAGATCTTTGTAGCTTATTCATAGTATATAATCTATCCAAAGGTTAAATCTATCTTCTTCACAAATTCGTTTGTGAACAAAGCTCTATATAAATTGTCACCAATTTACTGAGGCTACAACATACTGCTATTGTACTGTAATGATCTTATACATAATGCAGGACAAAAAAAAATTGAATATGCTGAGAAGCCATTAGAATTAATGCCATATATAACTGATAAGGTATATGTGTTGTTGTTCCATTTTCTGCCATATGTCACAGGATTGCATTCTAAATCATATCATTGCTGCCAGTGGATTTTTGCAATCCATTGTTTCTGCTAATACTATCATTTTTCAACATCCACTTCTGCTAATTCTCTTACTGGCATTCTTCCTTCATCATACCACTATTCCACTTTTGTCCAATCATATCTATTGCGTACATTTATTGTCAAATTGTCACAGACATGTTGTCTAAATGTCACTTACATACCAGGATTTTGGCTGCACATGTATCAAAGGATTGATTGACATATGCATTATTGTCTGATGCATATATACCAAATTTACTTAGACCAAGAACCCATCTTTGAAAATATATTAATTCCAAGCAAGGTTTACTGTTGATTAAGGTGAGACTATCACCCTATTATTTTCAAGAGATAATACTAGTGTGATTGTCTCTCATTCAAGGTCAATTCTATACAATTATTGCATCTGAGTTAATAAGAACTTGCTCAAAGAGCTTCAACAACCAATAGGCTTCACAATAATAAGCCATGTATTCAGATTCAATAGTGCTCCCAGAGTAACAGAACCAAGTAATGCAACACTAGGTGTGCATTCATCATACTTCTTGTGTGTTTTGCACTTTGCTCCAGGAGTTCCTCTGATCTAGCGGTACAATCAGGAAACCCAATAAATGGTCATTCTTAGAATTGATTTTATTATTCATATGCCATATTTTCATTTTGATACACAATTTCACAATACCCTAGGAATTTTTGTATTTTTTGTAAACTCTTTAGCTAATAGTGCAATAACTGATTTTTCATTTTCCCTTTTTCTTTGTTTTATATATTTACTTGTGGGATGGGATGTCTAGAACGGCTGAGACAGACGTGGGGAACCAAAAAAACATTCCTTTTACTTTATTAAAATTGAATCTTCTTGAGTTGTCTTTTTTGAAAGAGCTGAATGAATTGATTGCAAAATTGCGTTTTGCAAACCATTTCAAATATTGTTATGCCAGGATTTTTAGTTTGATTTTGAGTAAATTGGGCTCTAAAATGATCAATCCCAATCCTCAGTTCTAGAATTAATAAACATGTTTATCATGGAAGAAAATTGGCTCTAGTCTTTTTGTAGTCTCAAGTAATAAGAAGCTGAGTCTTTATTTCCTTGATCCCAGAAATATAAGTGCACATTTGCGTTGAAATTACATAGCTTGTTTCTAGGACTTTTGCAGATTGTTGCTCTGAAGAAAGCCAAACCCTTAGCTAACAATTAGATAAGAGAAGAAATTGTAAAATTTCAGTGAAAACTATACAGTTTGCTTGGTAATCATGATAACATGCTTCCTCCTGGAGTATGAGGTTAAACTGCTTCTGGTTGATTGACTGCAACTTGCCCGGATTCGAAGGCACAAGGGAAGTACCTGAATACCAAAAGCTTGAAGGCATAAGGGAAGTACCTGAAAACCAAGAGCTATCTGGCATAGTAGAAGCCTGGTTCCCCCTTGGAAATATTTGGATTTATTAAGATATTGCTGAGATTCTGTTGTAACACAAGAATACTTGAGAGGGAATATCTAGCAGGTTTTACTTGAGGCACCAACTGTTTCAGATACTTGCAATAGCTTCAGCAAGGTTTCACGCTGACAAGTTTTGTTGCCTACTGAAAAAATAAGTATGTTAACATGCTCAAATCTTATAGATGTGTTTCCAGTCAAATCAAACCTATCTTCTTGACCTGCTATATTGCAGTGACATCAGATTTTGGAATTGGTTGTGTTGGAACCCTGCAGGGACTTTGTAAGGGTTGTTGAAACTTGAAATTGGTATCATCTCCTTGTGAAATTTATTTTCTTGCATAATGTATGGTTTGAGTAGGACATGATGACCATTTGTTTGAACTACAAAGGCTTTGTCAGGGTAATGGAAACTAGAAGTTGGAGTTTTCTGCTTGAGATATTGGTTTTTATTGCATTATGTGTTTAAATATTCATGTAGGCCCACCGCTTATTTGAAGTTTGAACTATACTTTTCAGAATAGTTGATTCTTATTCAATTCCAGAATAGATGTGGTTGATCTAACATTTGAGGAACTTTTTGTGAACTTTACTGCGTCCATAATTATTTATCTCTTTGAAAAGATTATCATGCCAATGCTGTCATTGCATACATTATTTCAACTTTTTGAGTCTGTGAAGAAATGGTGAGAAACTGTGAATGAAAAGCTTAAAATGTTTTATTTTCATGAGTTATTATAGCCCCATTGCTGCTGATGTCATGGAGCTCTGAGTCTTCAGAAGGCAATGAAATATCACATGGAATATATAAATTGTTAAGGGGCTTTAGGTTGCTATGTACTTTACAAATCACTTTAGCCTTTCTTCTACAGAGAAAGGCATTCTTGCTATTTTAAAGTTTTTCCTTTTTTACAGTCATGAGGATATTAGTGTGCTAGTCTTTTTGTTTTGCGAGGATTTTGTGTCTGTAATCATTTATTTGATATTGGTGGCTCCTGCAGGTACGTGTTTACACAGCAAAGAATGTCTACCAAGAGCTTGAAGTTGCAATAGAAGAGTACCTTCAAGCAAGCATCGGTATTAGGAAGGAAAACACAATTCTGCTTCCAAGAGTTTTGGAAGGCTTTTCTCGTGAATCATCTCTGAGTTTATCCAAGCTTGTGGATGTGGCATGCCAGTCTCTACCTGAAGCACAAAGAAATTCTATAAGAAAATTTTCACAAAACAAGCCTCATAAAAGCATTGAATGGTTGCCTTACAATTTCAGCTTCCGATACATATTTTCTAGAGAATTGGCTAGATGGACCCCCCCACTTATTCTGTGATGTGAATGAGAAAAGTGATTCTTCATCTGTATATTAGGGTTTGTATTTGATATACAAATGAACTGAATTGAGAATGTTGCAGAGTTCTTAATACTTTGCAACTGCTTTGTGGAGTAAATTTTGAAAATGAAAGTGGCACATGAAGTTGTACTTCTACATCAAATCTTGTACTTCAGAACAGTGGCCTTGAGGCTGTTTTATTTAGTGAAACATAGAAAAAATATATTTTGCAAGGAAGTGTTAGAAGGTCATAGGCGACATTGTTGATGCTAATTTCAAGGTGGCAGTATGGACGTTCACCGTGTTTTCAAATCAAGGAAGGAATCAATTTTTGAAGGTTTAAAGGAAAAGTAGGAATCCTGTCATGCAGATACTTTTTATACAACAATTACTCAAAACAGGTAAATGTGCAGGGATGATGCCTATGCACTAAATTATTGCATTGTTTTCTAGAAAAAAAACATATTCAAAATGTTGAATTCAAAATAGAGGTGGGAAGCGTACTTCTAGAAATAAATTCCGCCTCTCAGCTTTGTTGAAGTGTACCTGCGTTGTTGTGGTTGAGGCTTTTTGAATGTAGAAGTTGTTCTTTTTGTTAAACCAGATTCTGTTCTCTAGCACATATATTTTCACATAGTAAATGCAGTTCTCCCACTTGCAGTTTAATTACGTACTAGATGTATATCATTATTTGAACACTTTATAAGTTACAAAGATTCTGAATCATAGATGTAAAGTTGTCAATAGATTGAGTAATCTGAAGATTTAAACATAAACAAGGCTCGTTAAAATGATAAGTCATTTTCCTACTTTCTTTGAAGCAAAGATTTGTATATCACTTGGTGTAGTAGCAAAATTTTGATCCATGAACATGGAGTGAAGATAAATGTCAAGGGGCTCAAACACGAGATGATAACAATAGTCAGTTAGGCTTTCAATAAGTCCCTCCAAGTTGATCAATGAAATGGGGTGGAATGTAGTCCCTGTGAAAAGAGAATCTACTAGTTGAATTTTGAGGCCATTAAGAGATTTATTATAATGAAATTGTCTTATAAGACAAGAAACATGGGTAATCAGTTGAATCATTGTGACCTACAATTGGACAAACCACATATTTAGATAGGGTTGTAGAAGACATCTTTTTCACAATGGGCATACAAGGTGCAGAGAGGGAAGATAAAAAATCTTGCACAATGCATAAATTGTCAGTGGGTAAAGAGTATGGATATGAACCTAGTAGGAAACTCGTCTGTGGTCCAAGAAGCAAACCATGGCACAGTAATCAGGGATAATCATGGCCCCCCAGAGTTAGCTATTCCATTTTACATTTTCAATGCTATGGATTAATAGAATTTTAGAATGGAACGCTAGAGGCCTTTCAACAGCTTACAGACAAATTCAAGAGATTGATTAGAGCTTGGAATCCTTATTATAGTAGTTTACTGAATGCCTCAGCAAGGAAAATCTAGATAGAACAGTAAATTGAATGTGGTTATTGAGAAAAATATGGTTTGTTGGAGCAAATGCAACAGAATGTCAGATATATGGAAGGAAACTAATCCCATTAAAGTATGTAAGATATATCACAAACGAAAGCATGATTAGCAATAGAATTACAATGCTACAACTATTGTGTACAATATTGTATAATTATGTTTCAGCAATCCCAAGGAAAGAGAAAATTTGTGGGAAGAAATGTGGATGCCTTGCTGGAATCAAATATGCAAACTCCAAGATGGCCTTCTATGTAAAGCACTTTTTCAGTTGAGAGGTAACTTTTTCGTTTGACTCCTTTACACGTACGTCGGTGTCGGATGCATAATCTTTGTATCCCCTTCAGGCAGTTTTAGGTTGGTTCTCATTGTCTTTGCATTGAAACTGGCTACCATATTCTAGGAAGAGGATTTGCCAACCTGATCCTCATGAAACTAAGATAGAGGAGCACTTCATCTTCAAGGGTTCCTCTGCAATGAGATCAAAGGACAATATGGAGCACTTCATCTTCAAGGGTTCCTCTGCAATGAGATCAAAGGACAATATTATTATCTTTTGGGAGTCCTCGAACTCCCTATCCACTTTCTTCTACCTTTTAGGACTAGAGATGTTTAGCACTTTACACGAGGGAGGCCTTCGGACTTGGATCTTGTTCATTTTTCCCACCGCAATGTAGATTGGACCCTATTGTGCCAATTATAGCTTATTTTTCATGTCTCCAATAGCTAGGGGTACCAGTTTATAGGCATATGTCAACCATCAGAGTTGTGATACCTTGGGAGGCCATCTACACTTGACCAACTGAACCTTTGTGGACATGTCGCCTTGGATCATAGGATAGCTTATACTGCACCAACATCAAAGACACCTCCCCAGATCTTGGGCACAAGGTGCAACACCTTGACAATGAAATATCTTAGACCAGTTCTCACTATTCTAGTTTCTTTGGCTAGAGGTTTCTTACGAGTTTCTTCCATATGACTTCGAAGGATAGAAGAGATACTCTGAATTATCTTATAACTATTATGTGGATTAATTTAATTCAGAGTATGGAAGAGATACTCTGAATTCCATTTTTCTTGAAGAAGGAACAAGTGGATTATGTTGTTTCTTGTTATAGCTTGTCCCTTCTTTTTCTTCATTTTTATTTTGTGCATTTAATAACCACTGAGGCAGGCTTGACTTACATTCTGATTGATTTTATAAAATTTGGAGTGCATCTGATTGGATTATAAGGGATCTAGGATTATTGGCAGCCTCCCCAATTCTAGAAGTATGTATGCAACCACTATTCACTGGTTTTGGGAAAGCATGTAGTTCTAAAATTGTGCTCTTGCTTTGACTGTAGACTTGGTTTTGGTGGAACCTTGCTAGATCTCTTATATGTTTGGGAGCATTATGGAAGTAAGTACCATGGAGGTTGCAATCTGATCTTGACTGTTCGGTCTGTCCAAATTCAGATGTTGTATAGTTAGAGGAATATTTGCATGCCACTTTGTCTCCTTCATTCACAACATTGTTGGACAGATGGCTGACAGGAGAATTTACTGTGCTGCCAATAGCACAGAGCGGTGAAGTAGAATTCCACCTCGGTTGAGAATAAAATTTTCTTCTCAATGATTGTTCAAAACAAACACAGCTTGTTGGGAATCTCTTTTCTACCAGTTTAGGCACAATTTTATTCAATCTCCTCAGATCTTCAGCTCTATTACATGCAAAATAAGTTGCTTCAAGACTTTCCATTGGCTTGGAGTTATTCTGAGGGCATTCTGATAGATTTTCTTTCCGTATGGAATGTTGACACAAAGCATTAATTCTTGGGTTTGGAAAAGACAATTCACCTTCTTTGCAAGCACTGGAATTTTGACTTCTGTACTAATCTCTACATTTAGCATCACAATCTATGTAGCAAGCATATCAATACACAATCTTTGTCAAATAAATGTATCTCCAACAAATCTAACATATAATGAATCAATTAGAATTACTAGTGTGCACATTTATATTTAGGCATAATCAAGTGAGTGATCTTATTAAAAATATTTTCTACAAGAACCTCTGCCTTAGACCTTAATATTTGCATATAACAACATTAGAAAGACAAAAATTTGTCACTTCAATCCAATACATGAAAATTAATCAACTCCTGCAAGAATGACACTAGTAAACTCATAAATAGACTCAATCACTAACACATTGATCTCTGCATACACACTATTATTTTCCATCAATCTTGTATGAATTCATTGCAACCAAGCCTATCAACAATTCAATAAAAAAACCAGTGAAAATAACTGGGTGGTGTGCATAATGAAGTGTTCTGTAGGTGGAAAATAATGAACATTGTTCTGAGTATATAATAAAAATTATCACACATTCCTTCAACCCTCCATGCTCACTTGATTGGTAAAAAGAGTTTATCTTTTACATCATATCCTTCTTTAGACTTGTGCTAGAATGAAGAGCAGAAAGACCAAAAGAAGAAAAATCATAATCCAAATCAATCCACAACTCTTGCACACCTGACTAATTAGGATACTTGGTTATTTATATATATTTTCCTTAAGAGTACCTTGAACAAACCCAGGGATTTATTGATAGTAATATTTGACAAGATCAAATAGACATTGCACAACCTTTCACACATGAAGACCTTAAACAATTCTAAGGTTCTTCCCTGAGATTTTTGTTTTTCTTCCCTAACAGATAGTAACGCACCTTGCCCATTCAAGAAGTGAATTATAATTTAGGTGTTTGCTCTATGAGGTGTGTTATAACTTGGGTTGTGTGTTACCCATTCTTATTTTCATAAATTCACAGTTAAAATTCTCCAAACCTTGTTCAATCTTTTGCAACTTCTTTAGACCTAGACCCTATCCAACGTTCTGTAGCACCTCTGCAATAATATTAGAAGCTATTCACCCTCTTCTTCAAGAATCATAAGCTTCTGAAGCAAAATAGGTTGCAAATTTTGCCTCAATGTATAATTCTTTCCCTGCATCTCAATGTCAATGAATATTATATTCTCTATAATAATGCGGAAAATTTTGCCAAAAGAATGGGGTTGACAGGGTCAATGAGCATCTCTTCAAATTGATTTGGGCAGGATAGGACATAGGGTTTTTTTCCTGGGTACATGTTGTTTGAGGAGGAGAAATGATGGAGAGGTCATTTAGAGGCACAACAAGAACAGAGAATGATACCAAATTTTTTTTTCGGTTTTATGTATGGGTAAGCTTCATGACAAGTGGCGCATAATTGCATGTGGTTAAGTGCATCAATCCTTTCATAAAAGAAACAATGTGCATGATGGATATGGTTGTTGTGGAATTGTTGGGAAGTTGAAGAGGAAGCCACATGGGGGGATGATTGTACATGGAAGGTGGGAGGTGAAGAAAGGTTAGATTTTGGAAATGATTGGTTAGCGAGTGAAAATGGAAGGGAAAACATAAGAGGTGGGGTGGATGATAGGGGAGGGAGACTAATATGGGAAGGAATGGTAGTTTGGTTTGCGTTGGATTGAGAGGTAATGTTGGACTAATGACTGTTGTAAAGAATATGATGGCATGAATTTATTCTATCCTTGTCAAGCATGTAGTGGCGTCATCATTGTTCCTTCTACACATTATTCTCTGGGGTGGTTTGCATAGATACTCAAACAATAATTTTTTTGTCAAAATTAGAGGTGTAAGTGAATTAGGAGCAAAGGCGAGTTAAGCATGCATATGAAATGGAAATTAGGCTATGGAGCAAAATAATTGTTGGTTTGAAGCAAGAAAAGACACTTTCTTTTTTCCCAATTGAATTTTTTTTTTAAAGTAATAACAGAAAGGCTAATGGTAGTGAGATAACAAAAATGTTTCTTCGTAAACAAATAATTAATATGAACAACTAAAAAATAAAGGACAAATACATGTCATGTGCTAAGTTGAAAGAGTAGGATGTGTGTGTTTTTTTTTTTTTGGATATTGTTTATTTTGTTTTTTGTGATAGATGCAATCTTCAATCTCTAGTAGCTGAAGCGGACAATACTAAATTCGACAGAGGATTCCCCTGTAGAAATAGGAAATGACTGGATTATGTGTGTACTTGATAGAATCAATGGACATGATTACAGCATACAGGTGAGGAACCAATGATCCATACATCAGGGTACACTACGGGAATTTAAAGAAAGAGAAGAGCAAAGGTTGTCTATAAGACGCTCCATCCTCAACAATATCAAACATTTTGGCGCATCATGTAAATGATCATAATGCCATATTGCCAGCATAGAGTATTGGTGATTGTATTGCTACCTCCAAGAGAAATGGTTGACAAATGGGTTCATTTAGAATATCTTACGAAGGAAAATTCATGTTCAAGTGACTTAAAGGGTGCCAGAAATGTCTAGGAAATCAAGATTGTTAGAGCAGAGTTCGACATTATGTACTAATCTCTACATTCAGCATCACAATATGTGTAGCAAGCATATCAATACACAATCTTTGTCAAACAAATGTATCTCCAAAAAATATAACATATAATGAATCAATTAGAATTACTAGTGTGCACATTTAGATTTAGGCATAATCAAGCGAGTGATCTTATTAAAAAAAAATTCTACAAGAACCTCTGCCTAAGACCTTAATCTTTGCATATAAAAACATTAGAAAGAAAAAACTTTGTCACTTCAATCCAGTACATGAAAATTAATCAACTCCTGCAAGAATGACACTAGTAAACTCATAAATAGACTCAATCACTAACACATTGATCTCTGCATACATACTAATATTTTCCATCAATCTTGTATGAATTCATTGCAACCAAGCCTATCAACAATTCAATCAAAAAACCAGTGAAAATAACTGGGTGGTGTGCATAATAAAGTGTTCTTTAGGTTGAAAATAATGAACATTGTTCTGAGTATATAATAAAAATTATCACACATTCCTTCAACCCTCCATGATCACTTGATTGGTAAAAAGAATTTATCTTGTACATCATTTCCTTCTTTATACTTGTGCTAGAACGAAGAGAAGAAAGACCAAAAGAAGAAAAATCATAATCCAAATCAATCCACAACTCTTGCACACCTGACTGATTAGGATACTTGGTTATTTATATCTATTTTCCTTAAGAGTACCTTGAACAAACCTAGGGATTTATTGATAGTAATATTTGACAGGATCATTTAGACATTGCACAACCTTTCACACATGAATAACTTGAACAATTCTAACGTTCTACCCTGAGATTTTTGTTTTTCTTCCCTAACAGACAGTAACGCACCTTGTCCATTCAAGAAGTGAATTATAATTTAGGTGTTTTCTCAATGAGGTGTGTTATAACTTGGGTTGTGTGTTACCCATTCTTCTTTTCATAACTTCACAGTTAAACTTCTCCAAACCTTGTTCAATCTTTTGCAACTTCTCTAGACCTAGACCCTATCCAACCTCCTGTAGCACCTCTACAATAATCTTAGAAGCTATTCACCCTCTTCTTCAAGAATCATAAGCTTCCGAAGCAAAACAGGTTGCAAATTTTGCCTCAATGTATAATTCTTTCCCTGCATCTCAATGTCAATGAATATTATATTCTCTATAATAATGCGGAAAAATTTGCCAAAAGAATGGTGTTGATATGGTCAATGAGCATCTCTTAAAATTGATTTGGGAAGTAGAGGACATAGGGTTTTTTTCCTGGGTACATGTTGTTTGAGGAGGAGAAATGATGGAGAGGTCGCTTAGAGGCACAACAGGAACATATAATGATACTAGAATTATTTTTCGGTTTTATGTATGGGTAAGCTTCATGACAAGTGGAGCATAATTTCATGTGGTTAAGTGCATCAATACTTTCATGAAAGAAATGATGTGCATGATGGATATGTTTGTTGTGGAATTGTTGGGAAGTTGAAGAGGAAGCCACATGGGGGGATGATTGTACATGGAAGGTGGGAGGTGAAGAAAGGTTAGATTTTGGAAATGATTAGTTGGCGAGTGAAAATGGAAGGGAAAACATAAGAGGTGGGGTGGATGATAGGGGAGGGAGACTAATATGGGAAGGAATGGTAGTTTGGTTTGGGTTGGATTGAGAGGTAAGGTTGGACTAATGACTGTTGTAGAGAATATGATGGCATGCATTTATTCTATCCTTGTCAAGCATGTAGTGGCGTCATCATTTTTCCTTCTACACATTATTCTCTGGGGTGGTTTGCATAGCTAGTCAAACAATAAATTTTTTGTCAAAATTAGAGGTGTAAGTGAATTAGGAGCAAAGGTGAGTTAAGTGTGCATATGAAATGGAAAGTAGGCTATGGAGAAAAATAATTGTTGGTTTGAAGCAAGAAAAGGAACTTTCTTTTTTCCCAATTGAAAATTTCTGTAAAAGTAATAATAGAAAGGCTAATGGTAGGGAGATAACAAAAATGTTTCTTCATAAACAAATAATTAATATGAACAATTAATAAATAAAGGACAAATACATGTCATGTGCTAAGTTGAAAGAGTAGGATGTGTTTTTATTTTTTTATTTTATTGTTTATTTTTCTTTTTGTGATAGATGCAATCTTCAATCTCTAGCAGCTGAAGCATACAATATTAAATTCGAGAGAGGATTCCCCTGCAGAAACAAGAAATGACTGGATTATGTGTATACTTGATAGAATCAATGGACCTGATTGCATCATACAGGTGAGAAACCAATGATCCATACATCAGGGTACACTACGGGAATTTAAAGAAAGAGAAGAGCAAAGGTTGTCTATAAGACGCTCCATCCTCAACAATATCAAACATTTTGGTGCATCATGTAAACGATCATAATGCCATATTGCCAGCATAGAGTATTGGTGATTGTATTGCTACCTCCAAGAGAAATGGTTGAAAAATGGGTTCATTTAGAAGATCTTGCTAAGGAAAATTCATGTTCAAGTGACTTAAAGGGTGCCATAAATGTCTAGGAAATCAAGATTGTCAGAGCAGAGTTCCAGCATGTCGATCTTAAAATCAATCAGCAACTATGATAAACACCTTTTAACTTCCTAAGTGCTGGTGCTAGCTCATCTATTTATGGTAAATATAACCAGCAGGAAAATAATTGTTTGTGAGATGATCCAGCTACAATAACTAGGTGAATCAACAGCCAGGAGTCACCAATCCATTGGTGTAAAAAACTTCAGTAAAACAGCGAGAAAGAAGTGGCTACATCATTTCCAGATTTGCAGTGACATCTCGAATACTCACAGCAGAGCGAAGAAAGCATGGTAAAAGATATAAATGCTTCATTAGAAAAAAACCCTAGAAATAATGGGCACAACCCCCATTTTAGAGAAATTTTGTAATTCTAAAATGAACAAGGATTACAACAATCGAACCTGACTCAAACACCTGATTTAGGAACTCAAGAAATCGTTTCATATATTCAATGATTCTCAATCAGCTAAAGAGAGAAAAAATGACAACAATCAAAAAAATAGTGTAGATAGTAATTTGTCTTCTATACCTAACCTCGGAAAAAAGCTTATGCCAAAGGACACTATGCCCCTATCCTAGCAAAATTTTGCTGGAAATCTAAAGCAGCCATAAAAATTGCAACTAGATTTCTTGGTGAAGGAGTCTGTTGCAATACTGAAACATATGAACCAACTTTACGTTGAGCACTATCATCTGTTATAAAAAAAAAAACTCCAACTTTTTAAGTCCTATCTGCCTTTTGATTAAGTCGACATTTTCTTGCAACACTTGCATCTCATCAAAAGGAAGTTTTACATCTAGGGATTCAGGGCCGACAACAAGTGTTTCATCCTTTTTGAACTTCAAGAAAGGCATCACCAGTTTTAGAGCATTGTTGCACATAACTTCCAAGCCCCTTCCAAGCCCCAACCACCTCTCCGACCCAGTAAATTCCACGAAATTTTTGTTGCACCTAAAACTTCCAAGCCCCAACCAGTGAAAAAATGGGGCAAATCACTCCAACACCTCCCTCCGACCCAGTAATTCCAGGCGAATGCCATTGAAATCTACTCCAAAAAAAAAAAATTGGAGCGAATGCCATTGAAACCTGCTCCAAGCAAAGAAAATCAGGAGCGAATTCCATTTTTTAAGTTTTATGGGCATTTATTTTGGTGGGCTAATATTCAATAATTAATTATTTTTAAAATAATTATAGGGCTAACTTTATAAAACTATAGAAAAGGGGTTTTATATAAAAAATTCGCCCTATCAAAATTTGAAACCCCTTAAAATTCACCTTTGGGCTAAAATTCGCCCCTAAAATTTTCTCTGGTGATGTTTCACCTTGATGATTTTTGAGTTATAAAGGCTAAAATCAATTGTGAAGGTGTCAAAGAACATAAGGAAGAAGTTGAGCAAGTTCTAGCTTAAGCAGAGAACGCCTTATTCTATGCTTTTCTCCAGTCGCAGGGAGGAGGGCTTATGAGAGTGGCCAGATATCTCTAGTTGCATGGAATCGTGCTAGTGGGTGTGAGTACAGGCCTCCCAACTACATAAAGGAAATCTTGTGGGTGCAGTTGGGTCTGTAGATGGAAAAAAAAATATGCACGAAAAGTAGGGTTTCACCTACAAGAATTTATGTGTGTGGATTGATTGATTCGGTCAACATTTTCCTTAGTTTTTTCGTTTATGGTATTGTGAAAACCAAAGTGATTTCCCTGAGGTATTAAGAAGATCAAATAGTATGAAAGGAGACCAAACCAAATTAGTTGTGTGTTCCTTCGATGAGATGTTTTGTAAATTTTCAATGATGCAAGTTCACACTAAAGGAAAGAGGAGGCCAAGATATGAAGAAATGGAGCAATGATATGCTTGTTTGTTTCTTATTATTGCTTGCAAATATTATAGAATTTTATGTAGTAATAACTAACCAAACCTTGCAAAAAAATTCTTGTAGTGACAGTAATCTAATAGTTGCTCTGGTGGTAGAGATATATTACAGAGAGGATTAATATTTTGTTTATTTGTGGGGATTTGTGATCTAGTTACTAAAGCATAGCTGAAATCTAATTTATTCTAATGTGTGATGTGGATCCAAATTGTAGAAAGAAAATAATGAAATTGTCTTGATTGATTTAATGTCTTGTTGAAACATGGGTAATGTGTATATTTTTTCCTCAAAGAGTTAAATTTAGGGCTATATTCAGAATATGATGCAGAGGTCTCAATTCTCAGAGATATGTATGTGTTAGTGACAATGAACTATCTTTGATCTTCCTTTGGTTTCTCTATAAGAAATGACAATGAATCTTGTGCTCATATGAAGTATTTGTAGTTTGGAGATGTCTCCTTCCCAATTGTTGAAAAACAGTGAAGTTTACTTCAGAAATAATCCTTAGCAAAGATTCATTAAAGACTCATTCTAGCATGTTGGGTTGATAGTGACTTGGGTTACAAATTGTGTGCTCTATTCATATAGTGTAGAAATTTTTTCGACAAAATAACATATGACTTGGTATTGATAGAGACTATTCAGTCTTGACATTGAGAATGCTTTGTATGTCTTGATGTGATCATTGGGACTAGTAGGATAGTTAAGGATTGATTCTTAGTATTGATATGCAATGATTTATATTTTGGAAAAGGTTTATCTTCTTTAGATTGGTTAATGATATTACATATATGCATCAGTAAATGATGATAGAGATAGTATGTAGAGCTTGACCTTTTGATCCATGTTCGTATTGACTAGAGTATGCAAATATTGTTGCTTATCCCCTTCGTATCTTGCCAAGATTTGTGTGCCTCCTTGACTATACTTATAGAGAATTATATATCTATATAATTTCTCCTTGATATAGCGGGTTTATTGAATCTAGACATATATACTTGACTTGTGAATTTTCTGGAGTATACAAAGATTAGTATCTAAATAATGAATGTCACAAACTAGTGAATGGATATTTGTTGTTATTTAAAAGAACCATTTGCCTTTGGAATATGCATTGGCATCTTGAATTCAGTGACAAAATATCATTCATTGATCATGTGATTGAGTGGACAATGTTTTCTTGGTAAATGATAGTTCTTGGCATGACAATTAACAAGGTTGTAATATGGTAATTGGGTGCGAGCTCTACCTAATATTTGGATTGAACATTTTGACAGTGATATTGGCAAAAAAATTTATGGTTTTGATATTTTGGTTTTGAATATAGGGTTTGATTAGAATACTTGGTTGATTTAATTACAAATTGACTTGGCTTGGCATATAATAGGGATTGTGATTGATATGTTATATAACAATGGTTGGCTTGACTATTCAGAGATTACATTTATAGGTTTCTTCCCACTATGTTGAAATTGGCCTAAAATCTAATAATACTTATGACAAATTTCCTTATGACAATCTTGGGTTGATGTGCATGAGATATTCTTGAAAGATTTAACTTGACACTTGGTATTTGACAGTTTGTAAATTTATTGATGAATATATGGCTTGGCACTTGACAGATATTGGAAATTATTTTTGACATTTTGTGTTGACCGTTTTACGGAAGAGTGTTGACTTGGCCCTAGACAATTTTGTACTACCTTATTTGGTGCTTGTTGGACATTTGAATTGATGGCTAGTTGACTTGATTTTTTAGTGTTATTATTGCAGAGACATTTTTGTAATCAGTATCGATACTTGACAGTGTTATGACATGGATATATTATTGATAGAATTTGTTTGAGATAGGGATTAACTTGATTTGCATTGGGATATTGGCTTGGTCAAAGATTCAGTAATTTGCATAGTTGGTTTGGTATTCAGTATTGATTTAGTATTGGTATTTAGTGATTGGTTTTCTTCAGTATTCATTGGTTTGATGATTCAGTGAATCAATTGGTTTATAGTGCCTCTGTGATTTAGTATTCAATGATTCAATATATTTGGTAATTCACTTTGTAATTTAGTTGGTACATTGGTTTGAGCTTATTGATGGTGTGAGTCCAGTTTGAAATTTGATGAAATGTGACCTACATGTTTTGATGTTTGTTTGAGGTAGCTAGATCCTGTGTGAAACATTATGAAACGTAATCCACGAGTTGTTGAGGGTTGGAGCCTTAAATGAGGGAGTAAGAGCTTCCTTCCATTGGTAGTTAGTAAATATTTTGAGGGATTAGGAGCTTCCTTTCAGTAGGAACTGGTAAACTTGATCAAGGGGTAGTGATTCCCTTATAGTGGGTGTTTGAGAATGAGTGGAGTTGTAGCCTCCTACAAGTAGGGTCCTGCATGCTGGCAAGAGTCTGTGCCATTACAAGACCAATATGTAATGAAACATTTATTTATGTAATAATAAAGAAGATAGAGATGATAATGGTGGTGGTTTTCTCCCACATTGGGGGTTTCCACCTAAAATTTCAGTGTCCTTATGTGATTGATGTGTTGATGTGCTTCATGGTTTACATGTTTTATTCTTGTTTCTACTCACAGTTTATTGAATATGTTCACATCTATAAAAAAATAACTTATTAATGAACTAATGGATTAAGATAACAGTGAAATGAAAGCATAAGTTAAGTAAATTTTAATTTGGAATGAAATACTAATTCAACCCCCCCCCAATATTTCTAACAAAGAATTGAAATTTGGTCATTCAAACCCTTCCTCATAACCTGTTATCTTCATGCATCCAAAACACCTTTGACGTGTTCATATATTTTCAAGCACAAACAAGATCTTCTAGTCTTGAAATATAATTCAAATCTATGTCAAACCCCTCTGGTTGTGTCCATATCTTTCCCAAAGGTTGCACACTAAACGATATTGCAATCGCTAACCCACAACCAAACTAAAATAGTTTCAAAAAATAGTTTGAATTAACCAGATCTCCACAATATATTTAAATGAAACTAAAACATCCCAATGATGAACAAAAAAAAATACAAATAAAAGCACAATGTCCTCGAACCAAGTCACGCCATTTTAAAAAAATATAATCTAACCACTATATCCAACCTTCGCAAATTGTTACATATTGCAAAACAGATCCTAAATGTTGATTTGTTTGAGTCACAAACATATGGTATATATACACAATGGTGGTCCCAATCTGACCACACAACCAATGTTCTAAAACTAGAGCCAACATATCCATAATAAATGTGATTGTTCATATGCCTGAGGATGAAATCCAAGAACGCCTTTTCTCATGTGACTATGAAGATATGACCTGTACCTAGGGGTCCTTGGTCACCTTCTTAATGATGTCATCATGTCATCGTCAAGCCACATGGTAGGCCATGAGGGGTGCCATGTGTTGGTTATTTTTAGCCCTTTCATGAATCCAATGTGGCCATCTATCACTACCTTATGGAAACCCATAGTGGCACCATGTCAATGTGTTGACATCAAAAGGATGATGTGTCCTACCAAGTTTGCAACTTTTCCATGTGTTGTTCATCAATAGGTCCACATCATCATCAAATAAAACACTTTCATGTGTCATCATCTAGTTCGTATGATGGGACCGATTAAATATCGAGCATATGTATCTTCATCTGGTTGTTGATCATCCATTCAAAGTGTCATTGATTATATTTAGACTTGCACGTCCTTTAACAATATTAACGCGTGCAAAAATCCATGCAATCATGACTGTTGTTCATTATGCTTAATGGTAGGTCCACTCCAAACTTTCACAAAATTTTAAAAATTATATTTTTGGGTTTGACCCTATTGTTTGGCCTTTCAATTTTGACCCAACTAATATTATTTTCAACTGGTCATAACTTCTTGTCTGGGAGGAGTTTTTCTAAGAATAATATATTTTTGGAAAGGTATCAACAAGCTCTACGCAACCATGTTATTTTTAGCACATTTTGAGCATAATCAATTCATCAAAAACATAAATAAATTTAAGCACCCATGTCTTTATGTAAAGATACCTTACAAATGATCAATTTGTTATACTACTTCATGAAGAATCAAATTGATTCTTTGATCATCAAGGATGGTCTTGTTGCTGGTGTCCATACATCCCCTTTGACATCATTGGCACTTTTTTTCATCAATGACAACATGAAGAATCTCGATACTTCTTTAATCATTAAGGATGGTCCTACTGTTGGTGTCCCATACATCCCCTTTGACATTAATGACACCTTGATGTCATCAATGACAACGCTCTGTGAAATATTAACCTATGATGGAAAAAGGGAGCTATGAGGAGGAGCTAGAGAGGGATTAAGTGAGAAGTTTGAGTGAACCAAATGGTTTTGCGAGCCTGAATGAGGGACTTGGAACAAAGTAAATCCATTAGCCTATGAGGAACTGATGATCCTTTATTTTTTCCAAATCCATGAAGCATGAATGAACACTAGATGTCTTAATGAAGGGCGTTGATCGATCTAAAATGGTTGAACTCTTGGCCTATTTTTTGCTGAAAATGTTAGTGAGAAACATATCCATTATTTTATCTATCATTCTCATAATTGATTTGCTCATCTTCCATAAATGGAATGCTTGAGCATATGAAATCCTCTATTGTAAAAGGATCCTTCTATAGAAATAGGTTTCCATGTGGCACCCAATGAGACCATTAGTGTTTGAAACCCTAGGTTGAAACTTGAATGAAGAAAAGTTCCCCATATATGTATATGTATATGTATGTAATTTCATGGTGAATCCAAATACAAAATAAGTGTATGAGACCCCCTTGTGTGTAGGACAAGGGGCCCGCCTCCACATAGTGGTCTGACTAATCAAGTATATGGAAGTGTACATACTCTATCCTCCTCTGGATTCGAACACGTGATTTCTTATTAGTAGAACATGTTCTTAACCATCAGGATCACTCAACATAATCACTAATATCTCTCTCTCTCTCTCTCTCTCTCTCTCTCTCTCTCTCTATATATATATATATATATATATAACCATATTATACATAACAATAAATATATTGAGGGTTATCTAAATAGGTCAAGTCTTCATCGTTAAAGTACTTTTGATATCGAGAGGTTACATGTTCAATTATCTCAACACCCTGAGAGTCAGGCTCGATGGTTTAGATGATAAGAAGAGATCTCTTTGGGTGGAGCCACTTAGTACAAATATTATGTGGATGTAGCAGTCATTAATCTCCTAGGTCCTTGAACCACATATAAAAACAAAAAAACCCCTTTTATCCTATACCCGTGCTTTTGGAGGAACTAATAATTGAGATGTGAAGGGGATAATTTAATTGCTTGCTCAATCACACAGACTTGCATAAATTTTGGTGGGTATACCCATTTACATTTTTTCTCCTACACAAGTATTGAGGAAAAAATAAATATTTTATTACTATCCATTTTTTATGCAAATACTTGCTTAAATTATGGTAGGAAGTCATTGAGTGCAAAGGTGCAATATTCAACTTATAGACAAAATATATTTTTTTAACTAAATCTAACAATACAATTCCAAGTAAGATTGCTATTTTTTGTTGTTTAAAATACATTTTGAATGCACAAATGAATTCAACATGGTAAAAAACCCCGGGGCACTCTAGTTCTATAAATTAAACAACTTAAACAACTTAATGAGAAAACAATGTCTTTGAAAAAAATCATTTCGTCTATAAGTTAGACTGCATCGATTGTAAATATGTTATTTACTTCCTTCAAAGCTTAAGAATAAAAAATCACTACACAAATATGTAGAAATGAAAAATCACTACACAAATATGTTAAAATAATGCATGAATATTACAACTATATCCATAAATTATGGCATAAAATATGTCAAGAAGTTATCCACATGGTATTATCTTGTGCAAAGGATGTAATCAGTCCTTCAAGTTATGGTCCAATCAAATGTTTGAAAATTAGTTTTTTAATAATATTGAAAATTAAATAAGTTGCATTGATCAATGCTAAACTAATAGTGGGCAACAACCAAATCCATTACAAGAGTACTACCTTGGTAGGGACTAATTTTTCTCTCTCTCTCCCTCCCCCTTCCTTTTGAGTTATTTCGATTTCCCCCTTTTTTATTATTTCTATTTAATTTTCTTAACATTATTCTTTCTATATTAAAAAAGATTTAATTAATTACTTGCACTAAGTATTTTTGTGGCATGTTACTAATCTTATAATTCTTTTATTTAAGGATGTAAATAAAAATATATTTATTAATGCATTACTATATTACACATTTCCTCTTAATATTATAATACATGTGTACTTGATTCTTTTCCATAGAATTTCTTTGTTTTATTTTTCCATTTTATGTCTTGGATTTTTTATTATAACTTAATTTATTCTTTTTTCCCTTCTCTTATTTCTAAATACACAGATATACCATTTTCTTTTGATTCATTTATTATATATATGTGTGTGTGTATGTGAGTGTGTTTATAAATTTATTTGGTAATAAATCTATTCATTTTGGTTCTTTTTCTTGTTATTTTCTGTTTTTTATTTTAGATTCATTTCATTATTTTAAATTATTATTATTATATATAGGAGTAATTTTTAAGTGCAACTTTTTGAAGTTTCTAGTGGATTTTTTTGTTGGAATCCAGCTAAAAAAAATTATGGTCAAAACTTGATTTTATTTATTTATACTCTTTTTTGAGTGCATCAAAAACCGTCGAGGAAGTTGGATTGTGAAGAATTCAAGTGTCAAAATTGTAATTTCAATGAATCCTTGTCTCACTTAAAGTCATTCATATATATATATATAATCCTTTTAATTTTTTTCCTTTATTTTTAATTTAGTAATTAATAGGTTTTTTAATGGCTCATTTGAATAAAAGATTATTTATTTTATTTTCATTATGATTTAATCATAGTAATAATAATTTTATTTTTTTTAACTCTCATCTCTTAACTACAAACTAACCAAACCTTAGTAACCACTAGTAAGTCTACACATTTACATAGTTACTCCTACACATAAAGTGTTGAGATAAACATAAATAATGATGAGAAGTAACTCCCAGTAAATATATTTATTACATCCTATTCTTATCCATTCTTTATGCAAAAAAATTCTTAAATTATGGTGGGAAGTAACTGATAGTAAATATGTTATTTACTTCCATCAAAGCTACCAATATAACACTACAAAACTATCTAAAAATAATGCATGAATATTGCAACTATATCCGTAAATTATGGAATAAAATATGTGAGGTAGTTATTCACATAGTATTATCTTGTGCAAAGGGTGCAATAAGACCTTTAAGTTATGGTCCAATCAAATGTTTGAAAATAAGTGTAGAAATTTATTAATACTGTTGTATTACCGGATCCTCCTGATCTAACAATATTTATCTTCTTGCTAAATGCAGAATCCTTCCATTGTTAAACTTGCGGAAATTTAAAACTCAATTGCAAACACGTGAATAAATTCAGTCGCACATAACACAATTGTTTAATGGGAAATATTAAAGCTAAAAACCCTAACTATCATATTATGTATATCAATGGAATCATGTAATAATCTCATACAAATATTAGTACATCAAGCTCTCAGTACAATCAACAATCATTACACACTGTCATGCAAAAATTCGCATATCTATGCACCAATTTCTTGCCTCTTGACAGCTTGCCTCCATTGCGCAATCCCTGCTGAAGAAGGCCCCTGAATGAATTCAAATCTACCTTGCCTTGACCGCGCAATCCTCATTGGAAACTCCAATGTGTGTCAGATGCATTGAATGCATCACTATAGTCACAACAGATAGTCCATATCTCCCTTTCACCTATCTCTCCACTGGGTCTCCACTGGAACTGACATGTATTGTAGTTAAATTTTGTTTCTGTTTAGTTGTTAGTGAGTTATTAGTTGTGAATTAATTCACTTAACTCTCACTAGTGTATCTTTCAGTTAGACTAGATACAACTAGCTCAACTGAGTTTAACTCACTTAACTGAGTTAAACTGAATAACAAATCCATAAACTACTCTTCCAACTCTGTCATAACTTTTCCACTTCAGTTATAACTGAGTCCTCATGCATGAGCCACCAATAAAACCTAGGAATTGCGTAATTCCTTCAGCCCAGTGATTTTTTCCAAATCTGTATACTGAAATAAAGTGCTCAAAGAGAATCAATTGATATTTATTGTCGGATTATTATTAAGAGCTAATAATAATTGACATGCATCTATTTTTAGATTGACGATCTATAAATAGACTTCACCCAATATTCTAAAAACAGAATTTCATCTATTTTTCACATTTGACCAACCATCTACAAATAGCATCCTGCAACTTATAGAATATGGTCACCATGTCTAAAAATATACATACACCTAAAAATAGCCTGCGGGCCCCACTTAGTGAATGTGCTTAATTTTCACTAAGCTCATCATCTTGTTGAATCTCAACAATACGTTTTTAATAATATTGAAAAATAAATATTTATTTTTCAAAATTAAACATTATAAATTTCATTTGTCAATATTAAACTAATAGTGGTTAATAAGAAAATATATTGCTAGAGTATTGCCTTAAGGACTAATAAAGAATACAATATTATTATATAACTACCTTAAATATAACAAAGGATACATTGATAATATTAACTTTAGGTGTAGTCTAACTTATAGAGGAAATGGCCTCTTCACTAGAATATAGCAATACAATCTCAAGCAAGATTGTGATTTTTTATTGTTTAAAATACATTTTTGAATACATAAATGGATTCAACACCTTGAAAAACTTGTGTGGCACTTGAATTCTACAGATTAAACAACTTAGACTCAATTTATTTTAATTCTCAATCTATATATCAATCTAACAACAAACTAATATAAGAATATTGTATAATATCATATCATTTATTATGCATACATGAGAATATAAACATTTTTTAATATTTTCATTGATCATCTCAAAACTATATACTAACCCAACTTACTTATTTATCATCATTAGTAACAAGTATAAAGATGAAAAAAGAATACATCAATAATATTATCTATCTATTTATCAATATAACAACAAATAAATAAAATAATATTATATAATATCATATCATTTATTGTGCATCCATACGAATATAAACTTATTATTATTATTTTTAACCCTTATCTCAAAAATATATACTAACCAAAGTTACTTAACTATCATCATGAATAATGAGTATAATACTATTATATAACTAACCCAAATATAAAAAAGGTATTGTTGTAGCTCCTGGAGACAACCCCTGGGCTTAAGAAAGAGAACCTTCCTTAAGATGAAAAATGCAAAGCTAGATGTAAAATATTACTCACAGAAGCATCAATATCATACTATTACGACCAACATTATATGAACTTGCAGTTTTATCAGTCATTTAGAGTATATCATATAGAAGAATTTAGAATGAGATAAAATCAACGCACATGGCTTAAAATAAGAATCCAGTGCATCGAATTTCAACATGAAGTGAATGAGAAATACATTTAAATGAAATTCCAAGATACATGGAGCACCTTTTAAGGATAATAACTCATATCAATTATAGACATCTTTATTCAACATTAGACTTGGATGAATCCATAAATCCATGAAAACATATCCAACGGTTTCTATTACATGTAATCTGAGAAGAATAATGAGAACATATGGAATAAAAACATAAAGGAATACATACTACACATTCCTATGAGCCATTATTGCTAAAAAAATTCATTAATCTTCCTCATTGCATACATTTCATTGACAGTTTGTAGAGCTTCTCTCTTGGAAAAACCAAAATTTTGAACCCTTGGTTCCATATCATAGAACTATTTTTATCAGGCCTTAGAGGGAGAACCCATTACAAAATTTTCTTTCTTGATTTGATAGTGAATCATCATAAAAAAATATGAGTGTGCTTTGGTGGCACAGTTGGACTAGCCAGATCCTATGTTAATTTTGGGCAACTAGATCCAAAATCCATGATGCACTGCTCATATAATGATGATTATATTTTTGTTGGATTCCTCTTTCAGAGAGGTGTAATATTGATCTAAAGATCATCTTGTTTAGATGAGCAGAACATATATTTTGTTTTTATTTTCCACACATGTGCAAGGTCGACCATATTTGTAATGTAGGTTTGAAAGCCCAAGAGATGTGTCACACACCCTCACCGACTGATATAAATTAGAGAGACTTGGAGATAATTTTCTCATCAACTCATCACACATTCTCTCTTGTAATATGATTGGTTCAATTAGCCTTTGGAGGCCTCTTTCTCTCACACGTGCAGAGATGAAGCTGGGAAAAGGGAAAACTATTTTAGGGTTGTTTTGCTGGTGCATTGACCAGTGTTGACCATGGTCACAACTTTGAGTTTTGACCTCCAAAAAGTGCATAAATTCTGATCTCTTGAGGCTGAATTAGAGGGCACAAAGATCGAGGAAAAGAGAGACCATTGACCGAAGCCCCAATATGCAGCTTTGACTAGCGTTGACTTTTTTTGTTGACAAACGTTGAATTTTTGGAGCTGTCTTTGAGGGATGTGTGTGAAACTTGGAGGATTAGATGATCTAATGTTGAGAAAGACTGTGCTGGTTGGTGCATCCTGTTGAATGTCGTAACACACACTACTCTCTATCTTTGTTGGAAAAGAAGAATTGTAAATTTTGATCTATATTATTGGCTTGTCTTCTATGATTATGTTTTATCAGAATTTTACTTTCATGTTTATGTGATTGATAAATTGTATCGGGCCTATAAGAAATTTTGAAGTAAAACTGCATTAAGCATAGAAAATAATATTTTTGTCTAAATTTAACATGGTATTAGAGCTAAGGTGGAGACAAAACCCAAGCTAGTGTGAAAATCAATCGCCGAAGAAGAAATCCTAGCAAGGGCATGGCCTGCTCAACCTATAAGGGTTTCAAATCTAATGATGAGTTGAATGATAAGTCTGATTATCCTAGATGGAAGATGTCCTTGGATTTGACATTAGAAGATCAAGATGTCATGAATTATGTGTAGGGGAAGATTCTTGAGCCTCCATCAATTGCACTTGCTGCCACAAAGACGAAGTATAGAAAAGGGGAAATTAAAGAAAAGATGATTATCAGGGATTCTATTCATAAGCACTTGGTTGCTTACATCTCTGAGCTGGGCACATATAAAGATATGTATGATAAGCTGGTTAGCATGTTTAGGGATAGAAATGCTATCAACTTATTTTCTTCAAGAATAAATTGAAGAATATTAAGAAGGTCAAAGAAGAATCCATTCAATCCTATTTTATGAGGCTCACTGAAATCAGGAATAATATCCTAGCTATTGGAGAAGAAATAGTTGACCAAGAGATGGTTCTCATTATGCTTGGAGGTCTCCCCCATGATTGGTATGTATTCAATACCATTATTCTTAATAATAATGTGATTCATGATTTTGACGAAATATTGATCAAATGCACTCAAGAGGAGACAAGAATGATGGAGAGAGATAATCCCTCTAATGGAAATGGAGGTGACCCTACTGCCTTCGTCGCTCATGCAAGGAAGAAGAACTATGGTGGCCCGAGAAATCAAAACCATGGAAGAGCGTTGCCCAAAGGAAGGAAAGGAATATGTTACACTTGTAACAAGTTTGATCACCATGCAAGAGAGTTCCCCAATACAAGGGACTCTCCCAGGGATGATGACAACAACAACTACAAGGGGAATGGAAATCAAAGGAACAACAGGTTCAAAGGAAAGAGGAAGGCTCCCTCTGATCATAGTGGAAATGGGAAACCTTTCAAGAGGTCAAGAAATTCCAGGTACGATGAATCTATTGTTGTTAATAATAAGAAAAATGAATATATTCATGTATCTGCCCTCTCTGTTGCATATCCCCCCGAAACCCTGGATGTCTGGTTGATTGATAGTGGTGCTTCAAGGCACCTCACTGGTTATAAATAAGCCCTCTCTGATTTGATTGAGAAGGATACTAATTTAGAAACTATCCTTGGAGATAATGCCACCTATCCCGTGAAAGGAACAGGGACTGTGACCCTTCATCTATCTCAAGGTCAAGTCCTTTGTTTACAAAATGTGTTGTACGTACTTGATTTGAAGAAGAACCTTGTGTTTATTTCAGCAATGGAAGTCAAAGGATTCAAGGTGGAATTCGTTGATGGAAAGGTACGCATCTGGAAGAAGAACTTAAAAGAAGCTCTTACTATTGGTTTTAGAGTTGATACACTCTACCAGGTTGGAGGAAGTCCATTGGGGCCTATGTCATGTGATACGACTCTTCAAACTGAGTATGGAACCAGAGGTTTGCACACCTTCATTACAAAGCGCTTCCCAAAGCGAGGAAGGTGGTGACAGGGATGCCCAAGTTTGAAGATGATCATGAAGGTATATGTTAGGGTTGTGCTGAAGTGAAGCATACCAGGGGACCATTCCCCTCAAGTGTCACAAGGACATCTGATATCTTGCAGTTTATACATTCTTATTTATTTGGTATGCTACCTGTGACATCCTTGGGAGGATGCTCCTATTACATGACTTTTATAGATGACGTCTCTCACAAGACTTGGATATATTTCTTGAAGAATAAGGACAAAGCTTTCAAATGGTTTTGTACCTTCAAAGCCTTGGTGGAAAATCAAACCGAGAAGAAATCAAAATTTTGAGGACCAATAATGGGACCGAGTATGAGTCAAATGAATTCAATGACTTTTGCAGAGAAGCTGGCATTAAGAGGGAGACCACAAATGTGTATACTCCTGAGCAAAATTGTGTCGCTAAAAGAAATAACATATCCATTGTGGAAGATGTCTGCGCCATGCTATATGACCAAGGTCTTCTGAAGTTTCTATGGGGAGATGCCCGAATTCCACTTTAAACTCCAAAACTCCCGAAGAAGTCTTCTCTGGTAAGAAACTTGATGTTTCTAATTTTAGAGTTTTTGGTTGTCCTGTTTACTTTCATGTTCCAAAAGAAAAGAGAAGCAAGTTGGATGCTTTTGGAAAGAAAGGAATGTTTGTGGGCTACAGTGAAACTTTGAAGGCATATAGAATATATATGCCTGGTCAAAGAGAAGTGGAGATATTCCACGATGTCACCTTCGATGAAGATGATGCCCTCAAGAAAGTAAGAAATATTCCTAGCTCAAAGGGAGACAAAGAAGAAGAAGAAGTTGGAAGGCAGTAACAATCGAAGGATGAATCAATGCCCGATGTTGAAGGACCTATGGATCTTATTGGTCCACCTCCTTAAAATAAGAAGAGACCCTCATGGCTTAGGGACACTCTCAAAGATGCTGAGAAACATATTTCCCCAAGGGGGACATTCCATGAAAGAAATAAGCTGAATAGATACCAAGGGTATCTAGCAGCCATGAGAACAATTGTACAATCTGAGCCTGGATCATTTGAAGAAGTTGTAAAGAATCAAGTTTGGAAGAATGCTATGCACGAATAATATGATTCCATTATGAAAAATGATTTCTGGGAAGTGGTCCCAAGACTGGAGGACAAATATTTTGTCGCCTCGAAATGGCTCTTCAAGATCAAGCATGGAGCCGATGGAAGCACTGAAATGTACAAGGAATTTTTTTTTTCCCAAGGCTTCTGTAAAAAATAAGGCATAGATTATGATGATATATCTGCACATGTCGCCCGCTATACCACCATCCAATTTATTATTTCCCTTGCTGCAATGAAAGGATGGAGTATCCATCAAATGGATGTGAAGAATACTTTTTTGCATGGTTCAATAAAGGAAGAGGTTTATATGGAGCAACCTCTGGGGTTCGAAGTCCAAGATAGAGACACCTATGTATGTAGTTTGAAGAAATCCATCTATGGGTTGAAGTAAGCCCCCAGGGCTTGGTATGAGAGGATAGATAGCTACTTGATGAAGCTGGGCTTCACTCGAAGTAATGCTAATCTAAACCTTTATTTTAAGGTTGATAAAGAAAGGCCTCTCATTCTGGTTCTCTATGTAAACGATCTCTTCCTAACAGGTGTTGACCCTCTCATTCATCAATGTAAGAGGGATCTAGCTTCATAATTTGAGATGAAATAGCTAGGACTGATGCATTACTTCCTAGGCTTGGAGGTCTGGCAAAGGCCAGGTGAGATTTTCCTTTCTCAAGGAAAATATGTCATGAAGCTGCTGGAGAGTTTTGGTATGGTGGACTGTAAGTCTGTGTCAACACCGATGGAACTCAACTTTAAGAATTTGTGTGGAAACGATGCTGGTCTCGAGATGGGAAACCCCACCAGGTATCGACTACTCGTAGGGGCCCTGATGTTCTTAGTGAACTCTCATTTGGACGTATGTTTTGCAGTGAACACTTTGAGTCAACATATGGTTGAGCCTCATCACATTCACTATATTGGTGCCAAGAATCTATTGAGATATCTTTGGAGCACAATCAACCATGGGTTTAGATACACTGCTGGGAGTTTGAGTCTCCATGGATATACTGATGTCGATTGGGTTGGAAATGTGGTGGATCATGTTAGGGTCCTATAATAATAGGGTTCATAATTTTTTAATTGAATTTGATAGTCTTGTAAATATGTACATACCTTGCTTTCTGCAAGTTGTTTTCCCATATTTTGAAAAATAAAAAAATAATAAAAAATGAAAAGAGGGTAAAACTCCTAAAAGAAAGATCAAAGGAATTAGAAAAAGATAGACCCCAAAAGAAAAGAGAGATAAATAAGACATGAAAGTGAGCAAGTCAAAATGCCACTACTATTTACTTTTACTGCAAAAATAATGATTATGTGCAGATTGTCAATAAATGCCATAATCCATGATCAGTTAAATAATTTAATCTTAACTTTTCATGCTTTAAATTTCATGTTTTAGATAGAGAATAAATATATGTCAAACAATTTAAAATTGACAAAATCAGTAGATATGTAGAGAATAAATGAGGAGCTCAACAGTTTAATTTGAGCCCTCGGATGAAATAAGGTTAGACTTACATAGTTTTTATGCTTTGAAAGAAAAATGAATTTAGGGTTGCAAACCTAAATGCACCCATGAAAATGAAGTAAAAAATGTTAGAAATAATAATGGGTAGGTAGAAAGCAGTTGTGAAAGACATGTAATAAAGCATCATCGGGTAAAATTACTAATTTCCCCTCCCCACAATGATCCAGTATTCAAAACCTTTAGTTAAAGAAGCTCAGAGCATTTCTCTGACTTCTCTTGGGACTGGACCCAAGGCTCAATAACTGATTGCTCAAAAATATTGAATTCCATACATAAAACCCATTTCATCAACATATTTACCCTTTTCCAAAGTTATGATCCCTTTTCCTAAGCAAAACACATTTTTTTCTTAGTAAAAGTAAAAACCCTACTTGATTAATTTCATTCTCATTCAAAAACACTAAAAAAACCCATAAAATGCATTTTATCCTAAGTCTATGTGTAAAAAAATAAAATGAGACAAAACTATGCTTTATTGTCTATTTTACACTTAGTGTTAAATTATGTATTTTAATTTATTTCCTACATTACACCTACATTTCATATTAATTTCTAACTTATATTATTAAATCCTTAAAAATATACGCTTCCCATATATTATTAAATCTTTTATATTTAAATAACCCCCAAAACCCATTTACTTAAAGTTTGAACCTATGTTTATATTATCCCACATGGTGAAATAAAACCCACCCTTTTCAATAAGGTTTAAACATATCAATATATTAATATTCCACCCCCTATGGTCTTTAACCATATGTTAAAAGGTTTAAATATCATATAATAAACACCTGCGCCTGTGATTGAAATATATGGTAAATGTTTTAATTACAAACATACAATTTTAACCCCCGCCCAATCATATAAATTAAGGTTTTAAACGTTATAAATATATAATTATAAAATTATAACCGATCCCGCTGCATATGATAAACCTTGGACTCCACTCTGAAATCCCAAGCAACTTCAAGATCAAATCTCGACCATTCACAATCGAATTCCCAGATCTAACGAACGAAAAACCATATCGCATTTTTAGTTGCGCAACTAAATTACATTCCATTTCTATGCGAAATAGGATGTTTTAGTCTTTCCTCCCTCCTCCACATGGCTTATTTCCATTGGATTGCATCCAATTCAATTGAAACTACTTACCACCTTTAACCCGTGTGATAACCACTCATGGTTTCTAGCCTTTGAAGCCCGAAAACTGCCCATTGCTTGATGTAATCACCCTTTATTGCAGGCCACTTTAACCCTAAATTTTCTAATAAATAACGAAATCGCTCCATTGATCCCTTTTTTGCATTTTTCGACTGCATTTCTCCTCCCAATTAAAGAAAACCGAGCCTATGCTTCATTTTCATGCCCAGAACCAGTGAAAAGCCCGAATTTGCTATTAAAGACTACTGAAAAGACTCCATAAAGCCTCCAGATACCAGAAAAGATACCAGGAATCAGTTAAACTCCTCAGAGCCTATTTCAAGGACTCGTACCTGCGTAAAATAGGTATTTTTGGAAGAAATCAAGCCTGTTGTCAATTTAAAAAAGGAAATTTTAAACCTGTATCAAAACATTCAATCCAAGAAATCCTTTAAAATTGTCCAAAAAAGAGGCAAAACCCTGTCAAATTTTTTATAAAACCCTGTTTTAGACTGCACTCCATTTAGAAGGAAAATATTGAGTTTATTCTAGTTTTTACAGACTATATAAAACTCTAAACAAACCCACAAATCCTCTGCAAGTAACCAAATCCTCTGCACCTGATTTGAAGCAATTTTGAGCCTAGTTATCCACTTAAAAAGTATAAGAAATCCCTGTTTCTTATTTCATAACCAATGAGAGTCTGAAGAATAATTTAAAGCCAAAATTGAAGGTTTAAACCAAAAAGAAAGCCAGTCTGTGCCTATTATATTCAATAGACCTCTGTCACACCAGAAATACCTTCTGTAAACAGTCTAAGCTTACAAAAGTGTACAAAAAGAACCTAAAAAAAACAAAGTTATTAAGACCTGAAGGTCAAAATTGTGAGAAAACCCCTACTATGGCTAGAAATCCTTTCACTATATTCCCTGTTCCCTAAAGTCATTACTGGCTTCCCTTCATACCAGGGTTTTTTTTTAATAAATTGTTTGATATTTGCAAATTATTATCAAAATATGAAATTGGACCAATAGTTTCAATACTAGTCGACAAAATTGTTTGCTCCAAATCCTCATATTTTAATTCAAAAATCTTGATTCAACAAACAATTTATATACAAAGAAAGGATTAAATCAAAGTTAGAGAGAGATCAAAATGATGAAATTACATAGTGAATGGTAAAAGTGAAAGTCAAATCAGAAAAAGTGATAGAGCAGTCAAGGTAAAACAGTAAAAGTAAATACAGAGGCAGTGATAGTTAAACATAGATGGAAATAATTTCACCAACAACAATTAAGTTTATCCAAAGTGAAAGTAAAAATAGTTAAAATAACAAAAAGGTAAGAAGATGAAAACAGAGCAAGAAGGGACATTTTTGCAGAAATTTTATGTTTAAGTCATGGTTTTGCAGAGAATATTGTGGACAATACAAAATGAATTTTGGAAAAGTGGAGGAATTTTATGTTCCTAAGATGCCAACCTACAAAAACCTATCTCACTTTATGCAAAGATATTACAGAATAAGAGATACATGCACATATTCAAAATCTATTTTTGGGACTGTGCAATGTTCTGTTTTACACATAGTTTTGCAGAGCCTTTTGTGAACCATTGGAATTGAATTTTGGGAAACTGAGAGATTTTTATCCTAGTAAAATATTTATTTACAAAAACCTCTTTCGCTTTTTACATATATATTTCAGATTGAGATATACAAAGGTATCATTGGACCCAAAGTTTGCAGAATTTCTGGAGCAAAATGCACAAAGGAAGGAGACAATTAGTGACTTGGATGCCTCATCATTAACTAAGAGTTGATATAAAATTCGAATTTCTCCTCTTTTTCATCACCTATCCATAAAAAATAGTGCTAAATATATTCATTAGTTTTGAGTGTCCTTTTATTGAGTTCTATTTATGTAAAACAGTTTGAGATATTTGTAAACCAATCTTGATATTTTTTCAAGATATTTTAGTTTAAGAATTTGTATAAATACTTCATCCTTTGAAGTATTATTGTGGAATAAATTTCTGAAGATTTATATAGTCATTTTTGTTGGACTTGAAGGCTTTTGTGTTGCAAAATCTGAGTAGCAAACTGGATCAGATCAACTAGCATCATATTTCAGGATTCATGTGATGAGCCATTGAAGTGAAGTACTTTCTACTTGTCATTTTTTATCTTATGTTGTTTCATGCATACATTATGTGTTCTAAATTTGAATGAATAAACAGGAGTATTACTTTAGGATTTTTTAAAAGCACCTTGTCTTTATTGTTTATCATTTCTATGTTTTCTGCTGATTTCCAGAGTAGGGAACCCTTAATTGCTCGCTCTTTCATTTGACCTCTTCCTACTACTTCTCTTTTTCGGATCAAATAACCCTTCATTGCTCTTTATCTCGATCAAACCACTTCACCAAACGGCCTTCCAAGATCTTCAAAGGCTTATCTATCTTTCCCTGAAAACATTTTACTTTTTGACCTTGATCCTAGTTCTATCTGCTTGACTTTTGCTTCTTAGCCCAATGGACAATCAGATTTCCCGCTATCCATCTCATTAAGTGATTTTTCCCACCAAACCAAACAAACCAAAACCAAATTGCACAATCATAACTAGCCTAATATTTTATAATCAAAACAAAAGTTAAATATTACAGAAAGAGCCCTATCTGAACCCTAGGAAGGCTATATCCTAGAGTTTAAAAGTAGGTTTGTGGTTACCTCGGTGAGTTCTTTCTTTAACCTTGAGAAATTACTGAGTGATAACAAATCGCAAGAGCACATCTGGATGTTGCTTCATCTTGGGTTATGCTTCGATATATTGGATGAGAAGGAAGAAGAAGTCGGTGGCTTTGAGCACTGCTAAGACCAAATACATTGCAACGAGTATGGCTTGTTATGAAGCGGTTTGATTGAGAAAGCTCTTTAGTGAGTTTTTTTGGCATGTGCTAGATACCATCGTTATCATTTGTGATAACCAGAGTGGGATTCGTCTTTCTGAGAATCCTTTGTTCCATAATCGATCCAAGCATATTGATTAGGTACCAATTTGTTTGGGACATGGTATAGTGAGGCACCATAAGGCTCAATCACAATAGGATTGATGAGTAGGTCACAGATATTCTCACGAGGCCCCTATGGAAGATAGAATTCTTAACCTTCTGTGAGAAGCTTGGAATCGTTGAAATACCCTATTGTGAGAGTCCTGCTTGAGGTTGACAATGAGATCTGGGAGCTCTAGGGGGCTTGGGTATAACTTATTGGAGCTATAAGCACACACAGGCCTAGGCTTGCCGAACCTTGTTGTGCTTCTACCCCACCATTCTCTTTTATCTAGGCCCTGCACACATCCTACCCATGGAGTTTCAGACTCATGGGAAGTACCTCTCATTTGGCCAATGAGGTGGGAAATGTGGATAGAGACCAATATAAATACCGATGGACGCATCGGAGATTTCTGTACTCTCTATGTCTAGGATGGCACGTGTCCAACACCTTGATCTGGGATCAAGTTTGATGAGATTCTTACCTCTAAACTGAATTTGGGTCAGTAAACTAACTTCAAGGTAGCATGAGACTCTTTTGAGTTCGAGAGAGATTTTAACCTCTAAGCTAACTTCGGTTCAGCAGAGCGTGATGTCTTTGTGACTCACCTTTTGTTATATTTGTGAAGAAGAGCCAACAAATAAAGTTACACCAAGATGACATAGGATTGTAGGATGATATATGATAGTACATGATGGTACTGATCATTGGATGGAACAAGTGGACAGATTGAGTTCTCCCTAGTTGAGAGGGAGTGTTAATTTTGGGAAAATAGGTCCAAAATCCATGTTGCACTTCTCATATGATGATGGTTATATTTTTTTTTGGATTCATCTTTTGGAGAGGTGCAATATTGATCTAAATATCATCTTGTTTGAATGAGCAGAACATATATTTTGATTTTATTTTCGACATAAGTACAAGTTCAGCCAGATTTGTAATGCACCCTTCTTGCAATCCTAATAGATGTGTCACACACCCATACTGAATGATATAAATTGGAGAGACTTGGAGATAATGTGATCATCAAATCATCACACATTCTCTCTTGTGATCTGATTGGTTTGATGAGACTTTGGAGGCCTCTATCTCTCACACGTGCGGAGTTGAAGCTAGGAAAAGTGCAGACTGTTTATGGTTTTTTTGTTGGTGCATTGACTAGCATTGACCATGGTCAAAACTTGGAGTTTTGACCTCCAACAAGTGCATAAATTTCGATCTCTTAAGGCCGCATTAGAGGGCACAAAGATAGATGAAAAGAGAGACTGTTGACAGAAGCGCTAATCTGCAGCATTGACCAGCGTTGAATTTTCTGCATTGAATTTTTCTGTTGACTAATGTTGACTTTTTTGGCGCTGTCTTTGAGGGGTGTGTGTGAAACTTGGAGGATTGGCTGATATGATGTTGAGAAATAATTTGCTGGCTGGTGCATCCTATTGACTGTCGTAACATACACTACTCTCTATCTTTGTTGGACAAGAAGAATTGTAAATTCTGATATATATTATTGGCTTGTCTTCTGTTGATATATTATTATGTTCTATCAGGATTTTAATTTCATGTTCATGTGATCGCTAAATTGTATCAGACCTATAGTAAAGTTTTAAGTAAAACTGCATTAAGTATAAAAAATACCATGTTTATCTAAATTTAATGTCCTAACTAACTAATATTGAGTCTTTGAAAACAAAATATTTACGTGAAATAGAAAGTATCAAAGTGTCATAATTTGATACAATCAACAGTATATTTAACTATGATAGGCAGGTTCTGGAGGCAGCGTCGTTGGGTTTATGATACAGAGAACAAGAGGATTAATGAATTGTTCACACCTTTTCCGCAGTGTTGGAGTTGTCACAGGAGCGTGGAAATTTTTTTGATAGGAAATCTTGAGATTCTTGAGCCATGTATAATTCAACCTAGGGAGAAACATGGTCTTCACCGATCCTAGCAGCTGAAATTCCTTTATGGGATAATTGACCATTTTTTAACCTTTAAGGGTGGCAATGTTCTCATGGGAGGAATCCACCTTGCTCTTGGCCTCCACTAACATCTGACTGTATTTTTCCCATGGGACCAACATTCCCTCAAGATCCCAACAGCTAGTTGTTGGGTGCTGGTTTTGCACATTTTTTCCTATACTTATCTTCCTTATTTTGGTTCATAACCATAACCAATGGGAATATCTTTACCCCTTTTTCCTACCTTTTCACCCTGAATTGTGTTTTTTCACCTTGCTTTTTTTACTTTGCCAATTCACCAATTATTATGATATATTATACCTTTTTATGACTAATTTATGGTGAATGTTTGGAGAAAGGTAGATGGTCTTTGTGCTGTCCTTTCATATGTCAAAGATCTTAGACACAGAGTTCGCAGGAGCAGTTCGGATGGTGTTGTTACAACAAAGCAATGTTGTTACACCTTGTTGTTATAGACCTGCCAACAAAATGTTGTTACACTTTTCTATTACAGACTAGTTGGTGAACTACTGATAAAGTTGTACCATTTACCGTTCTTGTCTATATTTTTGCTGATATGTCCTCTGGCGGTTGCACTATAGCCGTGTTTTCATTATGATAGCTGTAGGAGTTGTTAACATTGTATTTTTGGGATAACAACCTAAGGGAAGTTCTAATTGTAATCTTTTATTTTCTAATCAAAACTTTATTAGGAAGTGGTTATAACTGTATGAGTTCTATTTCGATCAGCATGAGAATCGTAAGATTCTCTTGACTGATCTATCCCTAGATTTTCTGATGTAACCATTATATATCTCTCGGCCCTAGAGGTCGAGAGGGGGAGCAAAGAACAACATTGTTTTGGCTCTATAATTGTGTTCAAATTAATACAGATTATCCTGTTATTGTTGTTACATGTGTGATTATATTTATTTTTAGTTAAAGTTCCTTCTCTACTTGCACCCTACTAGGGAGTAAGGGCCCTCCTTCTTAGCAGGGATTGCAGTGATTAAAGTAGTTGTGTGTATGTAATTGTATTTTAGTTTATGTATCATTAGAGTGTAGTTGTTGCTGTTCCGCTGAGAATATATCTGCCCCGATTCAATACTTTATATGTTGTTACACATGTGATAATAGAGATACCAGCTGGGTACTTATTGTGTGGTGAGCTAGACAGATCAATTGAAGTGTTCTTTCAATCTTGTGTATTATTTTATTTTTGCATGAGTGATTTATTTCTAGCATTTACTTCAACAACGATTTCTTTTCTTTGAAATTACTTTTGGTTTGTGTATCGGAACAGACAGTGCAACTATCATTGGAATAAATTGACATCCTTGGATTGATAATTAAATGTTTGTTGTTAAGTAATTTTATAAGTGATTTCTATAGTACAACATTTTGGCACCATTTCCGGGGATGGCAGTGACGATCCAATCAATCAGATTTGTTTCTAAGAAGTACAATTTCTGTGTGTTTTTATAGAGTGTCTCCAACAACACAGTTGTCAGGCAGCAAGACGAGAGGTAAGAACCTGCACAACACTCTAACAAGCTTGAGTGGGCTCACCAATATCTTGCTGGGACACTTAGGAATTGAATTTTGGGTGTTTTTTTAGGGTTCCTTCAGCTATACAGTCGTTGGGAGGTAAGACGAGAGGTAAGAACCTGCACATCTCTCTAACAAGCTTGAGCAGGCTCACCGTTGTAGAAACTAAAGAACTTATAGGATGAATTGAAACACATAAGGCCCATGTGTGCCAGTAGGACAACATCGACATCTACAAACACCCCCCCACTCTACTAACTACAGGAAATATGGGTCGTAAGAAGGAAAAAAGAGTGCCGATTTGGGAAGGAAATCATTCTTTGGAGATCTGATTTCAAGGGTAGAGAAGGAACAATCCATGTCATACAGAGATAATAGGAAGACAAGACCATAGAAAGTAGCTACCATATCAAGGCCTGGACCATTAGTGTCTTCAGTGGCTAGACCTCACCATCCTTTGAATAGCATATCCACTCCTGATATCAAAACTCCAGATTCGAAACAGTAGTGGAGAATTATTGATCAGGATCTGAGAATTGAAGGACACGGAGAGACTAGTGGGGAACATTAGGAACCTGAGGAACAAAAATTAGTTGATCATCAATTGGACACTAGTAGTGTTTTTAAACAATTGATCCTGGAGCAGCCTGATCCTTGTATTTGTCAATCTCCAGTACATTCTGAGGCTAGTTCATCCTATCAAGAAGAATCAGTCACGGGGGACGAGAATATTAAAACAGATAGCTCTGTTACTTTTGAATTCCAAATAGTAGTAACACGGGATGAGGATACTATGAAGAACATCCCTTTATCATCCCTACCATCCTTTAAAGGGATGGTTGTTGAGGATCCTGATACCTTTCTGTTTGAATTCAATGTGTTGTGTAGAGGTTATGATTATACCTCAGACGCCCAGAAGCTAAAATTATTCCCTGCTACTCTGAAAGGAGCAACATTAAGGTGGTTCATGATATTGGGTGTTGGCACAATTCGAACATAGAATGATATGAGAAAAGCCTTTCTCTTTAAGTATCAGGACTACTGCCGAACCATGGATTTGAAGGACGAAATTTTCAGAATTGCACAGAAGGAGGAGGAAATACTAGAAGATTATCTGGAGCAATTCCACTACAATTTACAGAGGTCTAAGTTCAGTAACTTAGATCAGGAGATTCTAAAGCCAATATTCTTAAGAGGATTAAGAGATGATTTTCTGGAACATTTGAATATAATAGGAAAAGGAGACATATCGCAAGAAACGTTTGATGAGATAATGAAGCTTTGCCTATGTAGCTCAAGAGGATCGGTCAAAGGGAAAGTTTCAGTTCGGGACCCTCCACTCCGAATACAGAAGTCCACAAGTGGAGGAGTAACCTGAGCAGAGATCATAAACTTATTCAAGGATTTTAAAACCGATCTCCTTAGCACTCTCTCTACCCAATCACTACGGTACAAGTCAAGAAGGCACAAGCAAAAGCTGAAGCAGCCTTAGCAATATTCTGTCCTCGATGCAAAAAGAAACATTTGGAAAGAGAAAGAAGACTGAATAGTGTCAGCCTGTGCAACATCTGTGAGTTTGTGCACTCTAAAAATCAGTGTCCTGAGTTGCCTAGACTTAAGGCAGTACTCCAAGAATCAAGAGAGGATGTTCAATCTTCTTATTTTATCGAATAAAAGATACCATGGCAGCCATGACCTACAGGTATGCCTTCAGAATTTTCTTCTTTTTATCCTTGGAATAGTATTTATAACATACATCAACACCCATGGCAGTATCCTACTCCTTCCTTAACAAAATTTCCTTTACCATGGAACCAGTGGCCATATCCTCCACTAATGTAATATCCTCCATCACAACCCAATCCATGGGGTTAGAACTAGAGAGGCATTGGCCAAGATCTAATACCCCCTCCAATACCAATGCAACAACAATAGTTACAACTTCCTTCTATTTAGAATCCTACACCTTCTGTCCGACCCCAATTACCTGTACAACCTAACCCTAATCTAAATAATAAGGCAACCCAGAGCATGGATGCTCTGGTTACCCTCCAGACTTACCTTATCACTCCTATTGGACTTAATGAGGTTTAGCTTCGGTCAGGGAAAGTAATCAGATCTGAACACACCCTCATTATTATCAAAGAAAGTGAAACACCTAGGAAGGATATGGATGATTCTGAGGCAATTGTTACACATGTAACATCTGATACAACACCTTCCGTTACACCTGTAATAGCCAGCTCGGGGAAGTCTGTTATTCCTACAACGGCCAATCCGAGTAAGGCTGGTACATTTATGGTAGTTGACTTAGTTGTTAGCATTCAGAATCCCCCATACCCTCTATGATTAACTAAAACTGGGCTGGTCTTACAACCTGAATCCAAATTCCTTAAGGAGCTGCAAAATTTATATGTACGAATTCCATTGTTACAAGCTCTTAAGGAAGTGCCTATCTATGCTAAAATAGTGAGGGATCTATGCTTCAAAAGACCTAGGAGGAAACCTAAAGACCCTGCTACTATCCATGTCATGGGAAAATTTTCCGATCTTATGATTGATCAGCCTTTGTTGACCACGTATAATGACCCAGGGAACCCCACAGTGACTATCCATATTGACAATAATCCTATAACCAATACCTTGATTGATCTAGGGGAAACTATTAGCATTATGATTAAAGACCTCTTCATCTCTCTAGGAATTCATGGACTTAGACCTACACCTACAGTTCTTGAACTAACAGATAGGTCCCATGTTAAGCCCGAAGGAATGATTGAATATGTGGTTATCACTGTGGCCTCCTGGAAATATCTGGCTGACTTTCTCATCTTACAAACAAAATCCAATCTGGGGGGTCATCCTTTAATCTTGGGAAGACCATGGCTAGCCACTACAGATGCATATATCGGATGTAGTTCTGGATCTATAGTGATCTCAGATGGACAAGCCACTCAGAACCTGAATCTTTATCCCCCAACAAAACCTCATATGGACTCAAATAGTCCCTGGTGGGACGAATTTGTACCTGAATCTGATCTTTCCCTACCTCTTCTCACGCTTGGAAAAGCACAATAATTTAAGGATGAAGCAAAGGACGATATTATTAATGGTTTTATCAGTAATCCACTCCATGTTGCCTCCATTAGAGATTTGGGAGAAGGAGGTGAGGAAGATGATGTAATTATTGAACATTTGAAAACAACTCCACTTACTATTAGCAGTCCCGTTGAAATCGAACCTAGAAAATGTTTAAATATAAATCCTAACCTGATTTCTGAACAAAATAGATTGCTGATACAACTGTTATAGAAATACAAAATGACATTTTCATGGGACTATACTGATATGAAAGGAATCCATTCTACCCTATGCACTCACCGCATTTACCTTAAAGAAGACTGCAAACCTGTTAGACAACCTCAGCACCAAATGAACCTCGCACTTAAGGAGATAGTAAAAGAAGAATTGCATAAACTCCTTAATGCTAATTTCATCTGCCCTATTTCTAACAGCCAGTGGGTGTCTCCGCTTGTCATAGTTCCTAAGAAGAATGGAAAATGGAGGGTATGTGTTGACTATAGAGAACTTAAAAAGGCCACTCAAAATGATCATTTTCCCTTACCATTTATTGATCAGGTCTTAGATACTCTTTCTGGAAAAAAAATATTTTCATTTCTAGATGGGTTTAATGGCTATAATCAAATACAGTTTTCTCCAGAAGATCAAGACAAGACAACCTTTACTAGTCCATGGGGTACTTTTGCATACAGAGTCCTTCCCTTTGGTCACTGCAATGCACCATCAACCTTTCAAAGGGAAATATTAGGTATTTTTTCTAATCTTTTGAATGATTGTCTTGAAATATTTATGGATGATTTTACACCCTACAGGGATTCCTTTGAGACAACATTTACTAACTTGGAGAAAGTGCTAGAACATTGTGAACAAACTAACGTTGCTCTGAGCACAAAAAAATGCCACATGATGATGACCGATGGAATTGTGTTGGGACATTTCATTTCAGCATATGGAATCAAGGTAGGTCCTAAAAAAATTGAGGTAATCTCAAAAATCCTGACCCCTAAGACTCCAAAAGAGGTACGTAGTTTTTTGGGACATGCAGGATACTATAGGAGTTTTATAGAGAATTTTTCAAAGATTGCAACTCCTTTATTTTCATTACTTATGAAAGATGTAGAATTTTTGTGGACAGAAAAGTGTGAGCAGGCCTTTTTAAAGTTCAAGAAATGTGTAACAGCAGCACCTATTTTACAAGGATCAAACTGGAAATTTCCGTTTCATATTGCTACAGACGCATATGACATGGATGTGGGTGTTGTTTTGGGGCAGCTGGAGGGTAAGAAGCCTTATGCCATATATTAAATCAACAAGAACTTAACTCCAACAGAACTTAACTACACTATTACTGAGAAATAATTTCTAGTAGTAGTTCATGCTATCAACAAATTCTGGCACTACATCACCGGGTACGAAGTATTTGTACACAATGACCATGCTACAATTCGATTTTTAATGAACAAACATATTACTAATGGTAGAGTTACATGATGGTTATTTCTGTTACAAGAATTTGACATTAATATTTTAGATAAACCCAGAAAAGATAATGTAGTTGCTAATTTCCTTTCTAGATTAACTATAAGTGATGACTGCACTGCTACTGAAGATTCTTTTCTAGATGAGTATATTTTTTCCATTTCTACTCACTCGCCGTGGTATGTAGATATAGCCAATTACCTTGCTGCAAGAAAATTCCCACACCAATTTTCTTCCAAGGAAATAAGGAGGATTATACAACAAAGTGCTACCTACTCCTGGATGGAAGGTAATCTCTATCAGTGATTACACTGGGCCAGATTTCTAGATTAGGTGATGTGTTAGAGAAGATGAGGTATTTGAGATCCTAAAGGCTTGTCATGAGGAACCTTGTGGAGGAAACTTCGCTAGCAAGAGGACAGGACATAAAGTACTCTCAACGGGGTACTACTGGCGAACTATATTCTAGGATGCCAAGAAGTTTGTGAAAGGATGTGATAGTTTCCAAAGGATGGGCCAACCTCTAAAATCAGATGAGAAGCCGTTACAACCTCAGATAGTAATAGAACAATTCGAGAAATGGGCCCTAGACTTTGTGGGGCCAATCAATCCTTCATCACAGCAAAAATCATACATATTGGTCTACACTGATCATGCCACAAAATGGGTTGAAGCAAGGGAACTAACTAGAGCAACAGAGCAGATTGTTTCAGACTTCCTATTTCAAGATATTTTTGTTCTCTTCGGGATACCCAGAGAGATAGTGACAGATGGGGGTCCTCACTTCACATCTCATTTGATCAAGAAGTTGGTTGAAAAGTATGGAATCCATCATAGAATCACCACACCTTATCATCCACAAGAAAATGGTTAAGTAGAAAGCACCAATAAAGTCATTGAGGGATTCTTGACAAATACATTAGCCAACCACCAAAGAAATTGGATTGAGGAACTTCCAGAGGTACTGTGGACTTACAGGACAACATGGAGGAATAATACAGGCTTCTCACCATATGAAATAGTGTATGGTAAGAATCCCTTATTCCCCATATAATTTGAAATAAAGACATTAAGAACAACATTGCAGGTCGATCTGGATTTGAGTACATCACCGACTCAAAGAATGAACCAGCTCAATGATTTGGAAGAGAAATGACTGGTTGCCATTCAATAGACATACATTATCTAGAAGCAAAGAGACAAATGGCATGATGGGTTTATTAAGAAGAAAAATTTCCAAAAAGGAGATTGGGCTCTTTTGTATGATTCAAAGTTCAAAGATTTCAAAGGCAAGCTTTGCACCAGATGGCTAGGTCCTTACGAAGTGGATACGGCCTTTGACAATGAGATTGTACAATTGGTCATCATTGACAGTGCTGAGACACTGTTACTGGTTAGTGGGCATCGTCTAAGGTTATATCACCAACCCACTTCGAAGGAATCATTTGTCAACATTGTCATGGACTCTGATCTTCATGTTACGACAGCAGGGGAACATTCTCCTCTGCAGCCTTAAAAGTTGAAATTCCAATAAGTGTAGCAGTTGAAAACCACCTCTGTGGCAGATGTTACATATGTTTAAAAAAATAAAATAAAAATAACAAAATAAAAGAAAAACAAAAATAAATCCAACTGTGAAAACCCCTTTCTGGGGCGCAGTAAGACAGCCAATAACAGTTGAAAATCACTCTTGTGGAGACTGTTACACCCATGTTTTTCTCCCTGTAATATCATCTTCCCTTCCTGATCCATGTCATAGGATGATGGTATTCATGTAATTTCCTTTTCTGTACCAATTTCTTCTGATTATTATTTTATTTTTTAGAATAATTTAAAAGTTGTCATGGCTGCTACACATGTAACAACTGACAGCCACGAATACTGTTCTTGGTAATTTATTCCATAAATAGAAATAACTATGCTGGCTAAACACAACAACATGAGTGCTGCAAGAAGGACACTGTCAACTCAAAGTCTTCTTCCACGTCACCTCAGGTGTGTCATTAAAAATGTAAATGATTGTCATTGATGATTTGGTGAGTAATTGGCAAAGTAATGACGCTCCTGTGACGATTGTGGGCGGCCGTCACAATTAAAGTGAGGGAGGGGATATGACTTGAAATCATTGCAAAAAGGTTGTAATCATAAATATATATTAAATTCGCATGCACCTAATCAATAACAAAATTTCTAATGATGACCAAATCCGATTGGAAAAGAGCGTGTGTACAAAATTCCATCACTTTCCATAATAAGCCATTTATGATTATTAGTGTAGGGTACGATTTGGTAAATCCGTGAAAGTTGTCACCTTTCATCAACCTCCTTCTGAAACCTTGCATTCTCATCGTAAACTCATCGATTGGGATAAGCAGAGGTGTTGAGAAGTAGCTAGTGCAGAGACACAGTAATGTTACAGCAGGACTGAACAACAAAGAAGTGAATTCATATATCAGTGATATTACAGTGTTGGCGAACATTAAGAAGTAAATTTAGAAAATAATATTAGAAATGGGTGGAGTAGCAGTCAGGCATGAGCCAGACTCTATGGATGCTCTGTAGAATTTCCTAGAGGCTTACCATATATTCAGAGATGCTGGATGGGTTGAGTCTTTCCAGAAGCTTGAAGGCTCAGACGAGGCAATGGAAATTGAATTTTCTCAGAACTTGAACAATAATCAAACCTGAGTAAGAGGCGTGTAAGTGGAGGTGACTGAAGAGGTAATTGACCGAGTAACTTCATTACCAATAGAAGGGCAGAGGTGGTTTAATAGAAAAATCAATGACCCCTCCTTGAAAGAGGATTTCCTAGTAGGGGAAGAGAATCTGGAGAAGAAAGGAAGAGGATTTGACAGATTGTCACTTCCTCCTCCTTGGGAAGACGCTGCCTTGGGCTTGATCAAATATATCATTTGCGAAGGGAGATCCATGATAGTGTTCAACTATCACTTTCCTCCGCTTAACCACCTTAGGCACCATAAAAGAATCAATCTTCCATTATATTTGCTTAGAAACATCAAGCATATGGCAACAAAGTCAAAACAGCAACACACCCGGAGGCATGCGTAACTAATCATGGACTCATTAAGCTAATTGTGCTAGATGCCCTAGGCCAGAAAGGAAAAAATTGGGAAGATTTCAAGAGGAAAGGACCAAGGACAAGCCAGGGGAAACATGCCACGACTTTAGGAGGAAGTTAGACAGAGGAGGAGACCCAGACTCGACGTGCTGGAGTTAGAATTGGGAAGAAGCCTATTGATGAACCAATTGGGGACATAAGAATGAAACAAAGAGTGAACGTAAGCATACCTACAGAACCCTTGCCTATGGCTGAGAAGCAGACAGAAGTAAAAGTTTTAGAAGAATAAATTCAACCTTCCTCATTAGGTAAGGATGAAACCAATGCCTTGTGTTTAGAAATTGAAAAATTAAGAAAGGGAAACAAGGAATTGAAGCGGAAATTATCTAAGGGAAGGGAAATTCCAGTGTTAATATGCATGACATGTTTTTAAAACTCAACATCAGCGTGATATAATTCCTGTAGAGAAAATATCAACCCAATGGAAGTAGAGACAGAACAATAGGAGGCTGTTACATAAGAACGTGCTGATGATACTGCTGCTACACAAGAAACAACAGTTAAAACATAGCCTCTTGTAATAATCGACCTAGAATCCAACCCACAAGAACCTATGGAGGCCACTCCTATTGTAGAAGAAACAACAATGGACACAGAGGTGACTCTAGGTAAAAACAAAGGGGCTGACATACAAGAACCCACTGAAGAGGCTGTTGTTACACAAGAACCAGCAGCAGAGGTCGAAAAACCCCATGAAGCAGAGGTTGGTACACCTATTGTTGATGAAGGTATTGAATCTAGGAGAACGCTGAATCCCATCTCGGGATGGAACTTTGAGAAACTCCTATTAATTTCTGAGTTACAAAAATGGAAGCAATAAGTAATCTCCATTAGGGATGGGATGATTTTGCTAAAGGAACATCAGAGAGAAATAGACACCTTACATGAAATATGGATGGAAGCAGAGTTCAAGAAAACATGGGAGGATTACAAGAAGAAAGAAGCCCTGAAGAAACAAGAAGAACATCTGCTGCTATTACAGGAGAAGATTCGAGACCTTACTGTAAATAAGCGGAGACTTCTCACCCTCAACTTGATGGGTTGTAAGCGGCCTTCTCCATCCTATCCTATTTTTCTGTGGGAACATTACTTCTTGTTTCAAATGAAAGCCATTATGGAGTACAAACCTTATTTATGTTCCTCCACTCGTACGTTTCTGGATGTTTTGCGTGCCTCATATTTTTTTGAGCAAAGTTTGTTGTGTGAAATATTTTTACACAACATTATTTGTGAACATGTGAGTATGCAGATGATTGTGACAATATTCTCTTATATGGGAGATCTTCAATTAAGGGCTTTTATATCCTTCATGAGGAATCAGATTGAATGGAATATGGCCATTAAATATATGGAGACTAATGAGGAGAAGACAACATTGTGGGTTCGCGAAGAACCAGGACGGGCTGCTAAGCTAAGATGAGAATTCATGAGAATGCTGAGTACCCCTGGAATTAAAGAACCAGCTGCCACTTATAGAATAAGAATTGTCAATTTCTGCCTCAATCAATTCATAATGATGAAGAGCTGAGCTTTGACAGGGTGTTTAAAATGCACGAAAGCCAACGGTGTTGAGCTATTGAAGGGAGATCCATTCTCAATCTAGAATTTCGTGGTGGCTGTTACACATGTACCATCCTATGCACAAATTGTACAATCTCTTGGTGCTTTGTGGTTGGGATTGAAGTTCAAGTTTCCTTTGATCTGGTTGCCCATTGAGGATTACCAGACCAATTATGAATTAAGTAAGTATGAGTTAGAATCATGGGTACAACAGTTGATGGAAAATCGGGGATATAGGTCTGCAGATGAGGACACAACTGATGCTTATGATCTCACCGACCTGCACCAAAGATATTCACATGAGAGATGAGTTTGCATGAGGACATGCAAGTATTTCAGTCAGGGGGAGATATTGGGTGCTGGTTTTGCATATTTTTTCCTACACTTATCTTCCTTATTTTTCTTCATAACCATAACCAATGGGAGTATATTTACCCCTTTTTCCTACTCTTTTACCCTGACTTGTGTTGTTTCACCTTGGTTTCATTACTTTTCCAATTCACCAATTATTATGATCTATTATACCTTTTTATGAATAACTGATGGTGAATATTTGGAGAAAGGTTGATGGTCTTTGTGTTGTCCTTTCATATGTCAAAGATCCCGGACACGGAGTCAGTAGGAGCAGTTCAGATGGTGTTGTTACAGCAAAGCGATGTTGTTACACCTTGCTGTTACAGACCCGCTAGAAAACCACTATTATAGAATCGTTGGAGAACTACTGATACAATTGTACCATTGACTGCTCTTGTCTATATTGTTGTTGAACTATCCTCTGGCGGTTGCACTACAACTGTGTTTTCATTATGATAGCTGTAGGAGTTGTTAACATTGTATTTTTGGGATAATAGCCTAAGGGCAGTTTCGATTGTAATATTTTATTTTCTAATCAGAACTTTATTAGGAAGTGATTATAATTATATGAGTTCTATTTCGATCAGCATGAGAATCGTAATATTCTCATGACTGATCTATCCCTTGATTTTCTGATGTAACCATTATATATCTCTCGAACCTAGAGGTCAAGAGAGGGAGCAGATAACAACGTTGTTTTGGCTCTGTAATTGTGCTCAAATTGATATAGATTATCCTGTTATTGTTTTTACATGCGTGATTCTATTTAGTTTCAGTTAAGTTCCTTCTCATCCTGTGCCTTGCTAGGGAGGAAGGGCCCTCCTTCTTAGCAAGGATTGTGTGTTTAAATTAGTTGTGTGTATGTAATTGTATTTCAGTTTATGCATCATTAGAGTGTAGTTGCTACTGTTCAGCTGAGAACATATCTGCCTCGATTCAATACTTTATATGTTGTTACACATGTGATAATAGAGATACCAACTGGGTACTTATTATGTGGTGAGCTAGACAGATCAATTAAAGTGTTATTTCAATCTTGTGGATTCTTTTATTTCTACATGAATGATTTATTTCTAGCATTTACTTCAGCAACGATTTCTTTTCTTTGAAATTACTTCTGGTTGGTGTATTGGTGCAGACAGTGAAATTTTCATTGGAATAAAAAGATGTCCTTGGATTGATAATTAAATGTGTGATTTTCAGTCATTTAATAAGTGATTTATATAGTCCAACACTAGGCAACCCTTCTCTGACTCTCTCATAAAACTTAGAGTTGAAGTCAGCCACATCCTTCAACACTAAAATTAGGCATTCTTTAGAGTTGAAGTCAGCCACATCCTTCTGGACTACCTTGGAGATCTCCATGATAGAAAATACTTTGTCCACCACATCTATGGGTCTCAACTCATTGGACAATATTTCATTTACAAACTAAATTAACTTCTTGGCAATATGGGATTTCATTTCACCATCTTAATTAGCAACTAGGATGAGGAACTCTTAGTCCTTGATCACAATATTTTGTTCATTCATCAGAGTTATATACTCCAAGTTGTTTTTCATCTCTGCTATAATTTCTTCCAAACCAACTTCTTATATTGTACGAGATATATATTTCCTTTCATAAGGCCTTTGAGCTCAAAAATATCCTAGTTGGATGGATGTAGGTTCTTGTTGATCAGATCTTGTTATGAAACCAACTCACAAAATAAAATAAAAGATAGATCAATGCCTTAGAAATTAGCCTCTTCGAGGGGGAGACCTCCTTTAAATTACATAAATGAAAAATTCTTGGATAACACGAATGAAAAAATCTCCTTTCTATATATAGTAGTCCATGGCATCATAGTGTAATCCTTGTAGACCTAACAATAATAATGTAAGGGCACAATAATAACAATATGGGGACTACAGGGGTACAACAATAACAATGAGGCTACACTAACAAGAATAATGGACTACATTAGTAATATAGGGCCCTAACATGTCCCTATCCTTCAAAAAAATGTTTTCCTCAATGCTTGAGTAGTTTTGGATGATTATGTATAAAATTCTCATCCTCCCATGTGGAATCTTCAATGGGTAAGTTCTTTCGCTTGATGAGATACTTTGAAAGTGATGGATTTCATAGCTGTCGAGTTATTGTTTCTGTGACTTCTTTAGGTTAAAATATGATTTTTCCTTTCCCATCAAGTTCTGGAAATATTGTTTGAGCCAGAATTTTGTCACCTATAACCTTATTTAAGCATGAAACATGGAAAACTGGGTGCACTCACGAAGATGCAAGAATCTCTAATTTGTATTCCATAGTACCAATCTTTTGCAACACCTTGTAAGGACCATAGTACTTTGGTGATAATTTATTATCCTTCTTAGTTTTATTGAGGGACATTTGTTTGTATGGTTGTAGCTATAAAAATACCCAGTCGCCTACATAAAAAATTCTCTTACTGCGATGTTGATTTGCATGTTGTTTCATTCGATTCTATTCCAAATTTAGGTTATCCTTTAAGAGTTGGAGAACTTATTGTTGATGCTCGATGTGATCTTCCAAATTTGAACTTTAGAATTTTCTCTTAAAGATGATGTGATGGACGATGGATGATATCCATAAAGTGCCATAAATGGGGTCATTTTTTCTACGTAGTGGAAGGAAGTGTTATACCACCATTCAGCCTGAGGTAACCAATTGACCCATTGTGTTTTTTTATCAGATACAAAGAAACAAAGATATCCTTCCAAAAATTTGTTCACTATCTCAGTTTTCCCTTCAGATTGAGGATGATAAGATGAGCTATGAGCTAGTTGAGTACCCAAACAAGAAAATAATTCCATCCAAAAATTTCCAGTGAAAATGGGATCTTTATTTCTTACAATAATATTTGGGTTTCCATGTAACTTTTGAATTGTTTCCATAAATGCAGTAGCAACTGTACTCACTTTAAATGGATGAGATAATGCACAAAAGTGTGCATACTTGGTAAGCTTATCAACTACCACCATGATGACACTCTTTCCTTCGGACTTAGGTAAACCTGTGATAAAATCCATTGAAATATCCTCCCAACGTTGATTTGGAATGGATAAAGGCTGTAGTAGACTCGGGGTCTTAATTGTCTCAACTTTATTTTGCTGGCAAACCAAACATTTCACCACAAACTTTTGAATATCAGATTTAAGGCCATCCCAAAAATTCTTTCTTCACCTTGTGGTAAATTTTTTAAAATCCCGAGTGTCCTCCTAAGGGAGAGGTGTGCAATTCTGAAATAATCTTTTGTTTTAGTTGGGAATTCTTACAAAGATATAAGCGATCTTTGTACCATAAGGAATCATTTTTCCAACTAAATGTATCAGATGTGTTGGGATCTTGTTGAAAATTTTAAATGAGTGTCAATACTTCTTCGTCATTCTTTCATTCCTCCCTTGCTTTGGTTATCGAATATGGTTGGATAACAGAAATGGCACAAATCAATGCTTCCACATCCTCATCCTTGATTGAGAGTGCATTTGCAACAACATTTAGCTTCCCTTTTTTGTAGATGATTTCAAAGTCATAACCCAACATCTTTGTGACCCATTTTTGTTGCTCTTCTGAAGATAGTCTTTGTTCCAGAAAGTATTTCAGACTATCATGATCAGTTTTTACCTTGAAGTGTCTTCCCATTAGGTAAGGTTTCCATTCCTTTAGTGCATGTAGTATTGTGAAAATTTCCTTCTCATAAATAGCTTTCTGTAAATACTTTCATTTGATTGGATGACTTTCAAAAGAAATGGATCTTCCTTGCATTAAAACAACACCAATTCCATTTCTTGAGGCATCACATTCCACAATTAACGTTTTTGTGAAGTCTGGCGTAGCTAAGACCTATGCTTGGCACATTGCCTCTTTAAGATGTTCAAAGGCCTTAGTTGCTTCAGGAGTCCATGAAAATGCATCTTTCTTCAATAATGTTGTTAGAGGTGCTGCTATTTTCCTATAATTATTAACAAAATTTCAATAATACCCTATTAACCCGATAAATCCTCGCAACTGCTTTATGGTTGTGGGGAATTTCCATTCCTTAATGGCTTTAATTTTTTTAGGGTCTACCTTAACACCCTCCTAAGATAAAATATGACCCAGATATTCTACCTCTTGTACTCCAAAGAAACATTTGGAGTTTTTTGCATATAATTGTTTCTCCTCCAATAGTTTGAGCACCCTGTCAACATGTTGAACATGATCCTTCCAAGACATGTTGTAAATTAGTATATTATCAAAAAATACTAACGCAAATTTTCTAAGGATTGGTTTTTAAATGGAATTCATCAACCCTTGAAATGTATAAGGTGCATTGGTAAGGCCAAAAGGCATGACCAAAAGTTCATAATGACCCTCATGAGTTTGAAATTCTATTTTCAGAATGTCTTCAGTCTTCATTCTAATTTGATGACATCCTAAACAAATATCCAACTTGGTGAACTAAATTTCTCCATGTAATTCATCCAATAATTCATCAATCACATGAATTGGAAATTTATATTTAATAGTGAGCTTATTGAGCTCCCTATAATCCGGACACATGCGCCATGATCCATCCTTCTTATGCACCAATATTATTGGAGCAAAGAAATAACTTTGACTAGGTTGAATTATACTAGCCTCTAGCATTTCTGCAATCATACGTTCAATTTCTCTCTTTTGGACATAAGGATATCTGTAAAGCCTATTGTTTGAAGGAAAAATTTTGGAATCAAATGAACAACATGATCATGATCACGAATAGGTGGAAGTCCTTTAGGAGTTTCAAACACCTTGGAATGATTGTCGAAGAATTTTTGGAGATCTAGATAAATAGATGATTTTGATGTTGGAACTTATAGTGAGCATAATTGTGCAATGACGCCTCATTGTTCTTTCTTCAGAAACTTTGTCATGACATTAGTGCTTATTATCTTTCCTGTATTTCGTCCGATACCCCGTAATTCAATGACCTTTCCTTTCGAAAAAATTTCAAGAAAAGTTCTTGAAAATTATAAGCTACCATCCCCAAAGATTGTAACAATTGTACTCCTAGTACAACATCATCACCACCCATTGGAATATTCAATACATATTCCCTTATGGTTAGCTTGATATTATGGCACTTTCCAGAGCAATTTATAGTTCATCCATTTTTCCACCATCACTTGATACTCTAGCGTCGGGTATAGGAAGCAATTCAATTCCTTGGCTACCTTACAATGAATAAAATTATGGGTACTACCCGAATAAATAAGCACTATTACATTTTTCTTCTTGATTTTTCCTTCTATATTGAGATTTTGAGGAGTGGTAATTCCTAAAAATTCATTACAGGATATGGCTGAATTCATTTCTTCTAACTCTATGGTTGGTTCCTGGTGTATATCCTCTTCTTTTGAAGTTTCTTGTTCCTTTTCTTCCTCCTCTTCACAATCTATGTAAAATAATTTCTTCTCAGCATACTTATGACCTTTAGTGTATTTTCCTTCACAACTATAGAAAATCCATTTTTCTATTTTTTCTTCCAGTTGTTGTGGTGTCAACCTTGTAGGTTATGGAAGTCTAGGAGTAGAAACACTTCCATCTTTATAGTTGTGAGTGGTAGGCTTCCTTGTCACCATAATTTTTCTTTCAATTTTTCGTGCCAACCTAAATTCCTTCTCCAATGTATTAGGTTCCAAAAGGCAAACCTCATGTTGGATGTTATCCTTTAGAGTCCCTATGAAGACATCAATCCTATGTTCCTCTATAATATTATTTACCCTTATATTCAATTTTTGGAAGTCCTCAATGTGCTCCATCATTGAACCCTTTTGTTTGAGATTTATCAATTGGCTAAATAAGGTGTTTCTCTTTGTATCCTCATAATGTTACATCATTTCCTCCATAGAAATTGACAAAGTTACAAATGGTTTATGAGAACAAAGCCATTGATACCATACAAACTGATTTTGTTCTAAATATAAAGTTGCAATGCGTACCTTTTGTGTGTTTTGCGTATTATGTATCCCAAAGTATTTCTCCATTTGTAGTGTCCAAGTTATCAGATCCTTGTCATCAAAATTACTCATATCTATCTTTGGAATATGGTGGGTCTTAAATCCAACATTACAGTCTATGAAATCATGATTAGCATTTATTTTTCTCTCATCATGAGTTTCCTCTACTACCTTTTCGCCATTAGGAAGATTTTCTTGTAGCAACTTTGCCAAAACTTCCTTCAAACCTTCCATGTATTTATTCAAATATTCCATGTTGCCTTCTATACCATCCATCTTAGATTCCATGCCATCCATCTTAGCTTCCACGCCATCCATCTTTGCTTCCATGCCATTCTTCAAACCATCCATCTTAGCTTCCACACCTTTCTTCAAACCATCCATCTTAGCTTCCACGCCTTTCTTAAAACCATCCATGTTGCCTTCTATACCATCCATCTTAGCTTCCACACCATCCATATTAGCTTCCACATCATCCATATTAGCTTCCATGCCATTCTTCAAAACAGCCATCTTAACATCCACACCTTTCTTCAAACCAACCATCTTAGCTTCCACGCCTTTCTTCAAACCATCCATCTTAGCTTCCATTTCATTATTTGTTACTCTTTGTGAGAACGAAATTTGTTGCACTTGTTCTTGTAATTTTGATATATCATGTTTCACTTCTTCCTCTTCATGATTCATAGTAGAGTCTTTTGTGGGCTTAATGGGTCTTGAATTCTTTTTAGGGGGCATTTTAGAACCCAATACTGATATCTATGCCTCAATATGGCCTTGGAATCACTTCAAACTATTTTTCCAAACAAGACTTATGCAATTTTAAAAAAAAATACACACATTTTTCTTTCTATTGAGGAGCTCGACAATGAAACTGATGTATCTCTGTCATTTCAAATCCTCGAGATTTTATCTTCGATCCTTTAGTAGCCCTATGAATCATCTTTCCAATGCCACATGTCAGACCTGATTTGGATTATTCAAGACAAAGTTATGCTCAATATCCCACAATGACCTAATTATGGACTGATTCAGTAGAGAGAACTTGTACAACATTCCACGTGTCACTGTTTCCTCCTTCATCTATGAAATTAATACAAAGGAAACTAAAATCTGTGTGATTTCTGCCACTTTTTACAGAATTTTAATCTGATTCTTAGAGAGAGAGTTATGGTGATTTTCCAAAGGTCACCTCTTTGAGATGAAATTCAGGAGCCTGCAAAAACCGTAACTTCCACAGATCATATCTCCGAAAATATTGCAAACCAAGATCTAAAATTTCTCCACGTAGTGCCTCCAGATTTCAGCACAAATGAGTTTTTTTTAGCTTCTGAACATTCGTGGAAAAAAAAATTATAGCAAAAATTCCACGATGACCTGTTTGAAGTAGTGAAACCCTTGAATCCAAAGCTCTGATACCAAATGTTATGAAACCAACTCACAAAATAGAAGAAAATATAGATCAACACCTTATAAATCATCCTCTTCGAGGGGGAAACCACCTTTACATTACATAAATGAATAATTCTTGGATGACACAAATGACAAAACCTCCTTTTTATATATAGGAGTCCATGGGGTCACAATATAATCCTAGCCAACCTAACAATAATAATGTAAGGGCACAATAATAACAATATGGGTACTACAAGGATGCAACAATAACAATAAGGGGGATACACTAAAAACAATAAGGGACTACACTAGTAATAGAGGGCCCTAACATAACTACATTAGTCTAGGTTGTCTCAAACTAATTTTCTTTTTGTGACAGGGCTCTTTGGGCTGTATCTAAATTATGTTGCACCTTCTTAAGCTATCCTTCTGAGAGCTAGAGATCAATGAGGTTTTTTGTGAGCTATTTTGTGGGATTGCGAGGGTTCTCAGGCACCAAAAAAACTCAAATGTGAGTGTCTATTCTCGTCCAAAGTTCAGCCACTCGTTGTTTAAGAGCCACCACCTCTTTGTTTATGTCTATCGGCTCCTTTGCAAGGATTGTTTTATTTTCCTCTACTTGTGCAAGTTCCTTGGACTCCACATGATCACTAGTTGGCATATTCAGCTTGTGTCTCAACTCCTGAACCTCCGATTGTGAGTTGTGAATAAGGGCCTCAAATGCAGCCTTATCTTCTGGATTCACCCCTAGTTTCACAATCAATTGTTTGAAGTTTTTATTATGCATGTGAAGAGCTCTGGAGTTAGCTTTTTCTTGTTTCAATCTTGTTGCAACATTCTCTCAAATATTATCCTCTTTACTTAAGTTCATTCCATTTTTGTTAAGCTCTCTGTAAAGCATCTCTCCCACTTTCCTATGGAAGTTGATTTGTTCAGGCAGAGGGACACTTGCCAATTCTAAGAATACATCCATGGCCTTGATCTGGGATCCCAATGGTAGTGATTTGCTAGTGGGTGGTGCAATGGGAATTTAATTTGATTTCTCTCCAAATCCATACTAGCCAGAAGTATGGTCTAGTATGGCATTAAAGGTGAAGCCATTTGTTGTTACATATCCTCCCTTATTTTCTTATTCCTTTCTTCAATGGCCTTTCCATTAGGCCATCTAGGTTTAGATGTGGTTGTACTTCTTGTTGAACTCAGAATGGCTACCTTTGAGGATGATGAGGTAACATCTTGTAGGGGGTCTTCCAAAGTCACTTAGAAGCCTAGTTGGTTTGGTTTTGTCTCTACCAACCTAGTCTAAATTTCTTCTTCTTTTATCTCTTGAGTCCTGGGATTTTTTGTAGTTTATACATCTTCCATTTCTACATTTGTTGTCTCATCAACAATCCTTTTTTGTGCCTTGTCCTTTTTTGTTGGAGTTTCGACCTCCATATTTGTGTTAATAGGCCATGAATCAAGGTTAGTTTTTTTATTCAAGCTTGGGCCTGGTCCACATTAATGCTTTTTTCTTATGAATTCGAGAGCGAAAATCCTCGTGGGCATAAATATAGGCAAGCGGTAAGGGGGAAGATCACAACCATAGACCCTAATCTTTTTGTAATCTTCAAATAGGTACTAGTGTCCCACCCCAGTGTCCTTACTAAGTTATAGGATATATTTTTTCTTAGGGAGGACTCTGGGAGGGGAAACACCATGAATAATTTTATAAGAAATGGCCATTTAGGAGGATATGAAATGGGAATAGCCCTCAACATCTAGTCTCTTCCTAACAGTAGCATCCCAGTAAAAAAAAAAACTAACTTTTTTTATTTGAAGCCACCAAACTGAGACATATACATTCAAACTCTTCTACATGGGTATACACAAATAGGTAAAATAACAGAGAATAGTACATGAAGTATGAAGTGGTGGGAAAATGGCATAAATGGAGTTTTATGGATTCATCCAAGTAAGAAGTTATGTAAAATAGATGGCCTGGTTGCATCATCTTCCTGAGAAACCCTAGGTATGCTTTGTTGGCCATATTGGAATTGTCATCTATAAACAAGTGAGCAATCATAGACAAGATAGGTTGTACAGACTCAGAAAAGGTAGTTATTGGGAAACTATCAGCAATGGGTAAGGACTGTAAGCCATTTGCAGAAAATATTGTTGTTTAGCTGCTGGGAGGGTAGTATAGTTGTAAACCAGGGTGGTTTCTATGAACTGATTGGGTTTAGGGGAGCTTGGGTAAATTAGATCATTTTGGATTAGCTCTGGGGTCACCTCTAGGATTTTGGCTTTGATGGGGGAAATAAAACAATTATTCTCTTCTATCTAAGTGGAAGTTAACCAAGACACAAACTTGGGGAAGTGATGTATAGAAGGGGAAATCCGATAATACAACCAGTAGTCAACTACATGAAACGAGTCTTCTCCTTGGACGTGGTGGCCATACAAGTCGAACCAAAGGTCTCACAGGTGGAAAGAACAAATGGGTTATGAAATTTGAACATTAGTGTCCATGAGAGGTTTGAATTAGATGAGGGCTTGGTTTCCTAGGATTCATGGGTCTTGGGGGTCACTTTCTTCATGTTTTTAACGAGTATTCAAATAATTTGCAGGTGAAAGGGACAAACCAGTTACTTGGTTGTTCGGGTGAAAGTTGAAAATGGTGTTGGCGACCGCCTGAGTAGTCGAATGGTGCTACAGAGCAGGCGAATGGGAACAAGAGTTTTCACCAGGAGGCAGTACAACAATTTGAAAATTTGGAGCAGGAAGGGTTTTTATAGGCTAGAAGAGAGAAACGAGTGTATCACATGGGATGATGTCACAGGGGGACCCGTGGTAGGAGGGCATTGATTGGCGACATATGACAGGTGTACAGTAGCGGGGAGAAGAGAGGTTGTCATTTTCCTTTTGAATTTATCGCTCACTTGAACTAGCACTGACGAGCTATCTATCGCGGCGAGTGGTCCCCACCATATTATGATAGATAGGGGAGCAGGAGACCAAATCCATCGGTTCCCCCCCCAGAATCAATTTGGGTCATTGGATCAGTGAGCCTGATAGTTTTACTCATAAACTTATGGGGTTAGCGTTGGTCTATTTCCTGTGCAGGTTGCCCCCCCAAAATTCTTTAGGGGGTTAGTCGAGAGGGGTTACTTGGTGGGGGTTCCATGAGTGTTGGTTTTAACCTTAGATGTTATGCCATGTTGCTAGGGCTTGATAGTTAGCCCCATCACTAATTTAATTATTTTTTGGCTAGGAGTCTTGAATTTGTCCTCTCATCCTTCTTACAAAATTGATGAAGGGCAACAACATTGGCTCCAACTTGGAACAATGTATTGTATACAATGCACTGAGAAACTGCAGATTAGTGTCTTACTCCATGGCATGGAGTCATTTTATTTAAAACTACATAAAACAAAAAGATGTAATAAAAACACAAAATAGTGAGAGTATTTATAATAGCTCACTGGTATTTACAGTGGGTGAGAGTGGGATTCTTTAGTGTTGGAAATAAAGCTTGATAAATTTCCCATTTACAGGCTATCCAAGTACTTCGCAATCTAAATTTTCCAATAGGAAGGTGGTTTTCCCATTTGCTTCAACAATCTTGAAAGGTCTAAACCACAGAAGATAAAACTTCCCATGTTTTCCTTTATCTTCCCTTTTGGCATCCCATCTAAGTACTAAATCTCTTGGTTGTAGAGATTTGTATTTTTCCTTTCTATCAAACAAAAATTTCATACTTTCCTAATAATTAAGAAAATTTTGGTTTACCTCTTCCATGTTTTCCTAAAGCTCTACTAATTGATTTATCCTCTTGGTCAATGCATTCGACTCCTCATCAACATCTTCTAGGATATTATCTATGGGCATTGCTAACTATATAGGTAAAATTACAGCTTTCCGATAGACTAACTCAAAATGGGACTTCCCAGTGGATCTCTTGGTGGTTACCTTGTTAGCCCATAGGGAAAACTTCAGTTGTGAATCCCAGTTCTTCTGATTTTCTGATATTGTCTTCCTTAGAATCCTTACCAAGGTTTTATTTGAGGATTCATCCAATCCATTTCCTTGTGGGTAATAGGTGGTAGAATGGTCTACTCCAATGTTGTATCTTTGGAAAAAGTCAATAAACTTAGCTGACTTGAACACCTAAGAATTTTCAGTGAAAATATTCTTGGGGCAGCCAAACCTCGATGTTTTCCTCTATAAAATTAATGACTACAACAATAGTTTCGTTTCTATCTAGGGTTGTTTCTACCCACTTAGTGAAGTAATAAATAGATATGAGTATCCACTTGTGTTGATCGCTGGAAGGTGGGTGTATTTATCCAATGAATTCTGACCCCCACTTCTTGAAAGGTTCTTCAACGAAAACAGGGACTAAAGGAACATGTGCTAACTTCCATTTTTCCGCAAACATTTGGCACTTCTCACAAGCCCGCACATAGGTATATTGCACCTCACCAAACATCTTAGGTGAAAAAAATCCTTCCTTAAGGATTTTGTGGGTTGTGTCTCTCCAACTATAATGTTCTCCACAGACACAATTATGGAATTCATCAATCACTTTGTGGATTTCTTCTTCAACCAAACATAAAACCAAAATACCCACTAGGTCATTCCAACACATTTGGCCATTTGAGATAACAAATTTATGGGCTTGCAGCCTCAAATCCTTATACTTAACTTTGTGAAAATATATTGGCCACCTCAGAAAAAGTATATAATGGACAATATGTTTATACCAGTGGGACACAATGTATTTCATCTACATTTTCTGAGTTTAGGTTTCAATCCTTTGTTGTTTCTCTAGTTTTCCTCTTTCTCCATCCTTTCCAGCCATTAAGTTTATGCCCAATCCTTGGAAATTTTCTTCAGACATAATTTTATCTATTCCTTTCCCCTTGATCATCTTGGTAGGTTTGATATCCATATCATACTCCTGTATTTTAGCAATCCATTTGCCTCTTTTTTCCTCACTATCACCCTACACGAAGATATCTTTCATAGGAGTTGTAGGAACATAAGCATATATCTTTGATTGCACGACATAAATTCTAAAAGCCTTCAGGGCTTTGACTAAGGCATAGGCCTATTTCTCCAAAATATTATATTTTAGCTTAACATCTCGTAGCACTTAACTGAAAAATGTAATTGGTTTCTCATGCCCTTCATCTTTTTTTTGCAATAAGACAACAACCATTGTGGGAGGGGAAGAAAATTAAAAAATGAAAAGTGGTTTTAGATAATATGGGTTGGATAATACAAGAGCTTCTACAAAATCCTTTTTTTATTATGGAGAATGATTCCCAAGCTTCTACAGTCCACTTCAATTCCTTGTCCTTCTTCAACATCTCTGCAATTTATTTGACTATATCAACATAATTTGGTATGAAGCTCCTTAAGAAGTTGATTCTACCTAAGAAACCCTGGATTTATTTCTTATTTCTTGGTAATGGGATGTTGTTGATGGCTTCCACCCTTTTGGGATCAATATTTACTTCTTTTTCGACAATGTGGCCTAGTATTTTTCCCTCACTTAGATAAAACTAATATTTCTTGGGATTTAAATACATACTATACTTCATAAATTTCTCAAAAGTGAGTCATAGATGTTCAATGTGATCTTCATTTGTTTTTAAAAAAACTGTAATTTCATCTAGGTAAATTACTACAAATTTGTTTTGTTCTCCCACAAATTTTATATCCATGGCTCTCTAAAAAGTGTCTCATGCATTAATGAGTCCAAAGGGAATTCTGGCATACATAAATGTTCCCTAGGGTGTTGTTAAAGCAATTTTCTTCTGATCTTCAAGGTGCACAACTACTTGATTGTATCCATAAAAACCATCCATCATAGACATCTGGGCAGAACCTACTACCTTCTGCAAAATGTAGTCCATTTATCGGTAGAGGGTAATTATCTTTTAATGAGGCCTTGTTCAGATTCCTGAAATCAACACATAACCTTATTTCCCCATTCTCTTTTCTCACAGGGACTAAATTTGCTACCCAGTTTGAACACCTCAAAGGTACAATGATTTTGGCATAGAGCAACTTCCTTACCTCTTTCTCAATTGATGGGAGTAAATGAGGATTAATCAGTATAATATCATTATATAACTAACTCAAAAATAACAAAGGTACAATAACAATAATAATGGTAACTATCTATCTATGTAACAATTAACTAATATAATAATATTATATAATTTATTGTGATGCATGAGAATATAAAACTTTAATTATTATTTTTACTCTATTCTCATAACTATTTAGTAACCCAACTTACTCAATTAATAATACATTTATTAACCCAACTTAATCAACAATTTTTATTTATAAGAAAATGTTGATTATCCTTCATTAAATAAAACATTTAACATAGCGTGACATGCTTTTACAATTTTAATTTTTTTTTGGAAACCCATTTTAAACCTGAAATTTACTCTAATTTCAAGATTAGGTATTACGTATAAGTTGGATTTTCCAAATATCAAACCCCTATTTTTGTATGACAAGTATCTCTCATGTGCATTTTCATACTAGAGGTCAAGCATCGATTTTGATATGGTATAGGGACTCTTTTCTTAACAACAAATGGCATCTCTGTTTCTAGCATTGATTATTTGCAACTTTATTCCCAACAAAAATTCTTCTCAAAAATTTAAACCTTGGTGTCTTTTATGCTCATAATTATATTCCATTCAACTGAGGTTTCTTTCTTGATCGATCCTTTCACGCTAATAAATATATTTATAACAATTTCGATGCTTGAAATTGGGCCAAAAAAAAAAAACAAAAAAACAAAAACAAAACATTAACATTTGCATTTTCTCACTTTTGTGGATACACAAACTTCCTTTCCAGTCATGGACTTCAATAGATAATAGGCTAAGAGGATTTCGTATCACTATGATACCATGTGGATTATGGAACACACAAGAAAGAATAAAACCATTATAAATACAAAATTATAAAATACATGTGTTTATTATAATGGAGTCATCAAATACTTTGACATCAATTCCATTTTATTTGTTTCAAAGGTAGTTACACTATCTAAAAATAAGTATTTATATTTATAGCCAAAATAAAAATATAATGTAGAAAATTCAGTTCTCCAGTAACTTTTCAATTCAAACACACAAAATTCTTTGAAACAACAAGTCTATTAATTGTTCTTTGATTTAGTCACCCTAGAATCCATAATCCATCTTGAATTATTCTAAGTCATAGAGGTTTTTACAGAATTTGGAATCTATGCAAGTTCTATCCAAATTAAACCTCAATCTTAACAAAAATTCTAAATTGGAATTCTACTGAGCTCTACTCTAAACAAATTAGCACTTCCTTATTTCTATTACAATCATTCACACAAATTTTATTGTCTTCTATCAGGACTCTTGTACAATAATAAGTAATCATTCACATCAACTAAACATCCACCATATATCCATGTATGCATGCACAAACACACATAATCAAAACACAAAAAATAATGAATTCCTCTTATCATTAATAAACATAAGAATTGTACATACATAGTAAAAATATTGATCTATTCTCATATAACATGATTCTACATGCATTTGGTCATTAGCTTTGCACGTAGGCTTACAATGACTAAATACAAAGTTAGAATAAAAGTAAAATTTTCTACATCCATAAATCACTCCCTGTTGTATTCTTTGAATCTCTCATGATTTTTTCCCAAAAGATCTCATGATTTTTTCCCTAAATCTCTCATGTTTTTCATGGTAAATTAGTTTTTTCTTTATGGACAAAATCCCACCTATATATAGCTTTTCTAAAACTATAACTCATCTAGTTCTAAAACTCAAAATATCTCAACTTGGAAAATATAATTTATTTACATGGAAGAATATAAATTCTTCTCAAAAGTCAAGACCCCTTCCTAAAGCTTTTTTACATCAAGTACTTAGTGCCTAGGAAGCTCTAATTCTCCTGCATCAAGACTCCCAAGGTAGAAGAATTCCATGACCTACTAGTCATGTGTCATTAATTTTTGAATCCTCCAAGATCCCATACCTATTTTTGTAGTTTTCCTTTCATCCTTTTATACTGCTACTTTCTTCATTAAACTTCCAGGTTTCCAAACTTTATGTTGTTTCCATCCATTTTATTTATAGATGCAATTCATTACAGCCAATTTTTCCTTATTTCTAGCTATCTTTTTCTTTTTGTTGTACCTTTACATGGATATCCTCTTCATCATGAGCATTCATAACCTATCAATCTCATCATCCAACCTTATTCTTGGCTACCAAAATTTTTTGTTGTCCGCATTCATTTGTTGCATACTCCTATGCATAAGAATATAAAAATTCTTATTAATTTCCTCTTCAAATGCTTTATGTTGATCATGCCTTGCAACATCACCCATATTTATGTCATTTAAAACAAATTATTCTAATGGTTTAAATTGTGCATGTTGACTTTTCACCTTAGTATCTAATAACATTTCTTCCAAATAAGATGACTCTTCATTCAAATAAGAAAAACAATCTTGACATGGATAGAAATCCTCTTCACATTTTCGCATTGAATGAAATTAAATTTCATTCTCAAGTTCTCTCAGTATATTTTCTAGCAACCTAATTTATTCCTCATACTTCATCAACATTATGTCTGACTGTTTCTCTTCCTCCATATGCTTTTGTTGACTATCTCCATGAACCAATTCTTCCAAATATTCTGCAACAACAGGTTTCTGCAATTTTTCTTCAACAATATATTTGAACAAAGGTGTATGGTCTACCTTTTGGTTGTCTTTATGAGACAATATCATCTCATTCTCCATCGGAATAAAATTTTGATTTTGTATTCCTCCAATGCCTTGAGAATACATTTATTTTTCTTCCTTCATCTTCATAACAATTCTAGATGATTTTCCATTACCATCTACAAAATAACCTACAATCATACACAAAATGTCATATTTAAAAAAATTAGGCTCTTCAACCTCATTTGATTCCTATGTGATCATCTCCTTATGTTGATATGAACTCTCCAAAGAGTTCATGAGACTTGCAGTAAGCCCTTTATTATCACTCTCCAAGCAGTCTATGAGATTCTCAATAGGTTTCTCCTTATCATCATCCTCATCATCACCAAGAAATGGTCCTATCTCGGGTTCACAAATGCACACATTCATCTCATGTTCCTTGATCTATTCACTCCTCTGTTAAACACTCAACCTATGTTTCAGCTTTACCTACAACCTTTTCCACTTCACCTTTTTCCGTAGCACCCATTTGCATCTCTGGTCTTCAGCATCTTCATCTAAAAAATCCATAAGCACATTCAAGCATGTCTTCATCTCAACAAGTTACTTATCAAACTCTTCATCACTCATATTCCTCTTGATGTATTTTTCCTTGGAATCTTCTTTCCTTCTACTGTGGCTTTCCCTTGAACCTTTGCTATGACCTATGATAGTCATGTTTTTTTTCTCTCCTCTTCTGTGAACTTCTCCTTGTCCATTAAGCCTACGTAATAGTAAGTTTGTTTCACCCTGCTACAAGTGCCTCCAAAGTTTCCTTCTCTAAACCTGGACTTTTGATAACTTTAAGGTCCTCTCTCTAGAAATTTTTCTCTAAGCTTCCTCAGCTCTAGGATTCTACACTTCTCTTGAAAAATTTCCTTGTTCTCTCTCTTTCCAACCTCAATTGGAATTATTATAGCCCTTTGTTGTAAGGTTCTTTTGCCAAAAATATCCTCTTACTTGTTTCTACCTACAAATTAACATTAACAATGTCAATTAAAAAAAAAACACAAAGATCTTCCATTATCATACTTTATATGATCTATACTTCTTACAATTCAGCCAACTTCATGCTAGCATTATTTCTAGTTTGTCCACAAATTTCCTGTTGTAGAATTTACTATCTTTCACAAGTTTCTACTCCCAAAGTAGAAAATTTCCTTTCTTTGTAATCTTTTAAACAACATTAGTGTTGTTGTTCTTCTTCTTCTCTAAGAGCTCAACCTGCAAGTGTTTTTCTTCTTCTTCTCCAAGAACTCAACCTGCAAATATCATCTCATGCTCAAATTAATTCAAACATTAAAGCTTTACCTATTATATTTCACCAAATATGATTGTCTACAAGTTTTTCCAACACTATCATTCTGTGATCTTCCCATCAAGGGATTTCTAGCTTTAATACCACTTAATGCAAGAAAATATAGCTTTCCTAGTCTACTACTTGTTCTCTTATTTACTCACATTGAAATCCATAATTTACCATCAAATTCTTCTAAGTCACGAAGACTTCTACAATATTTGGAACCTATAAAATTTCTATCAAAATTCAACCTCATTCTTAACTGGAATTCTATTGAGCACTGCTCTAAACAAATTAGAACTTTTTTGTTTCTCTTACAACCATTCACACATTGATCCAAGAGGCTCTAGAAATTCTCAAAAATTAAAGAGGACTCACGAAAGGCTCAAAACCAAAAGTTGTTAGATTGCATAGAAACCAAGGCCAAGTTGTAGTGCTTGTCATTAAGAAACCACTAGCGCAAACGACGCCTCAATTGGAGTTCGTATGACCATTTTATGACCATCAAAAGTTTGCAAGTCATAAGGAAATGTGGGATCCACTATGCTTATGTGGTGACTGAATGGCCAATAAAACATTGACACGTGGCACTCTAGTATTGGTCTCTTCACCCTGCACAAAAGACAAAAAAAAATATTAAAAAAATAAAATAATAACAAAAAATAATAATTAAAAAAGGGTTATTATAAATGGTTATTATTTAATATTATGGTCATAATAACCATATAAATCCATATAAAATAACTACATTAAAAAAAAAAAAACCAAATTTAAAGCCCAACTGAAAGTTATATTAAAATAAGCATAAGTGGTTATAACCAACACCATATATAACATATGGTGGGTGTCATTATGGCACAATATAAATTGTTAAATGACATTATAATGGGTGGTCAATGCTTATAAAACAAACAACTATATGTTAACATATATTGTGTGGTTCCAAAATCGATGAATTATTCTACCATTGTCAAAAATCCAACGACAAGTTTAATAGTGCAATGGTTATAACATAAAACACCAAACTGGTGTGGGTGTGTGATTCAACCCTGGCCTTACTGGTAACCAAATACTGGAATTAATACATGCTGATCGGGAGGCCAACAACCCAAGTTTTGATTTGTGTTCCCACAACTTAATCTTTAAACACAAATAATTTGTTTTCCGGACCAACGACCAACGAAGGAGAGCGGAACCGAGAAGGCAGAGCCATGAAAAATCACGATAAAATGAACCATGACACAATTTGACAGGGCGAAACCATGACGCGGGTCCAAGAGGTGGAACCAGGAGCAAAGGAATCTTGGAGATTCCCTTGGAGCCAAATTTTCACAGTGACATAATTATGTCGAATTTATATTCATTCTTCTTAGTTTTTTGCAAGGAACATGGTGGTGTAATTAAATTCCTCATCTGAAATGCATACTTTCAGTCAACATGTAGCAAGGAATCTTTTTGGAAGCTTGAGGAATCTAAAATATTTTCTAGAGGCCCTTAGTTTCAGAACCATACCGAATTTATACTCATTTTTCTCAGTTTTTCGCAAGGAATGCGATGGTGTGATCATATTTTTCATCTGGACAACCGAATTCTAGTCAACCAGCGGGAAGGAATATTTAGGGGAATATTTGAGATTCCCGACAATCCACATTTGAATGAGTCAGAAGGGGGTCGAGTTTATACTCATTTGAACTGGTTTTTCACCAAGAATTCAACTGTGCAGTCCATTTATTCAGCAGATACATGCATTTTTAGGCCATCCCCAGAAGTGGAGGTATAAGATGCATTGTTTCCATGTATGCTTTCAATTTTTGCTAAAATTATGATTTGATTTTGAGATCCATGTATATGCCATTGTATGTGAGATTTTACTATTTTTTCATGTTGATGGAGATATTTTATGAGTGAGAGTTCTTATAGGAGAACGTCTTGTGGAGATACATGCCACTCTAGTTAAGGGATATCTTCCTTGCATTTTCAAAGAATACATCATGTACCCATCATAACCTTGTAGCATTTAATGAAGCGGCCTCCCCACTCCTGACATCGGGCCTGGAGACGTAACCCACACTGGGTTAACTCCATAATCAACTTGTGTGTGTTCTTGATTTGATGGTTGTATTTATGTTTCCTCTTCTTTAAAGTATGCACATGTAGTTTTTCATACTCTTTCACATGCAATTTTTCTAACATCATAGAAGTAAAATATCTTGGTTAATTATGGTAGTTGAGAGAATCTGGATCAATTTTGGTACCAGAGTGTTCTTCTTGTTGATGCGAATTGCGAGTGTGAATGATAACCTGAGATTGAATGTGAAACAAGAAGGGAAATGAAGAACAAAATAGATCTATGCGAGGCTTTCTACAGGATGGAAAACATGGTAGATATAATGTATGCACGTTATGAGGAGAAATTGGAAAAATAGGAAAAGGAAAAATAGAGAGCAGAGGATGATGCTCCATCTCCATATTTGAGCGAATATACTTCTTCTTCATCTTCTTCTCATCATTCAAATGAAAGTACCAAAAATACTTCAAGAGGAGAATTTTGAATTGAGGAGACTTCTACAAGAAGAAGAGGAGGATAAACAGAGATTACAGCTTCAATTATGAGCCACAAAATAGGCATTGGAAAATTTTAAGTGCAACGAAGGCTTAGAGAAACCATCATCGCCTGCTTCATAAGCGACAGCTGAGGTAAACAATGTTGGTAGTTCTTCGGTTTCATTTTCACATGATGATGATGATTTGGGTGATTTTGAAAAGAGCACTAGAGTCTTTGGTTCAATATTAATGAAGAAGATGGGATATGGAGGTAAGGGCCTAGGAGCTAATGGGAAAGTCATTTTGAATCCCATCCAAGTGGTCGAATTACCATGACATGCAGGATTGGGATACATCATAAAGGAAGAGACAGGAGAATCTTCAGGACAAATTTGAGACAATGAAGGATGCTGAGAGTACATCACCATCCTCCAGTGATTGTGATTATAGGTCATTTCCAAATTGAATTGAGCATTCCAAAGAGAGATCCAAAGCAATGTATAAAAATTATTAGTATTCTAAATTTCATTTTCATTACAAGCATATTGTTAATGATGATCAGAAATAATAGCATAGAAAACCATGTATTTTTTGTGGCTTGGATAACAATGTGATTTCCGAGTGTTGGAAAAGAATGGAAACAAGAAAGAGGACAGGACATGAAAGTATTTATCCACATCAGGGAAGGAAGAAGGTTAAGCAGGTCTGGAGGAAGAAGAATTTTTGTAGTCATTGCAACAAAGGTGGAAATTAGAGAGTCACATGTTGGGAGCCCCATCCAAAGAAGCGTCTCAAGAGGGACAAAGTCTATGTGAAAGAACCAGTCAGTGAAGATTTTTGGACAAGAGAATCAACTCCAGAATGATGAGTAAGAGATGGTCTCATTAGAGATAGTATCTTTTCATGTCCATATTTTGTAAATCACATGTTGTGAAATGATTGTAAAAGTGATGATGTGTTTTCCATCACTTATGAAACTTGCAACATCATGATATTTTTGTCCTTTTTGTTGATAGTTTTGGTATTGGTTTCTATTATTATTTTGAAGTAAAATTGAACAAAGAGTGTGTTATAAGCTCATGGAAAGTATGGGGTTTTCTTGGGTCATGATCGGTCATGTAGTAGAACATGTATTTTGCAAAGATGTAATATATGTTTGTAGAGGACACATGTGTCGGTTCATCACTTATGGCTCCAAAGAAAAAAGGTGAAGGAGAAGGAAGTGTGACCTGTTAGGGCACTTTTTGTTCAGACGAAGGAGTACAACGGATTGCAGATTGTGTTCATGCTTTTAGAGTACCAAAAGCTCCTCAGTGGGGAGGAATGATCCAAGAGGCTCAAAAAACACTCAGAAATAAAAAAGGACTCATGAAAGGCTCAAAACCAAAAGTTTTTGGATTACAAATAAAACAATACCAAGTTGTAGTGCTCATAAATACGAAACCAACAACATGAACGTCACCTCAATTGGAGTCTGTATGACCATTTTATGACCATCAAAAGTTTTCAAGTGGTAACGGGATCTGGGACCCACTATGCTTATGTGGTGATTGAATGGCCAATAGGCCATTGACACGTGGAATTCCATCATTGGTCTCTTAACCATGCACAAAAGACAAAACAAAATATAAAAAAATAATAATAATTAAAAAATGGTTATTATAAATGGTTATAATAACCATATAAATCCATATAAAATAACCACATTAAAAAAAAAAAAATTAAAGCCCAACAGAAATTTATATTAAAATAAAAATAAGTGATAATAACCAACACCATATATAACATATGGTGGGTGTCATTATTGCACAATACAAAGCGTTAAATGACATTATAATGAGCGGTAAATTCTTATAAAACAAAAAACTATATGTTAATGGATATGGTGTGGCTTCAAAATCGGTAGATTATTCCACCATTGTCAACAATCAGACCAAAAGTTTAATAACGCGATGGTTATAATGTATAACACCAAATTGGTGTGGGCGTGTGATTCAACCCCGACCTTACTAGTAACCAAATGCCCAAATTTATACATGTTTATCGGGAGGCCAACAACCCAAGTTTTGATTTTTTGCCCACAACATAATATTTAAACACAAATCATCAATTTTCCTGTTCAACGGCCAACGAAGGATAGAGGAATCGAGCAGAAAGATCCATGAGGAATCACGAGAAAAGGAACCATGACACAGTTTCAAGGGGCGGAACCATAACGCAGGTCCAAGAGGTGGAACCATGAGCAAATGAATCTTGGGAATCTTGGAGATTACCTTTGAGCCAAATTTTCACAGTGACAGAATTATGTCGAATTTATATTCATTCTTCTTAGTTTTTCATAGAGATCGTGATGGTGTAATCTGATTCCTCATCTAAGCAGCAGAATTCTAGTCAACTTGCAGAAAGGAATCTTTATGGAATCTTAAGGAATCTAAAAGATTCCCTAGAGGCCTGAAAATTTAAGTTTCAGAACCAGACCTACTTTATACTCATTTTTCTTACTTTATCGCAAGGAACACGATTTTTTGATCAGATTTTTCATCTGGGCATCCTAATTCTAGTCAAACAGCGAGAAGGAATCTTTGATATGCCTGAGGGTCCATATTTGACTGAGTCAAAAGGGGGTCAATTTTATACTCATTTGAACTGGATTTTCACCCTGAATTCAACGATGCAGTCCATTTCTTTAGTATAGATGTGTATTTTTAGGCCATACTCGGAAGTGGAGGTATAATATGCATTGTTGCCATGTCTTCTTTTGATTTTTGTTAAGATGATTATTTGTTGTTCAGATAAATGTATGCCACATTGTAAGGGGATCTTGGTATGCCACTTTATGTGACATTTTTCTATTTTTTCATGTTGATATTAAAAAATTACACCATTAATTTCCAGCTAGATCCCCCAACTCATAATTAAGGGAAGGAATTTTTATTTCTCTTTTGGTTTAGCTTCTAGCCAATATTTTAGATAGTCTTCTATGGAGTCTCCTTTCCAAACATACCCATTCTGCTCCTTCTTTTGAATTTATCTCAAGAGAATTTTTAGAAGGGGAAGTGGATGAAGAAGTGATCTATCAATTATGATTCTTCAAGGTGGAGAAAACACCAACCAGGCCTGAAAATTATTATTTTTGTAGTATGTCCCATTTTGGTGCATTTTTTTTGAGAAAAAACCACATAAACAACTTTGTCTTTGGTGGAAAATGAAATCTCCTTAAATATCTTTTCCCATGAGGGGGTAGGCTAAGGAGGACATGGAAGAGTCAAAGATAAATATCCAAATTTTGGGTTGTAGTCTTCTTAGTATGTGATAAAGAGACAAGGGATTGTTGTAGGTGTGACACCCCTTTCATTACCCCAAATTTTGTAATATAATTAAGGACATATAATGTTAGGTTTTCAACATTGATTTTATGATGTCAAACACTATTATATGATGTAATGCTTATTTTTATTAATAAAAATTCTAGAGTTGAAGAAAGGGGATAGCCAATAAATTATGATGCCTTGGGGAGGGGGGAAACTTGACTTAAGAGGAAAAAAGAATACCTTAAATTGATAATTCCCTTAATGTGATGGTTGCGAAGATGAAGGGTCAAGGTGTGTTTATAAAAATGAAATAAAAAATACATTGATACGTTTTTTTTCTTCTTTCCTTTTTGTTCTAAGAATTACTCCATTATTCTTCTCATACGCCCATGTTTTCCTCTCTCACTCGGAATTTCAAATTCACATGAGAATTTGTGGCAACTTATGTAATAGGAATTGAATGTGCTTGTTACACGTCATTTTGTCACCATGGAAAATTACCGTCAAACTGGATTTTTCTCTATCCATCAATGTGTTCCAAAGTATTCTCCTACAAGTATAGAACTTAAAAATCCTAAAGAAAGTCATAATTATGGGTAACAAGGTCCAAAAACCTACTTTTGGTTACACACACACTTTCCTAGCCATTTTCCGTGCATACACAACTCTTACCATTAAAGCCTGCGCATAATTGCGCTCTATCTTCCACTATAAACTACACACATGACTCAACAAAAAGTAAAAATAAAAAGTGAAGTCTAGAAGCTTTGTTGGACGAATATATCCCAACTGAAAGCTTCGAGGTGATGCTCATTTGAGCCTAACCCCTTTGATCATGGAGCTAATTCCCATTCTTCAAGGAACCCTAATCCCACCTTTAGTGGATCTCATCCTTGATATAAGGATCTGAAACCTCCTCCTCTTGGCCTATAAACCAAACATGGGTTAGAGGGTTTGGAGGGATTACTGAAGGTAGAATTATGTTTCCGAAATAATCTTGGAAGGATTATCATCCAAGGAGAATATTGTAGATCATTTGGAGGAGCCACACTTCATCAAGGCCAAGGTTTTATAACTCCTCTATTTCTGATATTAATACAAATGAGTTTTTTCTTCACACTATATTGTTTAATAGAAATAAGATACAGTCTATTTTTCTTCCATTTGTCCATTGAAATGATATTAGTTACTAGTATCCTTGATCCCTAGTATGACTCTGTATTGAATCATTTATTCTTCATATGATTTTGATCACTTGTTATTTCTATGTTTGCAGATCTAGTTTCTAAGAATTGAGGAGATATTCTTTAGGAATTTCGTGAAAGGTATGGATTCCATCTCTTACCATTCTTCTTTTATGATTTAGTATATATAAACTCAAGGTAATATTTTCTTGCTCATATTTTTTTTTACTAGAGGCAGTCATTGAATCTAGGGAGATTGCTTTTGTCTGCATTAGAAATTAATCTGCCATAACAAATTGGAGACTCCACTAGGGAACGTCTTGTTCTTCATAATCTCCTTGATTTTGTCTTTCGAACCTTGTCTGATAGTGAGTGTTTGAAATATAGTGTAATTTTGGATTTTCTGAATTGTTTGGTTCAATTTTTATTTTTTCTTAAACTTTCTCAACCTGTGGGGTTCCTCTTTAGCAACATAGCATAGATCTATGCATTGTTACCTTAACAACAATTCATATGCACACTGATTTATATTGTTTGCCTATGCACATGCCTGGAATTTTTGAAAAAATGAGTTTTCCTCCCATTAAAGTATGAAATTTTGGTTTTTTATGCTTCTTTATACTTATTATTACCTTCAGATAATCTTGGTGAGTTTAATTTAGTGGTGTGAAGCAGTCTTCTTGGGAATTTCTTGATTTCATAAATTAGGGTAAGGACTTTGTATGATTGTTTGTGTATCCATCAAATAAATATTGGTTGATCTTGATTCACTTTTTTCTTGTATTTTTTCTTTCTAACAGATCAAATAGAGTGATTATCTTGCTCATTTTTGAAAGATATTTTCATTAGTGAAAGGTAGGGTTTGTCAAGAATAAGTGTTTGGATGACATGTGCTTCCTTGACTGAATTTGGAAATAAAAGTATTTTTTTTTTTCATTATTGAAGTTTTTCATAATTACATTTTAGAAATATTTGATTTCATAACATTCATTTGAGAAAATTCATTTGAAGTATTTAATTGCTTTCTTATGCATTTTGGAAATTTTGAGTGCTTTTTTGTCAAAGGAAAGTTTCATGGATTTTTAGTTGTTAAACGAATTGAAAATTTTCATTTATGAATTTGGCTCATTGCAAAATGAAAAAAATTATTTGTGAAAAGAGATAAAGTGAAATTAAGAGTTATTACATTTTCTCTGAAAATTTGAAAATCTCTTTCTTTCCCGTAATTAGGAATTCATCGAAATGAAAAGATCGTAACATCATGTTTGATTGCATTAGAGTTTTGAGTCAGGTCATAATATCATGAGTTTCACATCCATTTACCCATTGAGTAAATAAAAAATTTAAAACACAACGCTAATAAAATAAATTAGAATTTTTACATTTTTAGGGCTCTTTTCCACCTACATTAGATCAAGCTGTAGTAATTTGGAATAGGGGAGTGAGTTAACTTTCCAAAGCTACAAAAAAAAACACTAGAATCTAGCGAGAGGGATTAAATCCAATTATTATTGTTTGGATCTCGGAAGCTCCTCTAAAAAGGGATCTAAGCACGAGATCATATCGGACCCAGTGGAGGGATCGACCCCACTTCATTGGTTATGGTAGATTTATTTGCACACATTACAAATGTTGTCTAAAGGTACTTGAGAGTCACTTGAAAGTAAACCTCAGATTAACCATGTTGAGGAACTTTCAAGGGGATTGAGCTTTGTTACTATGCCTTTGCGTGTACATCCAATATGCGACCGTCCCCCCAGGTTAAATTGTCATAAGTGGTAACCTTAGATACCATAATCTTATGGATATTACCCAAGGTCACGACGGAGGGGAAGTCTTAATTGTACCTGGAATATATGTTGGCTAGAATCACTTGGATCTTTTTGGAGGGTATTATTCACTCAATATGGCATAAGCGAAGTTACTTGCACTAGATCGTGTGCATTAAGCAGGTTGTCAGTGTAGCTAGTTCCACCCGCTCTATCTTTATTCAATTTTCACTTTGATCTCTGCGATGTGGATTTCATCACCAACTAGTGATTTCTATGTCAAAATTTTCTTTGCGTGGTTTTACTCCTTAGATTTATTAGCGTGTGTTATTTTCTTTTTTTACGTTTTACAGACCTTAGGTGTGAACTGTGAATTTGGATTGTTAATATTGTTAAAATTGTTAATAAAATCCATTAAAGTTGAATCTAATGGAAAAAATTGTAGAATTTAGCAACCAGGGAACCCCTCTTAACGAGAATCATAGTCATTTTCCTTTCCTTGTAAATGTTAGTCTTCCTTATATGGCTACATTTTCATTACTCGAATTTACCATAGGTTTACCGGTATGGTTGTTTTTCACATCATTGCCTTAAAATACTCAAATTGTTCCACCTCAAGAAGATGCTTCACATCACCAGCCTTATGTTGATCCTTTACCTTCTTCACCCAAAATTTCCTCCTCCCTTTCTTCTTCTTCACTTATTAAAATCCTTGATGCTAGTAACCAAGTGACTAAGAAGAAGAAGAGGCAAGAAAAGAAAGAAGTCAACCAACCAAACATGGTTGTAAGTATTGGAAATGTTGAGGAAATCTCCAACATGCATCACAAACCAAAATACCCTTACAAGATTTGTAAGGGTGACCACTTCCTTATCAATTTTCTTAGTATTCCTAAGGTCTAGGAAGTGTGGTCTAAAAAATATCATCAAATTACTATTGATCCATCAACTAGTGATTGGCAAGTTCCAGGGAAAAAGGGTAAATTTAGGTTTCCTTGTAGGTTATGCAAAGGGATTCATCATAGTCACATTTTCCCTCATATGGATGAAGCTTCAAAATTGTTGGAAAAACTTATTATTTCATAGCAACAACTTCCAACTAGTTACCATAAACTTTATCCCAACCTACCATTAGTTGACGAAGTAATTCATCTAATTCCAAGTACAATTAATCCCACTCTTCCATTGGAGAGTGAAACACATATCACTCTGGTTGATGAGCCATTGGTTGATCAAGTGGTTGAATCGATTCTATCCTCATTCAATCCCACTCTCTCTTTAGAGAGTGCATTCATATCGCTCAGGTTCTTCTTGTTACTTCAAATTCTTCTACACAAGGGGGCATTCTACATGTTCCTACAGAACCCCCTGCAAGTACCGAGTTCATTTCCTTTGATTAGAGTAGAATAAAAGAACCTCGTCTTCCTTCTTCCACCCCTTTCAAAATTATTGTGAAGATTATGGTAATAATATACATCACATAAATATATATGAAGGTGCTTCAGTTAGTATTTTATCCTCGATCACTTGGAAATATTTGAGTTCCCCTCAACTTGTTCTTGTTACACAAAATCTGTTATCTTTTAACGTAACCATTAGTGAACCTTTAGGGATCCTTACTGAGTTTCATATTACCTTAGAAGTTAAAATTGTTTGTATTGATCTTATGGTAGTCCAAGGCCCCTTGTATTTGAATTTTCTCCTTGGGCGAGAGTATGTCTATGCCATGAAAGTTTTCGCATCGACACTCTTTTGTGTGATGTCTTTCCCTCACAATGTAAACATTGTGATTATTGACCAGCTTTCGTTAGTTGGTCTTGATCTGACTACCAGTCATCTGACATCCCTGAATTTTCCTTATATGCAAGTGGTATCCACCTCGCCACGAGTTAATTATGTGGAAACCTACCCAGGTTTTCAGTTGTCGATGCAAGTGAGCCTCTCATTGTTTGCTTTACTTCCCTTGACTTAGATCTGGTAAGTCACATGGTGATTTTTTCATTGGGGACATTTGAACCTGATTTTCTTATCCCTATTGAGTCCCTTGACATGTGTTCCTTCCAGAGAATTGTTCTTCATTCTGATGAAGACCCCTTGGAAGCCATGATCGAGGTGTATCCCTTAGCATGTGTTCCTTCCAAATGGAATCATGATTAGGTCACTAAGAGGATAGTTATTTTGCTATGTCAAACTCGTTAAAAAATGAAAAAGGTCCCCATGAGGATGGTTCTTTTACTATTTCACACTCATTAAAAAATGAAACATGTCACTGTGAACAGAGTTCCTTCTCTTGTTTCAAGCTCGTGAAAAAATGAAACAAGGTTCCATGAGGATGGTTCTTTTACTGTGTCAACCTCGTTAAAAAATAAAACATATCCCTATGAGCATAGTTCTTTTTTTGTGCCAATCTCGTTAAAAAATGAAACAAATCATCCCCTAATTGATTCAAGTCTTTAACTATCTCATAAATGTTTACAATCTTTCATCTGATATCATAAACAAATTTTCATTCCATCCACCTATTAGTAACCAGGAGTCTACTTAGGTTAATTAAATGAAGCTTGGGGAGCATGTCCCTAGAATTAAGTCATTATCCTTGGGGCATGAAAACTTATCTCAAGCATATTTTTCCTTTGTTTCAAGCTTGCGTAAAATGAAACCACTCTCAAACATAGTTTTTCTCTGTTTCAAGCTTGTATAAAAATGAAACCTATCTCGAGTCCATTTTGGTTATTATTTTCAAGACTCATTAAAATAATGAAAATCCTAAGCTTCTTTTGCTATATTTTCATGCTCATAAAATATATATGAAAATTTCGAGTTCTTTTTTTTCCTGCTTGTTAATTAAATTGAAAGTCGGTGATATGAGTAAGCGTTTATCACTTTTTCGGGTTCTTAAAAATTATGAAAAAGAAATATCTGGAGTTCTCTTTTAAGCCCTTTTTAGACTCTCTAAATATGCAAATATCATCGAGTACTTGACTATTCAAACTCGAAAAAGTAAATGAATAGTTGTCTATTCAGTATAATTTTACCCATTTTTTAGACTGAAATAGAATATTTGCGAAAAAGGTACACATTGACTAATCATGGTTAGTAGATTTATCTCCTACATTATTTTACCATTTTTCAGGCTTGAGAGACTAAATTCATGAAAAATGACATCTTAGAGTTTACTTATGTTCTTCTCCTAACTCCCTAAAAATGAAAAACATCGAGTTTTACTTTCTCCGTGCTCATTAAAATTTACGTTGAAAGAACTGAATAAGTTTTCTTTTCTTGTATTTTCAAACTCTTTAAACATGAAAACAACATCAAGTTATTCCTTCACTGGACTCGTAAAACATAAAAAATGCAGGACTCATCCATCATAACAAACCTGAACCACTCTTTCTTAGGGTTCGTTAAAAATAATTTGAAGGACTCATCTGAACGATGAGCTTATAGGACAAACAAATGTTATCCTCCTCAAGCTTGAACAAAAATAAAGAGGTATTGTCCACTAATGATGGGGTAAAACTGGGAAAAAAAATCAGTTTTTGTATCTCATTAAAGGAAGTATGTCTCTCTTTAACATGAAACTCTCTCACATTTTTGTCTAGGTTGGGGAATTCATTTGTCTCACAGTTAATAGAACCTCATTGAAAGTGTTCAGTTGGTTTTGGGTATTATCATTGAGTCAAATGTTTCCACGTCTAAGTGTCGTGTCACCGATATGTTCAAGAGAAGTCCAACCTCAATCAAAATTACCTTGTAATTTGTAGCCTTCAATCGTTTTTTCCATCCCTGAGTTTGTCCCGAATCACTCCAAAATTGTTCTTAAAAACTTGACATGATTTTTGTGTCGTAGGCCCTCCTGCGATGGGTCACTCCCTATCGACTTCAACTCACTATATAGGATGTTGATCTAGAAACCTTATTTAGTACCTTGGGGCCTGTATGCCTTAATGATAGGTTTATTTCCTTCTAGGATAGGTTCTCATCATTTATCTTTCATCGAATGATTCTATGAGTGTTCGGCTTCAAGACATCATTTCAAACTTCATAGATTGTACTAGAAGTGACATGATGACCATTGTCATTATTGGTGGTTTCTCTCTCACTTGTTAACATTTCACATCATTGACCGGTAATCAAGTGACTTATACCATGTTCGACTTCAAGGAATTCACTCACATGGTTATATTGGTACTATAGATCACTAGAGATGGAGATCAAGACCTTGGATCTAGTTTCATCCATCTAGGATGCATGGAGTTTTGTATTCATGGTTGTAAAGATAGATCCATATTTGATGGTTACATCCATGTTGTTTTTATTCTTGACATGGATTTTTGTGTATTTCCCTATTGGTTCATCAATTTACGTTGACTCTGAGTATGGGAATGTCTACCTTAGTGATGATTATATATTGCATTGTACCCTTTAATGGATTGTTGCAGGTCTCCAACCATGGTATCTGATCCGATATTTGGCATGATAAAGCACTTCAGTCCTCAAATGTCCTTTCTGACTTTTCACTTTAGGGGGGAATCTATTACACATCATTTTGTCACCATGGAAAAATACCTTCAAATTGGATCTTTCGTTATCCATCAATGTGTTCCAAAATACTCCCCTGCAATTTTAGAACTTAAACATCCCAAAGAAAATGAGAATCTCGGTAAAAAGGTCCAAAAACCTACTTTTGATCAGCTACGTACTTTCCTATCCATTTTCTTTGCATACCCATATCTTACCATTAAAGCCTGCACAGAATTGCGCTCTGTATTCCACTCTAAATTGTGCACATGACTCAACAAAAAGTAAAAATAAAAAGTGATATCTAGAAGCTTCGTTGGGTGAATATATCTAAAATGAAAGCTTCAAGGTGATGCTTATTCGAGCCTAAACTCTCTAATCATGGAGCTAATTCCCATTCTTCAAGGAACCCTAATCCCACCTTTAGTGGATCTCATCCTTGAGATAAGGATCTAAAACCTCCTCCTCTTGGCCTATAAATAAAAAAACGGGCTAGATGGTTTGGAGGGATTACTAAAGGTAGGCTTATGTTTCTTAAATAAGGTTGGAAGGCTTATCGTCCAAGGAGAATATTGTAGATCATTGGAATGAGACACACTTCATCAAGGCCAAGGTTGTGTAACTCCTCTATTTTTGAGATTAATACAAATGAGTTTTTCTACCCACAATATTATCCAGTGGAATTTATATATGGTCTATTTTTCTTCCATTTTTCCATTGAAATGATATTAGGTATTAGTCTCCTTAATCACTAGGATGAGTTGTATTGAATTAATTTTTCTTCATATGATTTTGATCTCATGTTGTTTCTATGTTTGCAGATCTAGTTTCTAACCATTGAGGAGTTTCATCAAGTCATAGTGGGAATCTTCATCAGGAATTTAGTGAAACATATGGATTCCATCTCTTACCATTATTTTCTTATGATTCAATATAGATAAACTCAAGGAAATATGTCCTTTCTTGTTTGTTTTCTACTAGAGCCAGTCATTGCATCTAGGGAGATTTATTTCATCTGCATTAGCAATTATTACTCCATAACAAATTAGCGACTCCACTGGGGAACATCTGGTTCTTCATCATATCCTTTTTTTGGTATTTTGAACCTTGTATGATAGCCTTGTCTAAGTTTCTACAAGATAGTGTAATTTTGGATTTTTTGAATTGTTTGATTGAATTTTTATTTTTTCTTAAACTTTCTCGACCTACGTGATTCCTCCTTAGCAACAGAGTGCAAATCTGCGCAATATTCCCTTAACAACAGTGCATATGTGCATTGAATTATATTATATGCCTGTGTACATGCCTGACATTCTTCATCTCATCCACATATTAGTAACCAGTAGTCTACTTGGGTGAATGAAATGAAGCTTGGGTGGCATGTCCCTAGAATTAAGTCATTATCCTGGGGGCATGAAAACTTATATCAAGCATAGTTTTCCTTTGTTTCAATCTTGTGTAAAAATGAGACCACTCTCAGGCATAATTTTTCTATGTTTCAAGCTTCTATAAAAATTAAACCTATCTCGATTCCATTTTTGTTATTATTTTCAAGACTCATTAAACTCATGAAAATCATGAAATTATTTTGCTTATTTTCATGCTCGTAAAATGTATATGAAAATGTCTAGTTATTTCTATCTTTTCCTGATCGTTAATTAAATTGAAATTCGGCGATAAGAGTAATATTTTATCACTTTTTCGGGCTCTTAAAAATTACAAAAAAGAGAAATATGGAGATCTCTTTTAACCCTTTTCATACTCTCTAAACATGAAAATATTATCGAGCACTTGAGTATTCGAACTCAAAAAAGTAAATGAAAAGTCATCTATTCAGTATAATTTTACCCCTTTTTCACACTGAAATAGACTATTTACGAAAAAGGTACACTTTGACTAATCATGGTCACTAGAGTTGTCTCCTGCATTATTTTACCCTTTTTCGAGCTTGAGAGACTAAATTAATGAAAAACAACATCTTGGAGTTTACTTATGTTTTTCTCTTGACTCCCTAAAAATGAAAAACGTTGATTTTTACATTTTCCGGACTCGCTAAACTTTATGTTGAAAGAACCGAATGAGTTTTATTTTCTTGTCTTTTCAAACTCTTTAAGCATGAAAAAAACATCGATTTATTCATTCACTGGAATTGTAAAACATAAAAAATGCAGGAATCATCCATCATAATGAGACCAAACCACTCCTTCCTAGGGTTCGTTAAAAATACTTCGAAGGACTCATCCGAAGGATGAGCTTACAAGACAAGCAAATTTTATCCTCCTCAAGCTTGAACAAAAATAAAGAGGTACTTGCCAGTAATGGTGGGGGGGAATTGGGAAGAAACATTAATTTTTTGTATCTCACTAAAATCGGTATGTCACTGTTGAACATGAAACTCTGTCACACTTGTGTCCAAGTTGGGGAATCCATTTGTCTCAGATTTAATCGAACCTCATTGAAAGCCTTCATTTGGTTTTGTGTATTATCGTTGAGTCAAATTTTTCCAAGTCTAAGTTTCGTGTCACCGATATGTTCAAGAGAAGTCCAACCTCAGTCAAAATTACCTTGTAATTTGTAGCCTTTATTCACGTCGGTCAACCCTAAGTCAGTCCTGAATCATCCAAAGTTGTTCTTCAAAACTTGACTTGAGTTTCGTGTCATAGGCCCTTCTATGATGGGTCACTTCCTATCGACTTCATCTCACTATCTAGGAAGTTGATCTAGAAACCTTCTTCAGTACCTTGGGGCCTGCATGCCTTAATGGAAAGTTTCTCGCCTTCGACGATAGGTTCTCATAATTGACCTTCGATCAAATGATTCTATGAGTGTTTGACTTCGAGACATATTTTAACATTTCATAGATTATAATGGAAGTAAATTGAGGACCATTGTCATTATTGGTGGTTTCCCTTGCACTTGTTAACGGTTCACATAATTGATCAGTAATCAAGTGATTTCTACCATGTTCGAATTCGAGACATTCACTCACATGGTTAGATTCATACTATAGATCGATAGAGATGGAGATCAAGACCCCGGATCTAGTTTCATCCATATAGTATGCATGGAGTTTTGTATTCATGATTGTACAGATAGATCCATATTTGATGGTTGTGTCCATGATGTGTTTATTATTTACATGGATCTTTGTGTATTTCCCTACTGGTTCATCGAGTTATGTTTACTCTAAGTATGGGAATGCCTACCTCAGTGATGATTATATTTCATTTTAACCTTTGAGTGATGGTTGCAGGTCTACAACCATGGTTTCTAATATGATATTTGGCATGATAAAGCACTTCAATCCTCAAATATCCATTCTGACTTTTCACTTTAGGGGGAAATACATTATACTTCATTTTGTCAACATGGAAAATGATTGTCAAACTTTATCTTTCACTATCCATCAATGTGTTCCAAAGTATTCCCCTGTAAGTATAGAACTTAAAAATCATGAACAAAATGAGAATTCTGGGTAACAAGGTCCAAAACCTACTTTTTTTCACCTGTGCACTTTCCTAGCCATTTTCTGTGCATACACATCTCTTAGCATTAAAGATTGCATAGAATTCTTCTTTGTCTTCCACTATAAACTACTCACATGACTCAAGAAAAAATAAAAATAACAAGTGAAATCTAGAAGCTTTTTTTGGGGAATATATCCCAACTAAATTCGAATTGATGCTTATTCGAGCCTAACCCCTCTAATCATGGAGCTAATTCTCATTCTTCAAGGAACCCTTATACCACCTTTAGTGTATCTCATCCTTGAGATAAGGATTTGAAACCTCCTTCTCTTGGCCTATGAATCAAACATAGGCTAGAGGGTTTGGAGGGATTACTGAAGGTAGACTTATGTTTCTCAAATAAGGTTGGAAGGCTTATCATACAAGGAGAAAATTGTAGATCATTAGGAGGAGCCACACTTCATCAAGGCCAAGGTTGTGTAATTCCTCTATTTTTGAGATTAAAACAAATGAGTTTTTATTCCCACTATATTGTCCAATGGAATTGATACATGGTATATTTTTCTTCCATTTCTCCATTGAAATTATATTAGGTACTAGTCTCCTTGATAACTAGTATGAGTTGTAATGAATCATTTATTCTGCATATGCTTTTTATCTCTTGTTCTTTCTATGTTTGCAAATCTCGTTTCTAAGCATTGAGGTGTTGCATTAAATCATAGCGGGGATCTTCTTCAGCCATTTCGTGAAAGGTGTGGATTCCATCTCTTACCATTTTTGTTTTATGATTAAGTATAGATAAACTATGGGAAATATTTACTTGCTTGTTTGTTTGTTACTCGAGTCATTCATTGAATCTAGGAGATCGCTTATGTTCGCATTAGGAATTAATCTACCATAACATTGTTGTAGTGATTTTTACTTGGATTTTATGGCTCTAAGGATTGGTATTTATCTTGTTTGTGTGTGTCACATACAACAATAAATAAGGGAGGGCCTAGGGATTGCAAATATTAGAGAAGGACTCCCTTGTGGTGTGCATACTTTCATTGTCATTTGTGAATGTATATGGGTCTGGTAAAGGAATGGAAAGGATAAACACTAATATTATTTCATGTGTTTGGATGAGAGTGACCTTCACATTTTTAGTTAAATATGGTATGAAAACATTTTTATAGATCCTTCAGATTATTTTTTCCCTCGATTTATCAAGATCTAGCTTAGGGGTGGGCTAGATATGTGAAATATTGTAGCATATTTGAGCCCATGGTTGGTTGGAGAGTGGATCACCCTTATTTAGTTCCAAATTGAAAAATATTTGACTGAAGATAAGTATCTCTTATGCACAATTATTTAATTTCTCTTTTCAACAATTTTATATGTACATGAATTTACCCTTAAGCAAATATATCATGCTTGTAATTCTTATACTATTTTGATATAGTATTTTTTATGTATTAAATTACATAACGAAATTTTCTGAGGAAGATAGGATTCCTAAATGTCACTTTAAATAGGTCATATTCGAATTTCTTGTTGGAAAATTGATATTGTCTAATTTTGGCATTTGGTATGTTGGCATTGATGTCAACTGGACTAGAATTTAGGCAGAGAGTTTGCAACCATGTTTCAGGTATAAAATGGGCTTGAGGATTTCATTAGACCTTATCCACTAGAAATTTATTTGAATAATATTTCGAATGGTATGTGGAAGTCAAGAAATTGCCATCAGGATCAAAAGTTATTGATAGTTGAAGCAAAGGAGCTTGAAGTCCTTTGAAGCACGTCAATTTCGGAACCAAGGCAATAGGTGAAATCAGAATATCGAAGGTCGAAGTCTCAGGATATTTGGAATGTCATAATATTAGAACTTTGTAACTCCTTTATAATTATTTTGAATAAAAATTATGATCTGATAACTAAGTAGGAGAACATTAGGACCCAATATCAGAACCTCATAGTAGATGGAATATCGCAATATCGGAAGCAGGAAGGCATATCGAAACCTCAGATCGGAAGGAATATCGGAACCTTGGATCAGAAGGAATATCGGAACCTTGGAGTAGAAGGAATATTAGAACCTCGAATCATATGGATATCGGAACCTTGGAGCCTAAATATTTTGGAACCTTAGAACCTCATAATATCTTAATTATCGAGTTCTTTTAAAAGCGTCGAGGTTGCGAGGAAAATGGAATAGCAAATAAATTCATTGCAAAACCAAGGTTTGAGGTACCCTTTCTCTCTCCTCTAGTAGGACACATGGCAGCTAGATTTGGCAATATTAAGTGTCCTAATGGGGAAAATCAATGTGACACGTGTCACCACTATGGAGGCATCACGTGGAGATGATGATGACAACATGAAATCATCTCAGAGGTCGTATATTAGAGGTTTTAGTGTTCATAACTCCTTCGTAATTACATTTGAAAAAAGTTACGATAAAGGGGGCTCTGATGTGACTGGCACATGGTCGTGGGATGTTTGAAGAGCCAAGGGCAAGAGAAAATAACACAGTGAGATAGGCCCTCGACAGGAGCCTAAAGGCCTTAGCACCTAAGCATTAAGCTGTTAGTCACAGAACCTAGACCCATGGTGTAAAATGATAAGGGGGCCAAGAAGGAAGGGGCTAAAGGCATAATTTTTTTTTGATTTCATAACGTATTTCTTAATAGAGTTACAATATGTTACGGCTCTAATAGTTCAATACAAAGGAGTACTGAAGGTTGGATGGGTCAGAAGTTGAGTAAATGCATACAAAGGATTTGGTTGCTGAAGTTAATGGAGACTGCAGATATCATTGGGCCAAGGCGACGAGGACTACAATTCTCAGAGAAGAACCATTGGGCTTGTCTCGATGTTGAAATAAATCCATATTTGATCTCCCTTTCATTCCTTATGGAAATAAATAAAGAACAAAGAAGCCATGTTAAATTACAGTCAAAATATATGAGCATGGATAGTCTCATTGGAGTGTACAGGTGGACTGAGATTCAATTCTTAGCATGGAGAATCTCACAACGAGTTGGTTAAGAAAACGAAGCACATTCTTTAATTTAATGTTGCAGAGGAAAAATTCGTGAAAAGAGACGCAATAGCAGAATGGAGATCCATGAATAAGCATGGAGAGCCTTGTTGGAGTGTGCAGGTGAATTAAGGATTTATTTCTAAGTAGGGAGAAACATTTTGTAGCCAGTTGTGTTTAATAGGGGTGCAGTGCCTATGTAACAGAGCTACAATAATATGGAGAGTCATTCACGGTGGAATCACTTGGTAGCGTGGATGGCAGATTGACAAGAAGTAGAGGCAGCATCGACCAATTTACAACGAAGACAGCGTAAGAGTGAAACAAAACCTAGGATTTCCATTAAGCAAAAGGGGGAATACATTATTTTTGTGTATGTGTTGAAGAGAGTGGAGAAGAGTGTGTGATATCTGAGCAACTGGATAAAGTGTTGAACTGAAGTAGAGTGTTATAGAGATCATGTGCAATAGAAGGCCGAGAGCAGAGGATAGGGTGTTGTTGTGTGAGGTCGAGAGAGCCTATGGAACAGTAGGGGACCGAGAAGAGAAGTTGGTACTGTAGAGAACCTTATTGGTATTTATCTGTATATGTATTTTCCCCTGTTTCTAGTTTGAAAATTGTATGAAAACTAGAACAGTGGCTAGAGAAGGTGGTGGTTTTCATTCATAAGAGGCCGGTGCCCCTTATCAAGTACGTTATTTCTATCTTAAGGGGGTCAATGCCTCCTGTGAGTGGGTTCTCACAAACAAATTGATGTAATTGATTAGGTGTTTAATTTACATCATAACAAAAAATAGATTGTTAGTTTTCTCCCTTTGGTTTCCACATAAAAATACATGGTTCAAATGTGTATGTTTCTCATGTGATGTATTATATGTAAATGTAAATGAATTATCTTATTGTTAATTTGTATTTTCTATGAATTCTCTCATAAGTAACCAATAGTAGAGGAAAGAACTAAATACTTATTCACAAAACAGTTTTAAAACCTCATTATTATTGATCCACCCCCCTATCAATAATTCCTTATTACAAAAATTGGTTTCAGAGTCAGGTTCCTTCGGGAATAGTTTAACCACTGGAAGGTAGATCCATAAGGAATTATTTCTAGATAAGGGAGTCAAGATGCTTACTCAAGTAAGATAGTAGTCTTTAATTGGACAAGTTATGCCTTCTGAAATGTTAGGATGGAAGCCTATCTTATGTCTCTAGGAGTAAATGTTTGGAGCTCTATACTAGTAGATTATGATGTCCCTCCCACTTATGCAAATGGTAAAAAATTGTATGGAAATAATTCTAGAGCCAAGAATGCCATTCTATTTTGCCTTGGTGAACCTGGACTCATAAATGTTATGCATTGTAATTATGCCAAGGATGTGTGGGTGAAGCTCAATCAGATTCATGAAGGAGATGGAAAATTCAAGCAAGCCAAACTTCAAACCTTCATAATAAGGTTTGAAGGCTTAAAAATGAGTGAAGAAGAAATAATAGTATAATACTTCCACAGAGTTGATGAAGTAACCAATACGATTATAGGACTTGGTGAAGAAGTTATGGAAGATATGATTGTTCAAAAGGTGTTAAGATCTATACCCATGAGATTTAATGCCAAAGTCTTCACTATGGAAGAAATGAATTATTTAAAGAAACTCAAGATGGATCAGTTGCCTGGTAGATGAGAGTAGGAAGAGAGAAATTTGAACCCAAGGAAGTAGCGTTCAAAGTGTCCAAGAAGGAAAAGGAGCACAAAGATAATAAATATTGCTCTAGTTGTGAATCTGATCAGGATCTGGCTCAATTTTCCAGGGACCTAAAGTGTGGCTCGGGAAAATATAAAGGGAAGTTTCACTTTAAATACTTTGATTGTGGAAGAGTTGGACATTTTTCGTCTAAGTTCCCTTACAAAGAAGGGACCGTATTAGGGGAATTTTGAGGTCTAAAATGGGCCTCCTAAGGAAATAATAAAACAATAGCTAAACCAATAAAATAATATTTATGAATTTTCCATTCAATTTTTGCACCACAATCCATGTAACCATAATTAAATTCAATTCAAAAGTTGTACCAAAATAAAATTAATAAACTTTGTATTGATGTGACTATAAATAAGAATGAGTTTTTCAAGAAAAAGATCATTATCATTGAACAACTCTTGCATTTGTCCTTTGTACTTAAATAGCTTAAAATAAAATATAAATATAAATTCATAAATTCTTAATTATATTATATGTTATTAACTAAAATTTATATTATTTAAATTGTATTATAACATGTAATTAATATACTATATAAAAATAATATAATATATTATTTTATGTATGAATTTTATATTACATATTAAATTGATTTGATTTATAAAATAAGACGAAATAATATATAATATAAAAAAGAATATAATATATATTCTATAACATTTAGATTATTTTTCATAATATTATATATAATATTAATATAATCATAATGAAATGAATTGAGTCATATTTAAAATTTAAGAAAAAAAGTACTGAAATAGATTTCATTTATATTTATAAATATAATATAAAATTTATATACATTCAAATTTAGATTTTTTTTTTGCCCCCAACTATGTTGAACCTGATATAAATTTTTTCAACATACAAAATTAATATACATTTTTTTCATCATACAAAAATAAAATGTTTTTTTTTTCCTTTAATTTTAATTATTTTGTATTGTTATTAATATTATAATAATATTATTTATAGATTTGATTTATCCTAAAATTACAAGGTTACACTTTTATTTATTTTAATTTCATATATATATATATATATATATGAACTTATAATTAATTTGAAATTGTAATATTAAATAAAATGAAATGAATATATAATTTAAAAATAAATATATGAAAACATACAAATATAATATTTATTGAAAAGTGTCTAAAGACATGAAGATTGTGTAGGGATATGCATTGTTTCTTTAAAGAAATATGAAATGACAATAATAATGTTTTATTCAAAAAGTGTGAAACGACATTTATTATGAGTACTTTACTTTATGACTTTAAAAGTACTTAGAGCACTACCATAGTTAACCATTAATTTTTATCCACCATTGAGAATGTGACAAGTAAGTACATTTAACTCAAGCAATGCCACCTCAACCATTAGGGGTGATGTCATCCCCTAAAATGTGATTGGTTCTCATAAAATGAATTTTGATTGTACATTTTCCTTAGGAGGCTCATTTTAGACCTCAAAATTCCCTAATATGATAAAAGGAAGATGATAAAAAATGTAGAAACAAATTTCAAAACAATTAGAAGAATAAGTTCTATAAGAAAAAGGGGCTCTAATCCAAAGAGGATAGTTCAACACTAGATTCAGACAATGAAAACTCTTTATAAGACAACTCAGATAAATATTTACTCATGGAATTTGGAGCAGATTCCAAGAAACAAAATATTGCTGACTCCGGAGAGGAAGAAGAAGAAGTAGAAGTAGTGGAATTTGAAGGGAAACTCATCAATGCTATTGATGAGTTAAATAAGGCAAGGAAAAAAAACAAGAAACTAAAAGAAAAACTACTTCGTACTGAAGAAGCTATGTACAACTCTGACAATGAGGAGTTTTTTTATCGAAAAGAAAAACTTGAAGAAGCCATTAAAAGCAAAGATAGTTTGGCCTTTCTACTAGAAGAAAATGATCAGGAGTTAATAAATTTTGCGTAAAATTAAAAGTTACAGGATTTGGTTGAAACCAGTATGGTTGCGTAGATCTATTCTTCCTGATTCTGACGTTGTGAACGGTTCAAAAAACCGATGTTGTATGAGGGATATATCGCGTTCTGATCGAAATGAAAAATAGGTGAATTTGTGACAGTTTGACTGGGATGCACAGTTAGCAAGAAGGGAATATTCTGACCTCAGAATCAATTACAGGTTGACAAGTGTCTGAATCCTATTGGTCAAATGAGTTTGGTACATTTTGGAGAGGGCCAATCTGAAGGTGACACGTGGCCACTACAAGTGTTTCTTAACTGTTATAGTTGTCAGCTTATACTTATTGTTGATGTAAAGGGCGTGTGGGGGTTGGGAACCTCAGGTGGTCCCAACTCGCCAACGATTCCACATTATATGGTCACATAAAAAAATGCAAACCATTTCAAACCTGTGGTCTATGAAAATTCCAACCCGCAGTATCCGCTAGAATTGTCGTGCATTGTGTCACATGGCACGATTAACTGTAGCCATCCTCCGCGCAGTCAGCGTTAAACCCACCAACCTTACCACAGTTCAAGTAATCAACTAGAGTTTTTTCCTTGGGTTCTGCCCAACCAGTTTGTAATCCGCGGTTTGGGGTTGGCCTGTGGCAACCCCAACTGCTAAGTTAAATTTTTCGGTTATTTCGGCGGAATATTTAGAGCGTGCCTAAAAAATGGCTGAAATGCCTAAATTAACTCCAGCTAAGTGGAGTTCTCCACTTTTAGTGGAGATTTTCTAGGTGGAACTGGGCAAAAGAGTAGGAGACTCAATTTTCGCCCATTCAGAGGGAATGAAGAGTCATTTTTTACTAATTGGAGCATTCTGGAGCCATTGGTGCAGATAAAACAACCATTAGAGCATTGTAACTACATGTAATAGAAATTTTTTTAAGCATAATGAAAGATGGGCATGCCATTAGGAGCTAGACCAGCAAATGTAGCCCAGGAGGGGTGAACTTCTTCATCATGCTTGCTATGTAAATTTCATGTGATGACTTATTTCTCTGTTTTACACTGCTTTTCAGTGTTATTTAAGCTTGTTTTATGCTTCTAATTCACTAAAAATCATCTACAATTCATGGAAAAACACCCCAATCCATATGCAAACTAATGAAGTGATTATGCACATGTTTTTAAACTGAAAAGACACTTAGCACAACAAAACTAATACAGTCATTTCAGATTAGGTTGGTATCAGAGCTAGATTTTTATTCTCTAGTATCGTTTAGTGCAAAGAATTGTTTAACTGTTTGCAAGTTTTAGATGCTTACAAGGTTCAAGCTCAAGAGAGGAGAAGGAAAATTGGTGGAAGCAGAAGGGTCTCAAAAGGAGCCAAAGAAAAGGAGAGAAATATTGCCACAATCTCCAACACCTAGTTCACCTCCTAAAGAAGTAGAAGCTCCATTAAGCATGCCTCATGAGGAAGGAGAAATCCATGAAGAAGTTGATTCCAAGGAGGAAGAAAGAGTGTTCAGGAAAGCATTTCTTGACATGCCTGAGATGGTTAGAATCATTTATCAAGAAAATAATGAGAGACTGGAAGGAGAAGGATCTAAACTTCACAAGGAAGGACAATTATCTTCAGGAGGTCACCATGATGAAGATAAGTCAAAGAAGGGAAATGGAGGAAATGGAGGCAATGGAGAGCCATCATCCTCACCCTCATCATCATCATCCTCTACTTCTTCTTCAGTACATCAACAACATAAGTCAAAGAACACTAGTAAAAGTCATTTTTTAAAACCTGATGTTAAGTTTGAATTGCCAAAGTTTAATGGTGAAGTCAATGTAGAAAATCTTGATAATTGGATTAGGAAATTGGAGGTCTATTTGAGAATCCAAAACCTTCAAGATGATGATACCAAAATTCAATTATCTTAATTGAGAATGGAAGGTGAAACACTTGTTTGGTGGGAAGCCAAGACAAAGGAGGAAATCAAGAAACATGGTAAGATTATTCTATCATGGTCAGATTTCATTACTGCTATTAAACAACAGTTTTATCTATTAGCTCATATGTAGAAAGCCATAATGAATTGGCAGAACTTTAGGCAATTAAAGGGACAAATGTGCAAGAATACACCCCAAGAATTTAGGAGAGGAGCTCTCTTATTAGGGGTATGTTTGCAGAGCCAAGATACTTTTCTCAAGTACATAGGAGGCTTACATAGCTACCAGTCTAGATGAAGTTTGTGTTCAGGCCACACATCTAGAAGCTAGAGGGAAAAATATTTTTGAAGTGGGTAGAAAGAAATGTAAGGGTAAAGCCAAAGAGAAGACCTCAAAAGGTAAAAAAAAAAAAAAATGTGTATGTTAAGAAAGAGGGAGAAAAAGTGGTTTGTAAACGTTGTTCAAAAGAAGGCCATGATGAAAATCATTGTTGGAAATTACATCCTGAAATGAGGCCAAAGAAACCCAATAACAAAGGGAAACATAAAATTTTTGCTACAACTCAACATGATTTAGGATCTGATTCAGGTGATGAATCTAAGATTACATCCATGAGATTGAAGAACATGAAGGGAAAAGAAATTGAAACACTCCAAATGAAGAAGAAAGAATAGAACTGTTTCATGTGAGGGTCATATCCAAGCATACCAATATTGACACATTGTTTGATAGTGGGTCACAAGCAAACTTAATCTATGAAGACTTAGTCAAGAAACTTAACCTTGAGACCATACCACATCCAAAACCATATCCATTGGGTTGGATTTGTAAGGATGCAAATCTACAGGTTTCAAAGAAATGCATATTGGGTTTGCAATCACTGCAAATTTTGTTGACAAAGTTGAATTAGATGTGGTTCTACTTGACATCACTGGTATTGTATTAGGGAGTCATTACTTGTATGACAGGAAAGCGATCTTCCATCGCCATGAGAAAAAATATCATTTATTCAAATATGGCAGGGAGTTCATTGTTAGAGCACATCGCAAGAAGACAAACATTTCTATGGTAAATGCTGGACAGGTAAAGAGGCTGGTAAATTCAAGTAAAAATTTTGTTCTTCTTATGATTAAGACTAAAGCTGGTATTAATCATTAATATTTTGAGGGATGTGATCCTAAGTTGAAATCATATTTATATGATGTGGTTAATGTGCATCATGAGATGTTTTAGGAGCCAACAGGATTGCCTCCAAAAAGAGAGATTCAACATGAGATTCAGTTGCATCAAGATTTTCCTCTTCCAAACATCGGTATGTATCTCATGCCGATCATGGAGAATGCTGAAATAAAGAAGCAAATCAAAGAGATGTTAGACAAAGGAATCATAAGGCCAAGCACCTCGCCATGTGTTTCACCCATAGTCTTGATACCAAAGAAAGATGGGACTTGGCGCATGTGTGTAGATTTTCGAGCTTTGAACAAGATTATCGTAAAAAATCGTTACCCGCTCCCAATAATAGATGATTTTCTTGATTAACTGAAAGAAGAAAAGTTTTTCACTAAGTTAGATTTATGAATTGGATATCATCAAGTAAGAATTACAGAAGGTGATATATGGAAAACTGCATTCAAAACCAAACAAGGACTCTTTGAGTGGCTAGTTATGCCTTTTGGTTTGTGTAATGCACCGGCAACTTTCATGCTTATTATGGATAGTGTTTTGCATCAATTCCTTGATGAATTTGTGATTGCCTACTTAGATTACATTTTAATTTTCAACAAAACAAGAAAAGATCATGTCTTTCATGTAAATAGAGTGCTTGATATTTTGAAGAAAGAGAAATTGTTTCTTAAGATGTCAAAGTGTGAGTTTGGAAAGACTTCTTTGGTCTATTTGGGACATATTGTAGGAGGAGGAGAATTGAGGATTGATCCTTCTAAAGTGGAAGCCATTGTGAATTGGCCCACACCCAAAATAGTAGCCGAGGTAAGAATTTTATTAGGTGCAGCTCGATATTATAGAAAGTTTATTGCTAACTTTTCTTCCATCGCAGCTCCTATGCATGCAGTGACAGGTGTGAAGAAATGCTTCCAATGAGGAGACAAACAACAAAAAGCTTTTTAAGCTTTAAAAGACAAGATCATTTCATCTCCAGTTCTTGCATTACCAAATTTGAGACAAACATTCGAGATTCAAACCGATGCTAGTGATTATGCCATGGGTATAGTACTTTTGCAGCATGGTAAGCCTATAGCTTTTCATTCTGAAACTTTTAATGGTGTTGTAAATAATTATCCTACATATGGCAAGAACAATATGCGTTGGTACAAAGTGTCAAGAAGTGGAAACACTACTTTATGGGTAAAGAGGCTATTGTACACACCGATCACCAACCATTACAGTACTTGCAGTCGCAAACAAAATTGCAGCAATCAAGATATTTCAGGTGGATGGGATTTTTTCAACAGTTTCACTTGTTTATAAGGTACAAGAAAGGTATTTTCAATAAAGTTTCATATATGCTTTCAAGACCAATCATTAGTGCATCTACTTTACTCAAGATGTGTATGCTAGTTTGAGTGAAGGGGATCAAGTTGAATAAAAATATTATCACATGCATAACAAATTGTTGTTTCATTTGGGAATTCTATGTATTCCACATGGAGAGAGGCTAAGTGTCATGAGAGAATCTCATTCATCTCTTATTTTTGGACACTTTGGAGTAAGCAAAACAGTGGCGCATCTACAGAGGTATTGCTATTGTCCTCGCATGGTAGATAGTGTGTCGTGTTTCATAAGAGGTTGTTCTATGTGTGCAACAAGTAAGCCTAGTAATAAGAAGCTTGGGTTGTACACACCACCACCGGTACCATCAAGGCCATGGAAGAGTGTCTCCATGGACTTTGTTGGAGGTCTACCTATGTCAAGAAATCAACATGATTATCTTTATGTAGTTGTGGATAGATTCAGTAAAATGTGTATACTTATGCCATGTAAGAAAACCATTCCTGCTGCACAAACTGTTGAATTTATTTTCAACATGTTTGGGTTCATTTTGGATTTCCAACTTCTATTGTTAGTGACAAGGATTCCTGGATCATTGGGAATTTTTGGTCAAATCTATGGAAGATGATGGACACAAAGTTGAAAAAGAGTATTGTTTTTCATCCACAATCAGATGGAAAAACTGAGGTGGTGAACAGAACCGTTGTGCATCTATTGAGAGGATATTGTAGCAAACATCCTAAGTTATGGGATGTGTTATCACTATAAAAAAAAATTCCAAGCTTGGATAGTTTGCTTTGTTCCTAGTCATAGTTTTTTAGATAGGTCTTAAGTCATGTTAAGTTTTTAGGGGTTAAGTGATAGGGTTAGAGTCTCATTTCCATTCACAAAATAAAGTATAACAACCTTATTTCATACCTTGATAGTCTCATATCATGTTTAGAGAGTCAAATTTTTAACCATTTTGAAAAAAATTTGATTAAGCCACGAAACCATGTTTTCGTAGCGCAGACAGTGTAAAAAACTACTTTTGCGCTACGAAAACGCCACTCATTTTGTAGCGCAAAACCTAGAAATTGCATTAGGCACGCTACAAAATCGAGGATTCGTAGCATGTCTTGTCATTTATCAAATCCACCAAAATTCTGTTAATCATTCATGATTAGGTGTCAGCCACGAGTCTTTTCCCACACATGAAACCATTCATAGCCATCATGAAATTTGTTAGAGGTCATTTGTCTTATGTCATTTTCAAATTTGAAAGGGACTGGTTTTTGGTTTTATTGTCTCATGCAAGAAACACATGATGCATACCCTTTTCCGAATGGTAAGCTCATGGCAAGTAGAAACCAAAGCTTCTCTTTCATTCATCAGGCAAGGCAGTGACTCTCATCAAGCGAGGTAGTTTATCAAGCGAGGCAATTTACTCTGAAATCAAGCAAGGCTGTTGGTTACAGGTTTTCAAAAAGCACATAGGAATTTCAAGGAAAGGATGACAGATGAAAGAAAGAATCACATGCAGGCCACTGTTTAAGGACGGAACCTGAAAGTATAGAGGCTCTAACCAAAGACAAATTAGTTGAGGAGGCCTTCAAGAAGACAGGATGCTGGAAATTCTGTGAAAAAACACAGGGAGGTCATAATCAAGTGACAAAGGAGTTTGCTCTTCATTTCACTGGTTCAAATACAAAAGTTGGACTCTTAAAGTTGAAAATTTCCCCTGAGATCATATCATTAGTGACAGAAATTCCAAGGGGAGAAGAAATATGGTTCAAAAATTTCAAGTTTGAGATGGAACCTTGTAAAATATTCCTGAAGCCAAGGTTTGAAGAAACATATTTAACTAAAGCAGTGCCAAGAAGCTACATCAAGAACACCTATGCCAATATTCTCTACAACATTCAAAGGTACTTCACCTGTGAGGGAAGATATCATAAAGTGTGTTCTTATCATTTCAAACTCTTGTTTCATTTTACTGGAATGATTTCTTTGGATTTGCCTTTATTCTTGTTTCGAAGTTTAGCTAAGATGGCAGATAAAGTGAAAATGAAAGCTCAATATTGTGAAACTTCACTTTTCCATCATGGTCTAGTTAAATTGATAGTTTTACATGAACTTCAGAGGATAAACAGAGAATGGTATACATTTTTTTTTTGTGGATTTGGGGTGGAATCACAAGGAACAGGTGTTAGCCCTAAAACCAAAGAAAAATCATCATCAGAAACCAGTGACCCTGCAGAGACAAGATCAAAAAGATTTTTCAAGTTAAAGCCTAGAAAGCAAGTGAAAGAGTCAGAGATTAAAACATCAGTGATTATTCAAGAAACCCCTCAACCTGCAAAAAAGAGGACAAATAAAGCTAAGGAAATAGTACAGGAACAGTCAACCAGTAAATCAGCCCAGAAAAGATTGACTAGAAGTCAAATAGAAAATGAAAAGGGAAAAACAGTGGTTTTAGAAGAAGATCCAGGTTTAAAGGTTAGTTTGAATGATATTTTACAGGCTATTGATATTGAGGAATCTCCTTTAGTTCAGGCAGATTTTATAAGATTGGATGAAGGGAAATCTAAGAAGATCAAATCTTCCAAAAAGCTGGATTTTGATGATGAAATTTCAGAGTTTGTGTTCAAGCCCAGAAGGCCTTTAACTAGGAAATCAAAAAGGTTGCAAGGGCTAGATATGGAGTTAGATAAAGCCGGGGAAGTTTCAAATGTTCATGAGGAGCCCATAGACCTCTCATCACCAATGCCTGGAAGTGACAGAAACAAAGTTTTCAACACTCAAAGAGAAAAGAGCAGTGATGAAGGAATTAAAGAAAAGTTGAGACTAGCTAATCTTGAAATTGCTAAGCTTCAGAAGAAATCAAGAAAAAATGTTGTTGAGAAGATAAAATTCAACAGAATAAAGGCTCTGTGGGAGCTCGAAAGAGTTTCAAAACCTGAAACAGTCATCAGTGAAGCTAAATATTTTACCTGGACTCTTCCTGCAATCAAAGAGGATAGATTTGTGAGAATGATAAATGTTAATTTAAGGGCTAATAACAGAAGGTTGAAGAGGCAAATTGAAGATCTTGAAATTCAATTGACAAAGTCTGAAGGTCAGCTACAACAGAGGTAGAACAAGAGCAGTAAGTGACAAATCTTTAATACAGTTTTGTTTTTGGGAAGGATATCACTTTTTGAAGACATTGCAAAATTGACTTATTTTGATTCTTAAGGTCTATTAACATCAAGTAAATCATTAAAAGGCTTTAAATACTCTTAAAATATGAAGAATATGAAAATACTGTGTAAAAAGGATATACACAGCAGTTTCGTAGCGCGCTACGAAACTGCTGTAGGTGCATTTTTGAATATTTTTGTAAAAGTTTTGAGAGGTAAAAAAGCTTGGTTTCCGAATTTTTTTGCTGGTGGTGGTTAGAAAGGGTTCACAAATGAAAGTCCAGGTCTCAAGGAAAAATAAAGTGGATGGTTGAGAGATGTTTACAAAGATACAAATTCTGCGCTACGAAAACAGCTGCTCATTTCGTAGCGCAGCCATATCATCTCTCCTTATACTTTTTCAAAGGCTTAGCTTTCTTTACAGGTGGAAAGGCATGGTTCCATGGAAATAATAACACATGTCACTTATCTTAAAAATTCAACATTGCCAGCAAAAAGGGTTCGAAGATCATCAAAGAAGGAAAAGGCTAAATTACAGGAAACATGTCCCCTATTTTGTAGGGAAAATAAAACATGAACCAACATGATAGCATAAAAAGATTGCAGGCATCATCAAGGTCGAAGATATGGAGGAACAACTGTCAGAGATATTATTTAAGTTCTATATAAGGTTTTTTAGACATAATAAGGAGTTTTACTCCTATTTGTATGAGGACTTCTAGAAGAGACAATTAACTGTCAGATGTAATTACTAGTCTATTTTAGGAGCAAATAGGTGTCAATCTAAGAAATTCAAATTCTCTTCATGATGGATAAGGGAATCCAAGATTTTAATGATGACTCTATAAGAGACATGAGGTCTAATTGCTAAAGGTTGGCATTTTTTCATTAGCAAGAAAACTATGTTATTGTAGCAGACTATGTATTTTCAGCTGAATACAGATTGGCTTTACTACTCAGGATTCACAAAGAGTTTTTGGTGTTTGATCTCTCTATGGCTTTCATCATCTACCTATTTACAGTGGTATGAACATGTGTTACTTATAATTCATTGGAAAATTCTCTAACTTCCTTCACATTTTTGTAGACTATGTTGTTATTCACTGTGTTACTGTTTTGTTGAAACATATCTTGACTCCATAGCCCAATAGATGTTTTTTAATCAATAATTCAACCATTTATACTCTTTTATCCATTTTATTCCTAGAGTTAGCCATATAATCATTAATTAAAAATCTTAAACCTATTGAGAGAGCCCTCTCAGGCTGAGGAGGCTAAGCATCAGCGAAAAGTCTAGTTTGAAATAGTTACACTAAGGTAGCCTGATCAGCAACCTATCAAGTCCTATTTTGGTGATAACAGGATGAACAACTGCATTATATTCAACACACTTACAACCGGGAAAAGCACTCTTCCACACAAACCTCACCTTTTGAAGTATGCTTTGGGTATTTTCCAAAATCGCCATTAGACTTTATATTTGGGAAGGATGTTGCAATTGATGGCCATAGTGAAATTGATAAGGCTCAAAAGTTCATTGAGAAAATTCAAATTATACATCAACAAGTTCAAGAACATCTTGAGAAAAGTCAAAGAAAATACAAAGAAAGGCATAACAAACATCAGGTTGATCACAAGTTTCAAGAGGGAGATGAGTTATGGTTGCACATTAGAAAAGAAATGATGCAAGGGGAAGGTAAAAAGCTCAAACCCATTCGCTATGGTCCTTCCAAGATCATAAAGAAAGTTGGTAATAATGCATTCCAACTTGACTTGCCTTCTTATATGCAAATGTATTTAGTTGTTAATGTTGAAAAATTATGCTTGTATGAGCCACCTTTGATCAATGATCAAGGAAGTGATGTTCAGCTACCTTCTATTGAAGATTTCTTGCCAGAATTTCTGGATGAGCTCAAAGAAGATACAATTCTTGACAGGAGGACAAGAGCATCCAAGAGGGGAAGTGTTGACTACCTTTGAGTTGGGCTCAAAGGCACTAAAACAAGCAAAGAAAAATGGATGGAGTTTGGAAAGGTGAGGGAGCTATACCCTCATCTACTGAATAGGTAATCAAGTCTTTTGGGTCCAAAATCTTCCCAATGGGGAGGAGTGATCAGGAGTTCATAAATTTTGCTCAAAATTCAAAATTACAGGATTGGGTTGAAACCAGGATTGTTGTGTAGATCTCATCTTCTTGATTCCGGCGCCGTGAACGGTTCAAAAAACTGATGTTGTATGAGGGAGATATCGTGTTATGATCAAAATGAAAAACAGGTAAATTTGCGACAATTTGACCAAGTTTGATTGGAATACACGGTCCGGAAAAATGGAATATTCTGAGGAATATTCCTCCCTCAAAATTAATTACAAGTTGACAAGTGGCTGAATCCTATTGGTCAAATTATTTTGGTACGGTTTGGAGAGGGCCAATCAGAAGGTGAGACATGGCGAGCCCTTAGGCTGCCACGTGTCCATGTAAATGGAGTGTTAAAATTTTGTGGAGGCCATAGGAATCGACCCCCGAACCTCTTGTCTTGCACACACATGCTCTACCGTCTGTGCTACAAGTTTTTCTTAACGGTTATATTTGTTGGCGTATTCTTATTGTTTATGTAAAGGGCGTGTGGGGGTTGGGAATTGCTAGCAGTCCCAACTCGCCAATGGTTCCACATTATATGGTCACATAACAAAACACAAACTGTTTCAAACCCGTGGTCTATGAAACCTCCAACTCGTAGTCTCCACCAGAACTGTCGTGTGTTGTGTCACATGGCATGGTTAACCGTAACCATCCTCCGTGCGGTCAGCGTTAAACTCGCCAGCCTTACCGCAGTTCAAGCAATCAACTGGAGTTTGTGCCTTGGGTTCCACCCAACCGGTTTGTAATCCGTGGTTTGGGGTTGGCATGTGGCCACCCTAACCGCTAAGTTAAATGTTGTGGTTATTTCGGCGGAATATTTAGAGCGTGCCTTAAAAATGGCTGAAATGCCTAAATTAACTCTAGTTAAGTGGAGTTCTCCACTTTTAGTGGAACTTTTATGGGTGAAACTGGGAAAAAGAGTAGGAGACTAAATTTTCACCCATTCATAGGGAATGAAGAGTCATTTTTCACTAATTGGAAAATTTTGGAGCCATTGGTGCAGAGAAAACATCCATTAGAGCATTGTAACTACATGTAATAGCAAAATTTTGAGCATAATGAAAGATGGACATGCCATTGGGAGATGGACCAGCAGATGTAGCCCAGGAGGGGTGAATTGCTTCATCATGCCTGCTGTGTAAATTTCATGTGGTGAATTATTTCTCTGTTTTACACTGTTGTTCAATGTTATTTAATATTGTTTTGTGCTTCTAATTCACAAAAAATCATTTACAATTCATGGAAAAACACCCCAATCCTTATGCAAACTAATGAACTGATTTTGCACATGTTTTAAAACTGAAAATACACTTAGCACAACAAAACTAATATAGTCATTTTACATATATAAAAAAAAAACATGTGAGAAACTATAGAAAGAGAACAAGCATTTAAAACAAGATTTTATCAAGGTAAATAAGGAAATGATCTCAAAAACATGCAAAGATGAAATTCTATCCTTGAAATTCAAATTAGAAGAAGATAAATGAAAGGAAGAAGTTCTTCAAGATTTGATCCATGAATGGGAAGAGAACTATCAGAGTCTCGAGGCATATATCATCTCTCTGAGAATGGATCTTGAGAAAATGAAGACCAAGAAAGGTATAAATGAAAAAAAAATAGAAGGAACAAGAAAGCTAGATCAGATTCTAAATATCCAAAGATCTTCAGGAAACAAAAAAGGCATGGGATACTCTAGAGCATAAGAATTCTATATGGGAAAGATGAAATTCAGGTCTATAGGATTTGAGGAACCTTAGAGCGATGAAAAGGTGTATCAAGAAAGAAGCACTGGAGACAAAATTGTAGCAAGCCAGAGAGGATCCCATCACTCGAATAATAACTCCATCTACCCCAAGGAACCACACCAGCGGAGAATGAATCAATTAGCCAAACAACAGAGGTACCTTCATGCACAAACTCATGAAATTTCCAACTTCGCAAACTCTCATTTATTTTATGTTCATTGTTATAAATGTCACGTATTTCGACATAATGTTGTTGCTTGTAGAAGGATCAAAGTTGAAAGAGATTAAAATGTCAGATACAATAAGTATCATAATTTTAGATCTCAAAACTCTACTCTCATAAATTGAAATTCCTTCTCTCCCCTAATGAGTGATGTTGAATGTTTCAAATGTAATAATTTTGGGCACAAGGAAATTTAATGCAGAAGCTAGTTAGAGTACCCATCCAAGTCTCATAACACTTGACAACCAACTTTTCTAAAGGATAAGGATAATTGGAAATAAAAATCTGGAAAGAGCATGGAATGTGGATTTTCTCTATCGGCACATAATCAAGAAAACATATGGTATGTAGATAATGGTTTCTCTAAGCATATGATTGGGGATAAGATAAAATTACTGGTACTAAAATAAAATGACAGAGGAAATAATGTCACTTTTGGAAACAATGCCCCAACAAGAATTAAGGGTAAGGGCATAGTTAGTATTGACGAAAAAACTAAATCCAAAAACGTGTTGTATGTAAAAGGTCTCAAGGACAACTTTCTTAGTGTAAGTCAAGTGTGTTATAATGGATTTAATGTGACCTTTCGATCCAAGGACTCTGAGATCTAAAATAAATAAAATGGAAATCTAGTGGAAAAAGAAGCCATAAATCACAATAATGTATATGTGTTTGATGACTCCACAGTAAGTTGCTATTTGAGAAAGTTGAGTGAAGCCTTGTTATTGCACAAGAGACTTGGTCATGTGAATTTTTACAGTATGATAAGAGTGAGCAAGTTGGGAGCTGTGATATGTTTTACAATATTGTCAAGGCCTGATAATTCAATCTGCAATTCATGTCAATTTGGTAAGCGGACTAGAACTCATTTCAAGACAAAATCATTCTCTTCATCTAGAACACTGGAGCTAATTCACACAGATATTTATGGCCCAACTAGAGAAAAAATCCCAAGAGGAGAAAGGTGTTTTATGTTTCTTATTGATGACTTTACCAGGGCCACTTGGATCGTTCTCTTAAAGGAAAAATCATGAGTGTTTAAACATTTCAAAAAAATTTAAGCTCAAGTAGAAAATGAGAAAGATATAAATATCAAATGCTTAAGATCGCATAGAGAAGGAGAATAAACTTCAAGAGAGTTTGAAGAATTCTGTGAATATCATGGCATAAGGAGTTAGTATTATGTGGCTAGAACTCCACAACAAAATGGATTAGTTGAGAGAAATAAACAATCCAGGAAATGGCTAGAGCTATGATGGATGAAGCAGATGTACCTCACATCTTCTGGGGAGAACTAGTGCATCTATCAAACAGAACACAATTCAGGCCTAATAGCAATAAAAATTCCTATGATTTGTGGAAGGGAATACCTACATCAGTTAAGCACTACAAGATGTTTGGGAGAAAACTATTTATCAAAAGGAATGATAAAAATCCTGGAAAGTTTGATTCTCACGTTGATGAGGGTATATTACTTGAGTACTCTGCTCGAAGTAAAGGATAAAAGTGTTACAAAAAATGTACAAAGGGGTTTTAGGATTGCATTGATGTAGTAGTAGATGAAATAGCTTCACTGCCCAAGTCCTCCAAAGGAAGCGTGAACTCAGATGTAGAAGGGATTTCAAACATTAGGCCCGCAGATCAAGATGAAATAGATTCAGATAATGAAGACGTGGAAATGAGCACAACTCCAAGGCCCAAAAAACCTTCCAGGTATGTACATAAATAACATCCTAAGAGTCAAATTCTTGGAGATAAAAGACTTGGTGTTCAAACCAGGAGGAAATTTGTTGGCAATGCAATTTGTGAAAATCTTGCTCTGCTATCTCAGGTTGAGCCTAAAAATATCAGCCAGGAAAGTGAGGACAAGTTTTAAGTGAGAGCTATGAATGAAGAACTTAACCAAATTGAGAAGAATAACACTTGGGATCTTATTCCAAGACCCTAAGAGAAAAATTTCATAGGAAAAAAATGGATTTTCGAAAAAAAACTAAATGAGCAGGGTCAAGTAATTAGGAACAAGGCTCATTTGGTATGCAAAGGGTATGGCCATATATAAGGAGTAGATTTCGAGGAAACCTTTGCACTAGTAGCTATAATGGAAGATATCATAATTTTTATTTCCTTTTCTAATCATAAAAACATCAAGGTATATCAAATGGATGTGAAGTATGCATTTCTTAATGGATATCTTAAAGAAGAGGTTTATATTGAGCATCCATAAGGATTCACGCTCACCAAAAATGAAGAGTTTGTGTGCAGACTAAAAAAGGCCTTATATGGACTCAAACATGCGCCCAGAGCTTGGTATGCAAGATTGGATCAATACCTTTATGAACATGGCTTTAAGAAAGGTATTGTAGAAAGTAATTTATACATAAAGTTTGAAGATGATCATCTACTAATTATAGTGGTGTATGTGGATGACATAATATTTGGTAGTGATATGGAACAATTGGGACATCAATTCACAAAATTTATGCAGACAGAGTTTGATATGTCCATGATCAGAGAGTTGTCTTTATTCTTGGAATTGAAAATTTATTAGCCACAAAATGGGGTGTTTATCTCCCAATTCAAGTACTTGCGAGAATCTTTGAAAAAGTTTGGGTTGGAAGATTGCAAGCCAGTTAGCACACCTATGGTTACAGGTTGAAAACTGTGCAAAGAAGATGAGACACCATTGGTAAATCAGACTAAGTACAAATTAATGATAGAAAGCTTGTTGTATCTCATAGCTTCGAGACCATACATCATGCAAGTAGTGGGTCTTGTGGCCAGATTTCAAGCTTTCCCTCATGAAATTCATGCCATCGTTGTCAAAAGGATTTTCAAATGTCTTCAAGGGAAAACTGATGATGGATTGTGGTATGATAAAACAAGAGATTTTAAGTTTAAGGCCTACACTGATGTTTATTGGGAAGGATGTATTGATAACGGGAAGATCACCTTAGGTGCAACAATTTTTTTGGGAAATTGCTTAGTGTCGTGTGTCAACAAGAAACAAGCCTGCATTTCTTTATCAGCTGTTGAATAAAAGTATATTTCAACCTGTTGGGTTGTTTGGGCTTGACCCAGGTTCAGCTTGGTGCTTCGCACCAACAAAACCCTCAAACACTAGCCCTTTTGGCAATGACTTGCAAGGAGATGACACTCTCACCCGAGGTGGCTATGGATGGTTGCAAAACTAGGTTTTTACAGCCTTAAGGGACTGCATGAGGTGGCTTCTACTTTTCTTTTATGTATTTACTTAATATTCTAACATACATATAACTATTTCATTGTATAACTTAACAATTTACTTCGTCATATCAGTTTAACATAAACATATCATAGAATAAGATAAATTTCTTATTACAACATATACTTGCAATCATTACTTCACATAAATAGATAAACAACAACACAACACATATAAACACATAATATTCCCAAAAATTCTTCTTCTTTATTAATATGATTTATTCAATACATTCAACTTCTCGACCCGCACACACAGCTACAGGTGGTATATGCACTAAGCTGTAGACTCTTCCAAAGCCTCCATGCACTCAGTTGTTAAGACTTTCCTTCAGGCCCAAAACACAAAAAGATAGATACAATTAACCCTTGACCATAGACTTCATGATTATCATGATGATCTCTTCAAAAAATCCTTACATCGCTTTATATATATTACATAGATATAAATCCATGGTCCACATACCATGGGCTTCGACAAAAAAATCAACTAAAAGCCTGAAACCCTTTACAAAATGAGGGGCTTCGACCCACCCCGAAGCCCCTAGAATCCGTGTGGTAGATATGACTTCACGGTACCATGCACTCTTCTCCTCAAAATTTCGGATTTTTTGACCAAAATTGGACCAGTATGGGTTGTGCCCAACAGGCCCCAAACACTTGCATGTGACTCGTCCCGAATCACTCAGTTTTTGTGCCCCGAATCTTATCTCCAATGCTCGTGTAGGTGGAATTATACTGCTGAAGTATTTATGCTGCATGAATTTCCTCTTTGTGCACTTCCTCCAGTAGTGCCTTGGTTGTTGGCCTATTTGTCTTCTGTAGCACTTCCTTATGCCTTGGTCGCAGCTCCTTGATCTTCCCATATACTGTCTGTGAAATTTGTAGGGCCTCATCCTGCCATGGTTGAGTCCTCACAGTTATAATCTTCTCTTCCCACCGAAGATTTTCAATCTAACTCTAAAGATTCCTTCCTTCTGTGATACTAGTGAGCATCTGTGTGACTGCTAAGGTCTTTGAAGTTGCCCAGATTTCATCTAGTTTCTTCTGCTTCATCTATATCACCTCTTCAATCCTCTACATATTGGATCCTATTGCACTGGGGTCAAAATCTCCAAAGTGTCATCTAGAAATTTTCCACATTTTTCCACTGTGTCAGAGATGCCTTGTATTGCATCTTTTAGGTCCATATCCCTCTACTCACATACTTCCAGTGGCATGGCTAGCTACAGCCTCATTTGCAACTCAACAATATTCACATCATAGTCAAACTTCATCTCGAAAAACTTATTCTTTTAATCCTTGATTGTGAGGTCGATCATGGTGACCTTATTTGCTGGGGAGTCTTCTGTGCAGACCTTGACATCTGGAACTTCACTACAAGTCTTCCCAACTGCTTCTTCTAGCTACTACTATTTCTGGTGTGCATCATCTCTTTCGTTGATCATTTGATTGAGCTCCTTCTTCATCGTAGTTCTTTCCTTTTCCACATGCATGCTTATCAATGAAGTGCGTTGTTCTCGCTCCTTGATCTTAGTTGTTAGACTTTCATGGAAATCGTGCAATATATGAATGGGTAGGGCAGAAATATTCATATTGAAATGATCCCACCCTTTTGTGTGCTCTCTATATTCAACGTCCTCAAACTGCAATGCTCCTCTTGGTACCTGCAAAATTATTACTCCAAATTTTGTCTCTAATCCGCACTTTGGATGCGCTATTTAACTCATTTTTCCCGTGTTCTGGTTGTCTGCTCTGATTGTATATTTTTCTACACCAGTACCTTCATTTCTACCATTATTTCCTCCACATTAGTTAGGAGCATGTTGTAGTGATCCTCGATCTTGTTCTAGGACTCTGCTGACACTTTTTGAACCTTATCCCCTATTTCGTCGATGTCCCCCTTAGTGAGGAAAATCAATGTTTCTCTCCTAGATTTTTCCGCCTTCTGATTCTTCCTTCTGCTCATCATATTTACGGTAGGGACCCTCTTTTGGATGATGATTGGTGAATCCTATAGCTCTATGTCGTTGGGAGGGTCCTGGCCACCCTGTTCATGTTTTGACTTTTTTTTTCTACATCTTTGTCTTTTCCACTTGTACCCACATGAGGCGCAGTGTCTTTCTTTGCTTCATTGCCTCCTATGGGTGGAGTCATACCATTAGGGGAATTTTGAGCTCTAAAATGGGACTCCTAAGGAAATTATAAAATAATAGTGGAACTAATAAAATAATATTGGATTACATTATCAAATTTTAGAGGGAAAACAACAAACTATTTTTTCAACTTGTATTTTCAACTTATCTCCCTATGGGTTTACTCAAATTTTGAGCGACAACACTTGTTGAATGCATAATTTGATTCTTCATCCAAGAATTACCCATTTTGCATACTTTCGATGAACCCTGCTAAACGAAAAACGAGAAATACATGAAAAATGTTATTGAAATCACGTTTTTTCATGTATTTCTCATTTTTCGTGTAGCAGGGTCCATCGAAAGTATGAAACATGCGTACTTGGTTGAGGAATTAAATTTTTCATCTAATGAGTAATCCCGCTCGAAATTTCAGTAAAACCTTAGGGAGATAAGTTGAAAATGTGACTTGAAAAAGTAGTTTTAATATTTTATTATTTTTTAATATTTTTACTTTTTTACTCCAAAAATGGTGAATTATCCTCCATGGTTGAAATCATCATCTTGAATCCTATTGGTTCTTCTAAAGTTTACTTTGGTTGTAAATTTTTCTTAGGAGGCCCATTTTAGACCTCAAAAATTCTCTAATGATTCCATTGACCAACATTTTATGATGCTGACAACGTCATCTTCGGTGACTAAGTATGGCAGAGCATGTTATTCTGCCATCGGATCCTTTTTGGATTTAACATATTCTTAATGAAAATCTACCTTGAATTCTGCTATATTGTGATACTGATCAAACAAACTAGGTGACAGCATGGGAAGTTGATTCACCACCATGTGCAACTCTATCTCCATCAATACCGTAAAAAAATTGTATTCATGTGCGTAGTGAAAGGTCTTTCCCTCTTCCTATGCTTTTCGGAAGTCCTCCAAAAACTCCTTGCATAAATAGCCAACCCAGTTAAACTAAACCCCTTTACTACATTTCGCATCTAAGGAAACTACAGCCACGGGAACTTCATTCGCTCTGAATTTCCTCATGATCTTACCCGTTAGAATGTGCACGGCGAAGCGCACCCCTTGGTCGCTGATAGAATTTATATCATACCCTCTATACTTCTTTATTATCCCATACTTCTTTTTCATATTGTCTACGACAGCATTATCTTGACCTTTTATGAGGAACTCTTTGGCGGGTCCCTTTCCCTGGTATGGCAGTGCGGTGATCCTTATGATCAACATCTCATCAATCAATATCCTCTCTCCTAGCCAAAGGTAACTGTCATGCACTAAAACAAGCAATTTTCAAACACAGACCATGTTGATGGTGCTTCTACCAAAGTGTGGCACATTGAGCATGTTTAACAATCCTGCACTCTACAATCCTTCAACCCACTGATGTGGCTCCAACCTGGTAACATCGCTCTCTGGATAATACACCTGATGGAGGTACCCTCTCAGCTCAAACTATGGGTACTTGTTGCGGTTGTTTAAATCCCAATATTCCATTTTTAGCTACGGAATTTTCCCAACACTTCTCCTTCAAACAGGACCTTCTCTGGCAGCAATGGTGTGAAGATGTCAAACTTTTCATTTTTGAGGTCTTTAACCGTCTTATCACCCGAATTCCTTGGTGAAAAATATGGTGGCAGCACAGAGGGGATTTATGCACCCTCTATCTCCATCTGTTGCATCTCAATTCCCTCCTCAGTGTTGTAGATCTGTTCTGGTTCTTTCTACTTCAGTGGTTTCTTCGACTTCATTGCAGCCTATTTGTATTGTTTGTTGTTCTTTCACTACCTTCTTCCTATGGGATTTCCTTACTCCAAAGGCTTCTGTTGGCCTCTTTTCATGTCTTTTCTTCGGTCCTTCTTCTATGGTTGTTTGTTTTCGTGGCAACCTTGCGCACGTTGGGGACATAGGTACACTTGGTGTTGTAGCTTCCATGATGTCTGCTATCCATTTCTTCAAAAATGATCTGGAAATCTCTTAAAAACTCCTCTCATACATACAACAAGATGCTTCGTTCTCACTTGGTCGTAGATTCACAATTTGAATTTTTCAGAGCGCAAAGTGTAAAATGTGGAGCAAGAGATAGCGTTTATAGAAAATTTGAATTTCAAACCTCCTGATATCTTAGATATTGTTTATTTAATGCATATATGGCACTAGATATGACAAGTTCTGCTTTATAAATGTGATTCTCTCGTGCCTCCTAACGGTAACTTTATTTTAACAAAAACGTTTTCCTTCCAACGGTCATATTTCTAGCAAATCTCGACGGGTCCCCTTCTATGTCACAGTAATCCTTCCTTCGTCGCGGTTTTTTTGGACTTTGATGTACTCCTAAATATTGTGCAATGATATTCCTTTAGCGTGGTTATTTCGGACTTTGACATACTCTTTAATATCATGCAGTAACCTTCCTTTGGCGAAGTCCCTTCTGCAGAGTAGTTTATAGTCTAGTGCCCACTTTCAATTGCATGTGGCACCAAGACTATCCTCCCTTCGTCTTTCAGTGCGTAGCTCCAGGGATAGATTCATCCCTATATATCTTCAGCCTACTACCATTCACTCATCCCGAAATCAGCTGACCATCTAACTTCGCAAGCTAAACTGTGCCACCATCATAAATGTGCTTGATGATATATAGTCCCAACCAATGTCTTTTAAATTTTCCTAGGAATTTCGCGAATTTTCTATCATATAAAAATACAAGATCTCCTTCCCGGAATGGCTTATTCTTGATGTGCCTATCATGCTAGGCTTTCTCCCTTGCTTTTTTCACTTTCTGATGAAAAGATACTATAAACCTATCTTCTTCCAATGCAAGCAATTGTGCCATCCTTTCTTCCATTATATCGGAGTCTCTCATATCTATGAATGTTGCAATTCTTAAACTTGGCATAATGTACTCCATAGGCATGCCTAATTCTTGTCCATATACTAACCTAAATGGTGTATGGCCCGTCAGTTTCTTGCACGTTGTCCTATATGCCCACAACACTGCTGGAATCTTTAGATCCCAGTCATTTTTGTTCACATTGCACACTTTTGTGAGTGCATTCTCCATAATCTTATTGAAGGCTTCGACTGTCCCATTTGCTTGAGGATGATATGGAGTACTTTTATGATGGTATACTTGAAACTCTTCAGTCAGCGCTTCAATAGTCTTATGCAATAAATGTGAACCCCGATCACTCATTAATATCTTTGGACACCCAAATCTAGACAACATATATTCAAATATGAACTTCGCAGCAGTATCTGTGTTGCAATCCTTCACCGGCTCGCCCACCTCTATCGTGTTAAAGAATTAGTTGCAGTGATTATGTATCTTGCACTAGTCCTATTTCTTGGTTTGTTAATAGGCCCAACAAAGTCAATGGGCCATTTTTCAAATTCTTGAACGTCAACTATGGATATAATGGCATTTCGTCTCATCTAGACGGCTTTCCTGTTCTCTAGCATGCATCACATGCTCAACTAAAATCCTTTGTTTAATCATGCATAGTGGGCCACCATAACCCAACTCTCAATATATTCTGCACAATGGCCTTTCTTGCATAATTTCCTCCTGCAACTCCTCCATGAGCTTCTGCCAAGATATTTTTCCTTTCATGTTTAGGGATGCATCTGCACATTATTTCATCTGATCCCATTTTGTACAAGTGTCCTGCAATCAACGAGAAATCAAATTCTTTGACTACCATCTCCTTCTTTTATTGTGTAGTGTAATCCGCAGGCGTCATTCATGTGGCTAAAAACTGAATAATATTCGCGAAGTGATCATCTGTGACCCTGATTGCGAATAACTGCGCATCGGACAAATTATCTTCGATACTTGTGGGTTCTTCTCTTGTCTCTATCCTTGACAGATGATCAGGCCCAACATTCAATCTTCCTAGTTTGACTACAACTTAGAAGTCGTACTCCTCGAACAACAACAACCATTGACATATTTTTCCTCCCAAAACAGGCTTATTCACCAAATTATTCAACGCGGAGTGATAAATGAGCATATTGAAGTGTGCTCCCAACAAATAATGCCTGAAATTATGTAATGCATAGGCCATAGTTAACCGTTTTCTTTTTTTTGTAGAATAGTTCTTCTCTTCCTTGGACAATTTTCTACTTGCAAAAGATATGGGGTGATCAATTTCTCCTTCTCCTGGCTGTGCCAGTATTATACCCAACGCTATGCAATATGCATCGATATGTACATGAAATTCCTTATTCCAACTAGATAAAACAAAAATGGGCACATTTACCATCTTCTCCTTTTACTCCTTGAGTATATCGAGGCTCTTCTGGCATTATTCATCCCATTGAAAAGTAGCATCTTTCTTCAATAACTTCTCCATTGGCGCTATTATCTATGCATACTCCTTTATAAATTTTTTGTAATAACCAGTATGTCCAAGTGTCTTACGCAGTTGTTTCACTGTCTTAGGTGGATCCAGGATTACAATAGAAGTAATCTTCACAGGGTCCACCATGAGTCCTTGCTTACAAACAACATGTCCCATTAATATACCAAAAGGTACAAAAAAGATACATTTCTTCAAATTCAAGGAGATTTGATATCGCCTACATGTATCCAACATCAACCTCAAGCTCGCAACATGCAATTTCAAAAACCCAAAGACTGTCCAGTCATCAAAGTAAACTTCCAATTTTTTTTGTATATACTCTTTGAAAGTTGTGACTACAACTCTAGAAAATATGGTAGGAGCATTCTTCAAGCCAAAAGGCATCACCGTTTACTGATAAGAATCCCATTCTCTAGAAAAAGTTGTAATATGTCTATCTTCTGGCGCAATTCTAATTTGATGGTAACTCGAAAAGCCATCTGTGAAAGAATAAGCCTCCTGCCCTCCTACATTGTCCAATAATTCTTCTATAAATGGTGTGGGAAAGGGGTCATGCAAGCATGCATCATTCAATTTCCTTAGGTCCACATATATTTTGATCTTGTCCTTTTCATTCTTTTCCTGAACTACCATGGGGCTTACCCATTCAGACTCTTCGACTGGTTCACTGATCCCATCTTTGATCATTTTATCTAACTCCACCTTCACTTTTTCCTTCTATTTCATACTCAATCTATAGGTTTTTTTCTCTACTGCCTTCGTATCAAGTTTCATAGGAATCCATATAGCTCATAGGTCCCATACTATTCCCTTCGATTCAGAAAAATTCGTGGGGAAGAGCTCTTGATACTTGTGCAGAAACTCTGCATTTTTGCTAATTGTGTCTCCATCCCAATAATCTCCAATCATTACAAATTTTGGTTCCTCTTCTGATCCGATATTCATCTTCTTTGTTTCTGTTGGCTTCATTATATCAACTATTTCGGGTTCTGGTCCAACAACTTTGCGATGTCCTTCTGATTCTGGGATATCAATATTGAAAATATCCTCATCATCCTCTTTCACGGTCACATTATGGAATTCTAGTACGTGCCTAAACTGTGCAGTCCAAACTGGTTGCGTCCATGTTAGCGAAGTTGTGTTCTTAAAAACCATTTCTCTGACTTTTAGAAGGGCTTCATCTATGCACAAACTTTCATCTTCAAAACTAAATCTTAGTATGAACCCTTCAACCAAATATGTCTAGTTTTTAGTTCCATGTGTTAGTCATCAGTATTTTTTCTATTTTGTAGATGACTAAATACTTTTCCTAGATTTCTAAAAAAAAGATTCATGAGTATTGTGAGTTTTAGAAATCTCACTGCTTTCATTATCCTCAAGATAAAATTTTCACTATCTCACTACTCTGTCATTCACTGGTTAGCCTATCACCCCTAGAAGACCTCTCATAGGCTTATGCCACTCATATTTGTCCCAGTTTCACACCCATAACCTCAGTATTCTATTTTTCCTATGCTCAACCCCTCCTCTTTCCATTTAAGTTTTCCAAACAACCTACCCTTTCTCATGTTCATCAAATACCTCAAGCATTGATGGTCTTAAAGCTACCTCTGTAGGCTCTTTAGATAAATCAAGTACATTGGATTTTGGATCCTCAAAAAATCTATATGTCAAAAAACTTTGTTTTTCATACTTGAAAACCATAAGCTAATGCTTTCAGTCAAATACCAAGTCCAAGAGCCTTCCACTAGGTCACTAGGGTTTCATAGGTTGTAGGGGTATCTTTGGTATTCTAAATCACTATTTTTCATGTGCTAGAAGCTGAATTAAATGTGAAAATGGGTCAACCCCTATTTTTCCAAGTTAGTTCAAGAATAAAATCAAGGAGAACTGCCTTGCCAAGGACGAAATTTTGCAAAAGGACAACTGCCCATTTTGACATTTTTGCAGAAGTGTCAAGGTGGCTATTAGTAGAAAATTAGGTAAGGTAAGAGGCTTTTCCCTCATTAGAATATATACACAAGCAAATGGAAGAGGAAGAAACCCATGTTCAAGGAAAATCAGGGTTTCTAGACACTGATTGGGCCAGCAGTGTGCCAAGAAAAGATCAATGCATCAAACCACAAGGACAGAGGCACACCAGCACAACCAAGCATGAGATGAATATTTTTATAACTTATAAAGGAAGAAGGGAAAAGGATAAGGTGAACTGAACAGAAATTAGTGAACTTGAAATGGCTATAGAGAACTTAGAAGACAACACTAAAATTTCTTCTCAAGTAGCCCATAAGGCTAAGGTTTTGGAAATATAGTCAAGGGAGATGAAGTGAAATTGATAGGCCTCAATCATTTCCAGCAGAAGAAGATTTCAAGTGACTGTTGGTTGTGTCATTCTAAGGTTTTTCAAGGTAAGTATTCCATTGCCTAAAATGGAAAGCATGAAAGAGTATCAGTGTAAAGAAGGTCAAGCCTTCATTTTCTGTCATCTGCCCTCAAATGATCAAAGGAATAAGGCATAGGGTTAAGCTCCCAGATGGAACACCAAGCTGAGCATGAGTTTACTATTATGTGACTCAATGTGTCAAACACCAAAAATAGGGCAAAATCAGTATGTCATGGCACCTGCAACAAATCAGAAGTGGCCAAAGATGAATTTAGTGTGCCTATGGTTTCTTAGACACCACTTAAAACAAATGAATTTTGGTCTCCAAGATAAAATAGAAAGGCTTTGATAGTGTTAGGGTAAGGACAGGTGCCTCAAAAATGTTTTAAATATCTTACTCTTACTAAATGAGCTAAAAGGATGTGTTAGATTTCAAATAACAGAGAAGGAAATTTTAGGGTTTTGATATGACAGAATGTGTAAGAGTAGTGATAAAGACACAAACAGGTCAAATGAGGTCAAAATCCATCATGTCATATATCTAAAAAACAACAAAGGAAATGGTTAGAAAGGAGAAAAGACCACTTGAATGCTTTTAGCCACCTGCTGAAAAAATATCAAAATGATCAATCAGTAAAAGTGAAATAGAGGACTGAGACCTTAGCAAAGTGGGCTTTTAAGTTTAATTTATTTTCCTAAAAGGGTATAAAGGGCCTTCTTTGTTTCCCTCCCATCTTATCTTACCGTTGAAAAGAGCAAAAACACTAAAGGGAGAAAAGTTCTGATTTTTTGTTATTTTCTGGGCAAAGATTCCCGGCGCTACGCTTTGGAGCAGGCGCTGCTATAGAAATTATATACACTAAGCATGCATACATCCAAATTCCCCTGATATCACAATATTTAACTTCTTGCAAAATACATAATCATTCCACTGTTAATATTTTGTGGAAAATTAATTGCAAACACATGTGAAGCATAAATAAAAACAATCGCACATAACACAGTTGTTTAACGGGAAAGCCTGAAGCTGAAAACCCAAAATATCATATATTATGTATCATGGAGATCATGTAACAATCTCATACAAAGCTTAGTACATCAAGCTCTCAGTACAATCAATCGTCACACACTAATAAGAAGAAATCTGCAAATCCATGCATCGATTTCTTGCCATCTGATAGCTTGCCTCCACTGCACAATCCCTGTTGAAGAATAGCTCTAAATGAATTAGAATTACACTTGCCTTGACTGCGCAATCCTCATTGGCAACTCCAATGTGTGTGTGATGCAATCAATGCATCACTATAGTCACAGCAGATATTCCATCTTTCCTTTTCACCTATCTCTCCACTGGGTCTCCACTAGAACTGACATGCACTGTAGTTAAATATTGTATTGTTCAGTTGATTAATGAGTTATTATTTGTGAATTAATTAACTAATTAATTCACTCCACTCTCACTAGTGTATCATTCAGTTAGACTAGATACAACTAGCTCAACTGAGTTTAACTCCAATAATCGAGTTAAACTGAATAACAACTCCATGAACTACTCTTCCAACTCTGTCATAACTTTTCCACTTCAGTTCTAACTGAGTCCTCCATGCATGAACCACCAGTAAACCCTAGGAATTGTGTAATTCCTTCAGCCCACTGATTTTCCAAATTTGTGCACTGAAATTAAGTGCTCCAAGAGAATAAGTTGTTGTTTATTGTCGGATTATTATTAAAAGCTAATAATAATCAACACTTCTATTTTTAGATCGACGATCTATAAATAGACTTCGCCCAATATTCTAAAAATAGAATTTCATCTATTTTTCCAACTTGACCAACCATCCACAAATAGCATCCTATAACTTTTGAAATATGATCACCATGTCTAAAAATAGACTTGCGCCAAAAATAGCCTGCGGACCCACTTAGTGAAGGCGACTCTTTTCACTAAGCTCATCATTTTGTTGAATCTCAACACTCCCTCTCAACAAGATAGGGATTATCCTTCACCCTGATCCTGCCTCTATGGTATTCGAATTTTCTCCTGGTGAGCGCCTTCGTCAGAATATCTGCATCTTGATCTTCCGTAGGAATGTACTGAAGCAACATGATCTTCCACGCACATATCTGATAATGTGATACCAGATATCAATATGTTTATATCTATCATGAAACACAGGATTAATCGAGAGTTTAATGCAACTCGATTATCACAATGTATCACTATAGATCTAAAATGTGAGCCAAACAAACCAACCAGGATATTCCTCATCCAAATAGCCTCACGGGTAACAAGACTTGTCGCCATTTATTCTTCTTCCCGCTAAACTGAAAGCCACGTATATTTTTTTCACGTACCAAGAAACCGTCGTAGATCCGATACTGAAAATCCCTCCTGATGTGCTCTTTCTATCTATTGGGCTTCCTGCCCAATCTTCATCCGTGAAGCCATGCAACTTCACCACATCCATCTGTCTGTACCATAAACCATACTCAAATGTGCCCTTGAGATATCTCAAGACATGCTTGCCTGCCTTGCAAAAGAGCTTGCTAGGCTTAACCATCGCTTGTGAAAGTTGGTTCACCGCATAGCATATTTCCGGTCTTACATTGACTAAATACATGAGTGAACCCACCAACTATCGATAAACAATGGCATCCACTACCTTCGCCGATGTAGCATCCTCTTTCCTCCAATTTCCTGGAAGAGGAGTTTCCATGGGCTTGCAGTCCTCCATGTGAAACTTACCAAGTATCTCCCGAGCATACTTGCCTTGAGACACAAACAATTCACCTTCTCGCTGCCATATTTCTAATCCAAGGAAATAATGAAGGAGGCCCAAATCCTTCATCTCAAACTCCTTTGCAAGATCTGCCTTGCATGAGTGTATCAACTGCTCATCACCCGTTAGTATTAAATCATCAACATAAAGAACAATGATTAAAATCTTACCCTCCACCGCAATTTGGTACAGGTTTGCACCCGCCTCACTCTTGGTGAAGCCAAGTCCAGTGAAATAGTTTCCGATCCATGTGTACCAAGCACAAGGTGCTTGTTTCAACCCATACAAGGCTCTTTTAAGCCTACACACATGCGACTCGCTACTGAAGATCTCAAATCCTTTAGGTTGCTCAACGTACATCTCTTCCTCAATGATCCCATTAAGGAACACAATCTTCACATCCATTTGATGAACGTGCAAACCCATCTACACTGAGAGAGCAAGGATGGTCCTTATGGAAGTATACCGTGCATCAGGTGCAAAGGTTTCTTCATAATCAATCCCCTCGATTTGTGAGAAGCCTCAGGCAACAAATCTTGTCTTATACTTCTAGATGCTCCCATCAGCAGCTTTCTTAACCTTGTAGATCCATCTTGATCCTACAACTAATTTTCCCACCGGCCTTGGAACAATCTCCCAAGCACTGTTTCTAACAATGGAGTCATACTCCTCCACCATGGCATCTACCCATGTGGGCTCCTCCACTACTTCTTCAAAAGAAGATGGATTTGTCACGATAAACTTGCTCACAAGAGCCATGTATCCAATAAATAGGTCAACTAAATGTCTATGTCTGCACTTTGATGTAGGGACTCCTACATTCTATGTTGCATCAAGCCTCAGTCTCTCAGCTTATGTGGTCCTCTTTCTGCCTTGTATGATGTTTGGTTCTGCATGAGTGGACTCCTCCACTCCATGAATCTCCTCCTGTGGCTAATCCACATCTAGAGGCTCATCTTTGGGAACAAGAAGTTCCTCCTCTGCATGCAAGTGTAGCTCCCTCTCAAGCGACAACTTCATGGATTTCACCTCATTGAATTTTATATCCCGTCACACCACAGTCATCCAACTATTTGGCAAACACACACGATAATTATGGGGTGTTTATGTGTACCCCACAAATATCCCAACTTCTATAGTTGGCTCTAGCTTCTTCCTAGCATCCTTTGTCACATGAATGTAAACAGATGAACCAAAAATATTCAAATGAGAAATATCAGGCTTCTTACCAGTAAAAGCTTCTTTAGGTGTACTCATGCCAAGTACTCTATGAGGACAACAATTTTTCACATAAACCGCAGTGTTGCATGCTTCCACCCACAAGTGCATCGGTAGGCCCTGATCATGAAGCATCGCTCGTGCAACACCCACGATCGTTCTGTTCTTCCTCTTTGTTACCCCATTCTGCTGTGGGTTATGAGGCGCTATGAGTTCTCTTTGAATTCCTTCTTTGCTAAAAAGGTATTTGAATTCACCCGAGATGTATTCAGCACCATTATCGCTCCGTAGAGCTTTCACTTGCTTCCCCGAATCCTTCTCCACCAATGCTTTGAACTCACAGAACTTTGAGAATGTTTCGCTCTTATTCTGCATGAAGAATATCCAACATCTACGATAATATTCATCAACAAATATAACATAATATCTGTGTTTTTTTGTTGAAGAAACCGATAAAGGTCCACACACGTCTGTGTGAATTCTCTCCAGGATCACTGAAGCACGGTTCTCCTTCTCATGAAAGGTGGTCTTCACAAACTTACCCATAGTACATCCCTTGCACTGATCTAACTGCGCAAGAGTACCCTTGGGAATTCCAGTAGAAATATGCTGCAAAATATTCAAAGCGCCATGGTGAAGATGGCCCAATCTCTTGTAACATAATTCGCCCTCATCCTGGCTCACCACTTCTTTTGCTTTTCCCACCATTGTAGCGTAGACATCTACTCCAGCTTGTAGATATTCTTAACTCGAATCCCTATCTTCTTGGTTTGACCCATTTTTTTATGTCGAAGGAAGGCTTTTCCCTCACTGAAAACAACATCATAACCTTTGTCCTCCAACATTGCGACCGAGACCAAGTTATTCTTCAGACCTGGAACATGCATAACATCCTTCAACAAGAATGGATTACCAGACTCCCTCTCAAAGGTAATGGTCCCAATTCCAGTCGCACTGTATCGAACATCGTCGCCCATCTCTATATGCATCTAGAGGTCCTTCTCCTCTAAGTCACTAAACAACTCCTTGTCTCCCGTCATATGGAAAGATGCACCACTATCAAGATACCACACCGATCCCATATAGCTTGAAACAAAGCATGCAATCAAAGAGAAATCAAGTTCAAATTGTGAGGCTAAGGCCTTTCCAACTACATCTCCATCAGCCTTCTTGTTCTTCTTCTTCTGTGGGCAGTTAGTGGCGAAATTCCCATGTTCGTGACAGTGAAAACAATTCACCTTGGAAAAATCCTGCTTATTGCCTTTAGCTTCTAATTTTGAAGGAAATTTATTCCCCTTCCCTTTCCTTTCTTTGGCATCCAAAGCCCAATTCTCTTCATCTTCATTTTTCAATGAAGAGCCATCCCTGGTACCCCGGCTTATCTCCTCTTGCACAAGATCCGACCAAAGTCGCTCCCATCCTGACAGTTTCTCCCGTCCATTGACAAAGCCTTCATAGCTATGCCAACTCTTCAGAAGCCCAAGGAGAGCCAAGCTCACCAAGTCTTCATCATCAACAGTAATCTCCACACTTCCCAGCTCATCCTTACATTGGACAAACTTTGTGAGATATTTTGGAATATTGTCGCCCTTCTACATTTTTATTTTTCTGAGCTTGTCTTTCAGCGCCAACTTCCTCTGGTCACTGCTGCTTTGGAAAAAATCTGTCAAAGCCTTCCACATTAAGAATGGAGTAGCTTTCCCATGAAGGTTGGACACAATATGGTCCTTCACACCTTCCAACATAATTCTTCTTGTCTTTGCTACGTTTTTTTTCCATGCGTCAAGTAATGGAGCATTGCTAGATCCCGGCTTAGGAACATCGCTATCAATGAACTCCTTCAGTCCATTATCCTCCAGCATTGCCTCCATCCTATCCTTCCAGGCTATGTAATTCGAGCTCCCATCAAGGGCATACTCCAATCGCAACCCATTGAAAGACATTTCAATGTATACTCAACTTTTGCACCAAGAATTTTCTGTAGAAAATTCGAATTGTCCACCAGCACAAACTCAGCAATTCTTCACAATTGAAATCTTCAAGAATTAACACTGCTCTGATACCATGTAGAAATTAGTATACACTAGGCATGCATACATCCAGATTCCCCTGATCTCACAAAATTTAACTTCTTGCAAAATACATAATCATTCCACTGTTAATCTTTTGTAGAAAATTAATTGCAAACACATGTGAAGCATAAATAAAAACAATCACACATAACACATTTGTTTAACGGGAAAGCCTGAAGCTGAAAACCCAAACTATCATATATTATGTATCATGGAGATCATGTAACAATCTCATACAAATCTTAGTACATCAAGCTCTCAGTACAATCAATCATTTCACACTAATCAGAAGAAATATGCAAATCCATGCAATGATTTCTTGCCACCTGATAGCCTGCCTCCACTGCACAGTATTTGCAGAAGAATAGCTATGAATGAATTTGAATTACCCTTGCCTTGACTGCACAATCCTCATTGGAAACTCCAATGTGTGTGTGGTGCAATCAATGCATCACTATAGTCACAACAGATATTCCATCTTGCCCTTTCACCCATCTCTCCACTGGGTCTCCACTAGAACTGCCATGCACTATAGTTAACTGTTGTATTGTTCAGTTGATTAATGATTTACTATTTGTGAATTAATTAAATAATTAATTCATTCCACTCTCACTATTGTATCATTCAGTTAGAATAGATACATCTAATTCAACTGAGTTTAATTCCATTAACCAAGTTAAACTGAATAACAACTCCATGAACTACTCTTCCAACTCTGTCATAACTTTGCCACTTCAGTTCTAACTGAGTCCTCCATGCATGAACCACCAGTAAACCCTAGGAATTGCATAATTCCTTTAGCCCACTGATTTTCCAAATCTGTGCACTGAAACTAAGTGCTCCAAGAGAATAAGTTGTTGTTTATTGTCGAATTATTATTAAGAGCTAATAATAATCGACACTTGATCTATTTTTAGATCGACGATCTATAAATAGACTTCGCCCAATATTCTAAAAATAGAATTTCATCTATTTTTCCAACTTTACCAAACATCCAAAAATAGCATCCTGCAACTTCTGAAATATGATCACCATGTTTAAAAATAGACATAGCCTAAAAATAGAATTGCGCCAAAAATAGCCTGCAGGCCCACTTAGTGAAGGCGACTCTTTTCACTAAGCTCATCATTTTGTTGAATCTCAATAGTTGCGCCTAGGGCACATAGTGTTGCACGTAGAGGGAAGACTACAGTGTAAATTTACACTATGTTGCACCTAGAGCAGAGCGTGCTACACTTAGAGGTGGGCGCTACGCGTTCACCCAATTCCACCCGATAGGAAGAGAGAGGCAGGCCTGCACGCGGGCAGCGCTGTGCTTAAAGAGCCTGACTCTCCCATTTCTACTCGGAGCTACACCCAGGAGATCGGAAATCCTGCACATATCATGCAGTGATGCGCCCAGGAGCCCGGAAAGCCTGCACACCGGTAGCACTTGCACAAGAGGACCCGACTCACCCAGGTTTCTGCCCGACACTACGCCTAGGGAAAAAAGGCCTCTTTTTCTTGCAAAATTTCCAAATTGATAAAAAATACCCCTCCAGCCTACTTCAAAAAATCCGCAAAAGAGTCAACAAATTGGTAAGTGGACATATTTCTCCTCCTCCAAGTGGTTTTTTTTTTTAATGATAGAAGAAATTGGTCACAAACCTAAAGAATAGAAGCCCTATTTCCTCTTGGAGAAGCCCTGTTTTTACCTCCAAAAAAAAGTTATCAGTTAAGCGAAGTATGAATTAGGGTAGCTGCAATCAGTTGAAGTTGAGCCCTCCTTCAAGGTCAAAACAAATCAGACATAAACCCACCTTCATCTCACTTGTTTACAAGAGCTGCCATCACCATCATTTCATTTCACTCCTCCTACCTCAATTTCACAAGCAGGCCTGAGTTTGTCTAAAGGCAACCCTAGTCACCATGTCAGGAGAAGAAGGAAGTATGAACAGTGAAGGAGGTCAAATGCCTATGTTTCCAAAGCACAAGGATGGGAAGGTTAACAGATTTGAGCTCCAAGACATAGTGGATATTACTTCCTCCTGTTAGCCCCCCTAATAAATTTTTGACAAGCAAACAGGGGGCTGAATTGTTTCATGAGCCTTCAAGGAATGCATTTCTTTTGAAAACACATCATCCTTAAATCCCCTTCATGTTCCTTGCCCTTTGATCAGTTCCCCCTGCTGTTTTAGAGTCAGTAAGCCTCACTGATGATTAAAAATTGTGCTCCAAAAGGCCTTTATTTTCCCCTTGTATCCCTGCAGAATGTCACGTTTTACCCTTTTTCCCCTTTGTCAAAGTTCCCCTTTTTTCCCTCTAAGTCCCCCCAAAATCCCCTTTAAATCCTACATTCAACCCTTGTTTGGTCTAATTACCCTTGTTTTCCTCTATCATTACCCTTTCCTGGCCTTGAAATGCATTAAAAAATGGCAAAAAATCCACTTTCCACTTTATATTAAGGCCCAGCCCTTTTTCCGCCAGCCCCTTAACCACTTCCCCACATAACCGGCACCCAGAACCAAGTGCTAAAGGCCGTGGGCGCTAATCGCAGTTGCAACCATCGAGCAAGCGCTTTCTACGTGTTAACTAAAATTTGCTGATGCGATTGGGTTTTTGTTATGAAGATCCGCGATGTGATCAACACCGTTGATCTGCTATTCCGATCCGATAGTCGAGCGCCAATCGCACTCCCTGCCCCATCGCAATCGTAACTTTTGTAATGTGTCACTCTTGTTCCCCCCGATTGCGATTCCTCGACTAAATCACAGTCGTCCATCAATTCAGAAATCAACGGCCCAGATCTTATCGCATCGCGTCCCGGCGCCCCATCCTTTTCACCGCCGATTCAATCTCCGCTGTCGATCCAGACTCAGATTGGATGGCTCAGCGCTAATCGCACTCCCACTTCCGATCGCAATCAAAACTTTTAAATGGTGCGACTTTTTGTTCCCCCGATTGCGATTCCCGACCAGAACACACCCGTCCATCCGTCCCAAGAATCAACGGTCTAGATTTTTTCCGCTCCCCTCCCTTCATTTCTTTGTGTCCCTCGTCAATCCAATCTCCACTGTTGATTCCCCTGTAGATCTGACGGCCCACGCTCTCCCGCTCCAATCGCAATCGCATTTTTCAATCGCTACCACCTTCCGCCTTTTGCGATTGCGAGCTCCCCGATCAAATCTCGACCGTCCATTGAATCCAAGATCCAACGGTCATAAACCAATCGCACCGTCGTTCAAATGGATTGTCAAACCTCCCATTTCTCCCCTCCGATTGAATCGTAGCCGTCGATCTCCTCCTGAGATCCGACGGTTCTAAATCAATCGCCCTCCACCCATGCCGGGTCCCACAGCACGATCATTTTCATTGCATTTCAATCCATTTATTTATATTTCCGCCTATATCCAAACTTTAGTGATATACATTAAATTTTATTATTTCACATTCATTCCGCCCAACTTCATACGCCATCCCACGGATTAATCTCCGCCGTCGATCTTCATCACCAGACCTTGATCGAATAGTCCACGCTCGTTTCTTCACCAAAAACCTATTAGTTGAGGTTTACACCATATCAATGCATTTTTCACCATTGTTTCATCTAAAACCACCATTTTACCACCGCCGCGCTATGATTCTACCTGCCCTCCATAGCCATCCTTCCCTATGCATGGATTTCACAACTGAGTTTCATGTTTTGCAGGGTTATCAGGTGGTCAAAGTCGCCATGATTACACAGTCTTTATTTCAGCGGCCCAAAATGCAGAAAGGACCATGTGCAGAGTTCGAAGTAACGAAGCAAAGCCTAGGAAGGTGATTGATATGATCGCCATTTAAAGAGCAGGGTTGAACTCTGCGAAACCTTCCCAGAGCCATCAAAGCACCAGATCGAAGACATCATGGAGCACACAGAGGGTACAACGCACAGAAATTTATGTATATCAGGGTTTTCACATCAGCAGAATGTTTTCCCCATAAAGGACAAAGTGCCCATGCAGCTTTTATTATATACCGTGTTCCTAGAGAATTTCCCACCCTGACAGCTGTCCTATGCTATCAGAAGCATTAGTTACACAGCATGGCAGACTTGGATCATTGATTTATTTTTATTCAGATTCACCAGGGTTCTACAGATTACTGCAGCTAGAGTACACCAGAGACATACCTAGAGTAAATGGAAGCCTGAAGAAGATCGCTCTTGCATCCGAAAGAGTGCCAAAGATAGATGCACAAGGGTTTAAACAGAATAGGCTTCAGCCCTCTTTCTTTTCTGAGTTTAATGCTTCATTTAATGTTTCGCCTACCTCCTCTGCTCTCTTCAGCTATAAAATTCAAGAAGAAACTCATTGTAAGTTGTTGATCGATTATCAGAGAATTGCAAGCTGTTTCCTTTAAGACATGTTCTCTGTGTAAAGTTGTAAGATAGGCTGAGGAAGATGTATTCAGACTGAACTTTCAAGCATTTGGAAATGTTGTGTTTGACTGGTGTTGCTCTTAATATGACAAGCACATTTCTTTGGATCCTGATTTAAAGCAGCTGGTGATGTTTTTCAATCTATGTGTTTATTTCATTTCATTACATTTATGCTGGCTTGCATCAAAAATTTGGCATATGATTTACCCTTGCTAGGTACCCTATGTTTCTGCTCTCCTTGCCTTTAATGTTTTTTTGCTATATGTGTATCTGAGGATTGATTTCAATTAATTTAACCAGTGTAGTGGATGATATTGCCTGCTAGCTGATGTATGAATTATTGAGGTCAGGGCTTCAGATGTTCTTGTTGAGGTTTAATTGAATGAATTTGGAACACTGGGAGGTCTAGAACTCTTTCTTTATCTCACTAGGATCCTTTTCAATTAATCGAACCTTTCTAAGATCCCTCAAGCTGGAGGCCAAAGCATTGAGAGTTCAAAGTCTCTCCCTGATCTCAGGTCTTCAACTTTGTGTTCTGAATCTTTAATGTTTCCTTGCTCTCACCTTCCCTCTTGCCTATCCTACCACACTATCATCTTTAAGATCCAATGCTTTAGATGACTAGCCCAACTGAAAGCCTACATATTGAATAGGAAGTAAACCCTTTCCTGACTCCATTGCCCAATGATCTTGAATGTTCCTTGGAGTATCTCTCCTTTGCCTAAAATCCTCTTTGCTCATCCTTGTCTTATATTGAACCCTTCTTTCTTTATTCTCAGCAACCAAACATACAATTAAACGAACAAACTCCGAGCCTTATAACTAGCCTAATATATTAACACCGAGCTTCAAAGACATATACCTTTGACAATCATAGAGAGATCCCTCTCTGGACCCAGGAGGGCTAGATCCTAGGGTCTAAAAGTGGTTTGATGTTGTCTCATCTTTTGGTATTGCCGACCTTGCCAAAACATGGGAACCCCAACATAATGGCGACTCCGCTGGGGAACTTCTAAGTATTTTCCACCATATTACATCACAAGAGCCTCAGAAAACCTAGAAACTCTGGTTAGGTTGGTAGTGAAACACTTCCATTTTCATTACAACTTCTCTACCATTTTTTGTGTTTCTCCCACACTCTTAGACAGAGTCTGGAAAGGGTCCAGGTAGCCTCCAGATCTCACACTCTTTCAGAGGTGACATATCTGGTAAAATCCCTCCCAGTCAATATCTGGTTAGAGTTTGCTATGTTTTAAAGATATCCTTGCAAAGGGACATCTCATAAGCACTGTGGTGGATAGTGTACCCTCTAGAAGCATCCTAAACCTTCCACCTGGTGACTCCATAGCTCTTTAAAGATCAAATACTCCACTGGTGATCATTAGGCCTACTGATTATCTTGGTTTCACATAAGACTCCACTGGAAGACCAGCCTTTAAAACAAAACCAACCACAATAAAGGTAACAAGTAGGGTTAAGCTGCCTTGTTGGAGAACAACATTCTGGCTTTCAGAACCATTCACACAAGAGCTTATCCTAACCCAAACCCACCTGAAATAGTTGACAACCCTGAGAGCATCCTCAAGAGATCTCCTACACCTAAAATACCAACTATTTCTAGCCACATCCATAGAGCTAACTCTTCTCCAGAAAAATTTACAGCTCTATCAGACCCATTTTTTGACCTAGACCTACCAAACAGACTACCAAGAACTAGGTCATTCAGTGTTCCAGACCAGCCAGACCTCGAGCTTCCCGGTTCACCATTTCACAGTGGTAAACACATTAGGGACAGAGAGACCCCTCCATCTACACCCCCTAACATTCACTTCCTTCAAAACTTGGGGCTCTGCCACCCTAAATCTGCTCAGCAGTCTTCTGCTAGTCATAATATCCCTGCCATCCATATACCAGCTGCTCAGGTTAACCCTCTACCTCCTCAGAACATCATCATGGCAGCCTAGTATGCACCTTTGGTTTTACCCCAACCTCTAGTACCTTTTCCCAATGATTATCAATCAAAAATCCCACACTTCACTGCCAAAGAATCTACCACAGCACAACACCATGTAGATAGGATGGAAGATTCTTTTGACTACATGGAAATAGATGATGATACAGTCAAAATGAGAGTCTTTTCCCAGAGCTTAGGAGGTGAGGTGAAGAAATGGTTCAAAGGCCTACCTCCTAATAGTATCCAAGACCTCCCTGCTTTATATCAGACCTTCATAAACAAATGGGAATTCAAGGCCAATCCTCGCCAAATCCTAGCAGAATACATGAACCTTAAAAGAAACGTAGGAGAGAGTATCCATGATTTCTTAACGAGATTTAACAGCGTTTATAATGCTCTTCCTCCACACATGAAACCTCCCTAGGTATGGTCCTAGTGAGATACCCTGAAGGCCTTGATGCTGACATGGCCTACCAGCTTAGGGAGAGGGATTACAACACATTGGAAGACATGCAAAAAGGAGCAGTGAGTGTAGAGGCAAATATGATTGAGAAAAAATCAAGATTGAGAGCTGAGAAAATGGTAACATATAGAGATGACAATGTAGCTTCCACGTCTGACCCAAATTATGACCGCATGTCCAAAAACATGGAAAATCTATACCAAATGATGGAAAAAATGGTTGTCACAGTTAGTAACCAAAACAGAAATAAAAACCATAACCAGAACAAAAAATTTATAAGAAACAATGCCACTCCCAACAGACAAAGAGAATCAGATCAGCAAGTTATTCCCCCATTCCAAGAGAACTTTCTTGATGAAGATGAGGGAATCATAGAAGAGTCTGAGGGAAACACAATAAACATGTTTGAAACAGAAGATTCAATCCATAACTGTTACACAGAAGAAGATCAGCCCTCACCCTCATATTGGGATGAGGAAAGATCAGAATCTAAGGATTACAGACTTGGATTTGAAGATGCCATCATGCAGGTCAGACAGTATGAAATTAGGGGAAAAAAGAGCCTAGAAAATTCCAAACCCAAGGCTTTTGAGGTCACTATCAAGAAAAGGCCTGAGAAAACTTCTAAAGTGACTGCTGAAAGTAACAAATCTGCAGCTGAGAGTTCTGGGAAGAAAAAATAAAAAGACAACCAAAACACTGATAGACAAGGTAAACCAACTAGCAGCACTAGCATTGCAGTTAGCACTCCTGATAAAACTGTCATAAAAAATGTACATAGTGAGAAATAGCCCACTGATTCAGCCACTAAGGTAGTGGCTAACAATATAGAGTTTAGCATTCCAAAGAGTCAGTCCACTTTCAATTTAGAGAGTGAGATTGCAAGAATTAAAATCTCTGTCCCACTCTCTGATTTGGCCGCTCAGGATGTATATAAAGGCCAAATTTTGAAAGCATTAAATCTAGGTGAGAACAGTGACACTGTAAATCTGAGTGATGATCAACCAGCCCTTCTGTTTAGTCCAAATATTGAAGGGAAATTTCAGGAAGGGGTAATACCTCCTTTTTATATCAGTCTCAATATTCATGATAAGATCCTTCATAATGCAATGCATGAAGTTGGTGCCTCACACAACTTGATGCCTAAAGTGGTTATGGAAAGGCTAGGCCTAGAGATAACCCGACCCTACAAAGACTTATATTCATTTGATTCTAGTAGGGTAAAATGTCTTGGCCTAATCAAAGATTTATGTGTGAGCCTTACCCAGATTCCAGCCAAGTGTATGGTCATGGATGTTGTCGTGGTAGATGTGCCACCCAAGTATGGCATGCTATTGTCAAGGTCCTGGGGAGCCAAGATGCAGGGTACAATGCAGATGGATGGGGCATACTCCACAATCCCTGTTTTTAGCCAACCTAGAAGACTGTACAGGGAGGCACAAATGAATTTCCTGGTTAGTAGCCCTGAAAAGCCTGAAAATTCTCCTCTGTACTCTGTACACACAGAATTGGACTCCTTTATCTTCTTCAACGATGAATATTTGGGAGAGCCAGAACCAGAAGACATAGATGAAAATAGAGGTTTTGAGACTATGGACCTTAACATAATGGCTACGCTCAACTTAGAGGAAAATGAAGAAGAAACCCTTAGACAGTGCACTGAAACAGAGATTCAGACCAAACAAGGAATCGACTGTAATCAGCCGGTTAGTCACCCCTCATAAACTCATATACCACACGAGCATTGAAACCCTCCACAGCACAACGCGGAACCCGTAATACAACAAACCAGTGAAACCCATGATAGGGAGGGAAATGACGATAAAACGAAAAATGGGCCCCTGTGGGAAATGAAATTTGATGGGTCATGCACCAAGAGAAATGTCGGGGTGGGGGTGTGGCTACACAACACAGAGAGTGACTACGTGGAGAGCCATGCCTGCAACCTGCATTTCAAATGTACAAATAATATTGCAGAGTACGAGGCTCTTATCCTAGGCTTAAATCTGTTGAAGAAAATAGGAGCCCATAGAATAACCGTGCAGGGAGACTCTGAGTTAGTTATAAAATAGGTGAACGGTGAATACACAGCCAAACACCCTAGGTTGAGAGCATATAGGAACGACGCCGTGGATATATTGGAAACATTTGTTGAATACGAATTAGTGTTTGTTCCTAGAAGTCAAAAACTTATTGCAAATGGATTAGCTTGCCTAGCCAGTTCATACCCTAAGACTCCAAGCGACCAAAAAATCATAATACAGACCAGATTCAGACCTGTAGTGCTGGACAACGAAAAATATTGGCAGGTGTTCGAGGGCGATAAGCAGATTGAAGATTTCCTGATAGGCAGGAACGAGTTTGAATTTTCTGATTCAGACTCTATGTCCAGTGACAGCTGCCTAAGTGAGGAACCCTTAGACGAGGAAGAACCACCCCGTAACATAGAAATAAACATCTTTAACGAACAGATTGGAAACCTGAACGGAGATTGTGAAAACGCGGAAAATGAAGAAGTTGAGGTGTTGCAGACCAAAGATAAGAACATACCTCGAGGTCTGGCACCTTTAGAGGAACTTTTTGACTTTGATGATGTAGCCAAGAAGCCTACCATAGAACACGCGGACTCTGACGTTGAGGAATGCAACATAGGCACAGAAGATAAGCCCAAAATGATTAAATTGGCTAAGTCTCTTCCTGCAAACATGAAAAATAAATGCATTGACCTTTTCAAGGAATTCATTGACGTGTTTGCTTGGAGCTATGAAGACTTAAAGGCCTATGACATGAACATTATATAGCACGAAATACCTTTGAAAGAAAATCAGAAGCCCTTTAGACAAAAACTTCGCAGAATAAACCCAAAGCAATTGCCTACAGTTGAAAAAGAGATTGAAAAAATGTATGAGGCAGGCATAATAGTTTTTGTGAGGTTTTCTGATTGGGTATCAAACCTAGTGTTTGTGAGAAAGAAAACAGGGGAGATCAGGCTGTGTATTGATTTCAAGAATCTTAATAGAGCCTCACTCAAAGACAATTACCCTTTGCCAAAAATGGAACACATCCTTCAAAGGGTAGTAGGCTCAAAAAGGATCTCCCTGCTAGATGGGTTTTCAGGTTACAACCAAGTCTTAGTAATCCTAGAAGACCAACTCAAGACAGCCTTTACCACTCCATGGGGCACCTTTATGTACGTTAAAATCCCCTTTGGACTGATGAACGCTGGTGCAACCTTCCAACGAGTGATGGATATAGCTTTTTTCGATGAGATAGGACACTTCATTGTCATCTATCTAGATGACATAAAAGTCTACTCCAAGACTGAAGAAGAACACCTAAAACATCTGAGAAAGGTATTTGAAAAATGTAGAAGGTTCGGTCTGTCATTGAATCCTAAAAAGACTGTATTTGGGTTGCAAGAAGGAAAACTCCTTGGCCATATTATATCTGAAAAAGGGATTAGGATAGACCCACAAAGAGTTGAAGGAATAATACAAATCACACACCCGAGAAACATCAAATAATTACAGTCCTTCATTGGGAAGATCAAATTCTTAAGGAGGTTTATCCCCAACTTAGTTGAACACCTTAGGAATATGACTAACATGTTAAAGAAAGGTGTAGGAGTTAAGTGGACTGTTGGAGCTAAGAAATCTTTTGAATTTATTAAACTTGTACTCACCCAAGCTCCTGTCCTAATCAGCCCAGATTTCTCAAAGGATTTCCTCATCTTTTCATTTGCCTCTGAGCATACAGTAGTTGCAGTTATGCTGCAAAAAAATCCAGAGGGAATGGAACAACCCATATCTTTCTTCAGCAAAGCACTGAGAGACGCACCCTTGAAATACAACATAATGGAAAAACAGGCCTATGCCTTAGTCAAGGCCTTGAAAGACTTTAGGGTGCACATTCTGCATTCCCACACCATAGTCTACGTGCCTAGCATAGTGGTCAAAGATATCTTGTCCCAAGACCCAGATGGGAAGAGGGGAAAATGGATTGTTGTGATCCTAGAGTACAACCTTGAGATAAAACCCTCCAAATTGATCAAAGGTCAGGGCTTAGCTCGACTAATGGCTGAATCAAACCTACAAGCCCTTGACATTAACATGGTAGATACCTTGGATGAGCAGCAGGGATTTCCTGATCCCACTGTTGAAGAGAAGTTTCCGAGCTCTCCTTGTTATTCTGACATTCTGTATGTGCTTACACACCTCAATGCCCCTCATGAACTATCAAAGACCAAGGCCAGATTCTTAAAGCTAAAATCCAGAAGCTATTTCATAATGAATGAAGGCTTATACTGGAAAAATCCAAATGGCCTATTGCTTAAATGTTTTCCTGAAAATGAGGCGGAGAGGATTAAACAAGAATTCCATGCAGGAGAGTGTGGAGGCCACCTGAGCTGGAAGGCCACTGCAAACAAAATACTCAGAGTTGGTTACTACTAGCCTACACTCTTCAATGACATCCATAAGATGATAATTGCCTACCACAAATGCCAGATTTTTTCAGGCAAAAGAAAGCTCCTCCCCTTATCTCTACAACCCATCACTGTTGAAGGTCCCTTTATGCAATGGGGCCTATATTTCATAGGAGAAATTCACCCTGCTTCTTCTGCACAACACAAATGGATCCTAACAGCCACAGACTACTTCACTAAGTGGATAGAGGCCATACCTGCTAGGAATGCCACAAATTCTGTCATCATTAGGTTCCTAGAAGATCACATCCTCTCTCGGTTTGGTTGTCCAAGAAAAATAATCGCTGATAACGCTACTGCTTTTGGATCCAAGAAAATGGTTGATTTTTGTCATAGGTATCAAATAACACTTGGTCATTCAACTGCCTATTATCCTCAAGGTAATGGCTTAGTTGAATCATCAAACAAAAGCCTGGTGACTATCATGAAGAAGTTGTTGGAAGAGAACAAAAATTCATGGCATAACAAGTTAGTGCACGCTTTGTGGGCTGACAGACTTACAACGAATAAATCCATTGGCATGTCACCATATCATCTTGTCTATGGAACAGAAGTACCAGTTTGGGTGTACCAGTGATCAAACTTGTCCAAGAGATCCAGACAGAAGAAGATAGTATGGTGAGAAGGATAAACCAAACAATTCATCTCCAGCAAACAAGGGGGGAGGTCTATAACAGAGCTATCAAATTTCAGGAAAACATAAAGAGGTTGTTTGACAAAAGAACCAAAGCTGCTGATTTCAAAATTGGAGATAAAGTTCTGAAGTGGGACTCAAGGAGAGAGGACAAATGAAAGCACGACAAGTTTGATAGTTTGTGGCAAGGTCCATACATCATCCAGGCCACTATGGGTCCAAATGCCTTTTTTCTACAAGAATTAGATGGTACAGAGCTGTTTGGGGGTCCTGTCAATGGCATGATGCTCAAACACTACTTTTGCTAATTTCCAATTTCCAGTTTCCATGTCCATTGTACATACCATTGCAGTGTTTTATTTTCAAGAAAAGGAGAAAATGTTTCAAAAAACAGAGAGAAAGGAGAGGTTCAGACATGCTCAAAACATGAACCTATGGAGTGGAAATATTGGCTCTAAAATGATCAAAACCTGAGCCAAAGAAAGAAAATATAGTTGGTCCAAACATGCCCAAAACCTGGACCATCAGAGAAGAAAGAAGAATCAGCTCTAACAAGCCCAAAATCAGAGCTGAAAGGAAGAGAGGAAAGTGACTCTAACAAGCTCAAAACCTGAGTCACGAAGAGAAGAAGGATTATTCAAACTTCAGATCTCAAGCCTTCAAAGTTTTGTTTTCAGTTTTATGCAAGTTTTGGTCCATGTGCAACTGTCTTTATGCCTTGGATCCATAGCAAACTAGACTGTCTAATCCTAGTTTGACTGTTTTTAAATTTCTGTTGTAGAATGTAGAGAAGAAATCCGCTGGACAATTTAATCCCAACAGATATTAGATTAGGTAGAGAAACATATGAGACCATTAGTATAATCTGGTCTCATGGAGTGATAAGGGTAGATTTAGAATAGGTTTATTTTCTATTTATAAAAATAAATGATGTAAAGGGTCTGCTAGTCCAAATGCACCCTAGAAGAAGAAAAAATGCTAGGATTGTAGTCTGGGTAGGTAGATTGTTTGGGAATGCCTCTGCTAATTGATGTCTTCACAACTGTGGCAGCTGAAAACCAAGGAATGAAGGTGGCTCAAGTACTAGGCATCTAGCCTACTCCAAAGATCATTTTTGAATTCTTGACTCCTTCGAGAAGAAGCCATCCCCATGTGGAGCCACTGTTAGCCCCCATAATAAATTTTTGAAAATCAAACAGGGGGCTGAATTGTTTCATGAGCCTTCAAGGAATGCATTTCTTTTGAAAACACATCATCCTTGAAGCCTCTCCATGTTCCCTGCCCTTTGACCAGTTCCCCCTGCTGTTCTGGAGTCAGTAAGCCTCACTGATGATTAAAAATTGTGCTCCAAAAGGCCTTTATTTTCCCCTTGTATCCCTGCAGAATGTCCAGTTTTAACCTTTTTTCCCCTTTGTCAAAGTTCCCCTTTTTTCCCTCTAAGTCCCCCCAAAATCCCCTTTAAATCCTACATTCACCCCTTGTTTGGTCTAATTCCCCTTGTTTTCCTCTATCGTTACCCTTTCCCGACCTTGAAATGCATTAAAAAAGGGCAAAAAACCCACTTTCCACTTTATATTAAGGCCCAACCCTTTTTCTGCCAGCCCCTTAACCACTTCCCCACGTAATCGGCACCCAGAACCAAGCGCTAAAGGCTCTGAGCGCTAATCTCAATCGCAACCATCGGGCGAGCGCTTTCTACGTGTTAACTGAAATTCGCCGATGCGATTGGGTTTTTGTTATGAAGACCCACGACGTGATCAACACCGTTGATCTGCTATTCCGATCCAACGGTCGAGCGTCAATCGCGCTCCCCACCCCATCGCAATTGGAACTTTTGTAATGTGTCACTCTTGTTCCCCTCGATTGCGATTCCTCGACTAAATCACGGCCATCCATCCGTTCAGAAATCAACGGCCCAGATCTTATCGCATCGCGTCCCGGCGCCCCATCCTTTTCACCGCCGATTCAATCTCCGCTGTCGATCCAGACCCAGATCGGACGGTTCAGCGCTAATCGCACTCCCGTTTCCGATCGCAATCGGAACTTTTAAATGGTGCCACTTTTTGTTCCCCCGATTGCGATCCCCGACTAGATCACAGCCGTCCATCTGTCCCGAGAATCAACGGTCCATATTTGTTCCGCTCCCCTCCCGTCGTTTCTTTGTGTCCCCCGCCGATCCAATCTCCACCGTTGATTCCCCTGTAGATCCGACAGCCCGCGCTCTCCCGCTCCAATCGCAATCACATTTTTCAATCGCTACCACCTTCCGCCTTTTGCGATTTCGAGTTCCCCGATCCAATCTCGACCGTCCATTGAATCCAAGATCCAACGGCCATGAACCAGTCGCACCATCATTCAAATGGATGTCAAACCTCCCATTTCTCCCCTCCAATTGAATCGTAGCCGTCGATCTCCTCCTGAGATCCGACGGTTCTAAATGAATCACCCTCCACCCATGCCGGGTCCCACAGCACGATCATTTTCATTGCATTTCAATCCATTTTTGTATATTTCCGCTTATATCCAAACTTTAGTGATATACATTAAAGTTTATTGTTTCACATTCATTCCGCCCAACTTCATATGCCATCCCACGGATTAATCTCTGCCATTGATCTTTGTCACCAGACCTTTATCGAACAGTCCACGCTCGTTTCTTCACCAAAAACCTATTAGTTGAGGTTTACACCATATCAATGCATTTTTCACCATTGTTTCATCTAAAACCACTGTTTTACCACCGTCGCGCTATCATTCTACCCGCCCTCCATAGACATCCTTCCCTATGCATGGATTTCACAACTGAGTTTCATGTTTTGCAGGGTTATCAGGTGGTGAAAGCCGCCATGATTACACAGTCTATATTTCAGCGGCCCAAAATGAAGAAAGGACCGTGTGCAGAGTTTGAAGTAATGAAGCAAAGTCTAGGAAGGTGATTGATATGATCGCCATTTAAAGAGCAGTCTTGAACTCTGCGAAACCTTCCCAGATCCATCAAAGCACTATATTGAAGACATCATGGAGCACACAGAGGGTACAACGCGCAAAAATTTATGTATATCAGGGTTTTCACATCAGCAGAATGTTTTCCCCATAAAGGACAGAGTGCCCATGTAGCTTTTATTCTATACCGTGTTCCTAGAGAATTTCCCACCCTGACAGTTGTCCTATGCTATCAGAAGCATTAGTTACACAGCATGGCAGACTTGGATCATTGATTTATTTTTGTTCAAATTCACCAGGGTTCTATAGAGTACTGCAGCCAAAGTACACCAGAGACATACCTAGAGTAAATGGAAGCCTGAAGAAGATCGCTCTTGCATCCGAAAGAGTGCCAGAGATAGATGCACAGGGGTTTAAACAGAATAGGCTTTGGCCCTCTTTCTTTTCTGAGTTTAATGCTTCATTTAGTGTTTCAACTACCTCCTCTGCTCTCTTCAGCTATAAAATTCAAGAAGAAACTCATTGTAAGTTTTTGATCAATTATCAGAGAATTGCAAGTTGTTTCCTTTAAGACATGTTCTTTGTGTAAAGTTGTAAGATAGGCTGAGGAAGATGTATTCAGACTGAACTTTCAAGCAGTTGGAAATGTTGTATTTGACTGGTGTTTCTCTTAATATGACAAGCACATTTCTTTGGATCCTGATTTAAAGCAGCTGGTGATGTTTTTCTATCTCTGTGTTTATTTCATTTCATTACATTTCTGCTGGCTTGCATCAGAAATTTGGCATAGGATTTACCCTTGCTAGGTACCCTATGTTTTTGCTCTCCTTGCCTTTAATGTTTTTCTGGTATATGTGTATCTGAGGATTGATTTCAATTAATTTAACCAGTGTAGTGGATGTTATTTCCTGCTATCTGATGTATGAATTATTGAGGTCAAGGCTTCAGATGTTCTTGTTGAGGTTTAATTGAATGAATTGGGAACACTGGGAGGTCTATAACTCTGTCTTTATCTCACTAGGATCCTTTTCAATTAATCGAACCTTTCTAAGATCCCTCAAGCTAGAGGCCAAAGCATTGAGATTTCAAAGTCTCTCTTTGATCTCAAGTCTTCAACTTTGTGTTCTGAATCTTTAATGTTTCCTTGCTCTCACCTTCCCTCTTGCCTATCCTACCACACTATCATCTTTAAGATCAAATGCTTTAGATGACTAGCCCAACTGAAAGCCTGCATATTGAATAGAAAGTAAACCCTTTCCTGAATCCATTGCCTAATGGTCTTGAATGTTCCCTGGAGTATCTCTCCTTTGCCTAAAATCCTCTTTGCTCATCCTTGTCTTATATTTAACCCTTCTTTCCTAATTCTCAGCAACCAAACATACAATTAAACAAAAAAACTCCGAGCCTTATAACTAGCCTAATATATTAACACTGAGCTTCAAAGACATATACCTTTGACAATCATAGAGAGATCCCTCTCTGGACCCAGGAGGGCTAGATCCTAGGGTCTGAAAGTGGTTTTATGTTGTCTCATCTTTTGGTATTGCCAACCTTGCCAAAACATGGGAACCCCAACACCTCCCCCATGATTTTCACATGCTTTCAAAATGTGGGGTGTTTTCAGTTCTGTGAAAGGGTAAAATAAGTGCAAAGTCACCCTGAACTCACTAGGTTGTTTGTCCTCAACCTACACAACAAATAGTCAAACCTTGCAAGGATATACTTTGAGTTATGATCAGATACCATTGCTTAAACTATTGGACATCCTGATGTTGGTGAGAAACGGTTCAAAAGGGCAAAGTTGGAGATGAGTTTCTATGAGCCTTTCCTCAAGCCTAAGTATAAAGAGGGTTACAAATCTATTTTCCCTTTCTCACACTTACTAGAGAGGTATGCATCCCTAATGAAGGTCATCACGAAATAATTTACCTGTGAGGGGAGATACTCCAGGCTCTACTCCTACCATGACAGAATACTCATGCATTTCACTAGGGTCAAGATGCTTCATTTGCGCTATTACTTGTATAGGAGTATAGAAAATATGTCTTATGTTGTCCGAAGGAGGATTTATACCCAGAAAATGCATATTTTGTTCCACCACTCCTTGATCAAGATGGTGGTACTACATCAGTTGGAGAAAAAGGGCATACCTTGGGATGTGTTCATAACTCATGAGATATTCACAAGCCCACAGCCTCATCATACACCTATTTTATCCTCATCATCTCATCCGTCACCCCCACTAACCATGACTCATTATCTACACATGAATCCTCCCCTCAAGAAGACCTCCCTTCCTCACCTTCTCCTAAAGCATCAGATCAAGAAGAGGTAGAGGATGATGAGGAAGAAACAAGTGATGGGGAAGAGGAAAATGATGATGAAGAGACAAATGATGAGGAAGAGGAATAAAATGAGCAAGAGGCAGAGAACATGGAAATAGAGGAAGAGGATGACAATGAAGAAGATGATGAAGATGACAGTGAAAAAAAATTGAGCAGTGATGAAGAAGAAGTCAACCATGAGGCAGAATATATGGAAGAGGATGAAAATGATAAAGATGATGACAGTGAGGAAAATCTAGAAGCTAATGGCAACATAGACGAAGATGAAAATAGTGAGGAAAATGTAGAAACTAAAGGCAGCAGTGACACCCATGAAACTATCCTCAGTGATGAACAGGATAGCAAGGAGGAAAATAGTCATGACAGTCATGATGACAGTGAAAAAGGTGAAGAGGATGATGATGAAAATGAAGATCACAACAGTGGAGAGGCCAGCAGCTTCAATGATGATGAAGAGACAAATGATAAAGAGGCAGATAATGATGAAGAATCATAGGCAGATGATGAAGAAGAAACATAAAATGAAGAAAAGGCAGAAACAAAAAGTGAAGAAAAGGCAGAGACAGATAATGAATAAAAAGACAATGAGCAAGCCAGTGATGAAGAAAGCAGTGACAAAGAGGTCAACTGTGACAAAGAGGAAAATAATAAAGAAGATAGTGAAAATAGTGAAGAAAATGATGAGCTGAGCAGTGGTAAGGGTAGTGAAGATGAAAACATGGAGACAAATGAAAGCAGCCTTGATCAAGACACCGACAAGACCACAATAACACCTCTTTCATTGACCTATCAAAGAGGTCCAAGGCTTGTTTTTGTTGCCTCCAAAAGTAAAGGTACCATGCCATCCACCTTAGCTCAGCCACTATAAAAAGGCAAACAAAAGGTAAAGGAAGAAGAAGATCATGAAGTTGAGAGGGAGTTTGAAATAATTCAAGTGGACAGTGATGAGGAGAATGAAGCAAGGATCTCAAACTTGCTCATCCAGAACAAAAATTCCCTCATTGAAGACCTTAAAGCAAATGTGAATAGGGCCAAGAGTGTAAATGATGCCCTTGACATGGAGAACAAACAACTAGGAGCACAAATTGCAATTTATGAGGCTAGAGCCATCAAGGCCTGGAAGGAATCCCAAAGGGCACAAGTAAAGTTAGAAGAGTTCATGGGCACTTATGAAGAGAGTGAATATGAAGAAGGATAGACTATGAGGAGACCTACAACCATGGGGTTGAGGAAAGAATTGCAAAACAAAGAGAACAAGAATAAGCCTTATTAGAGCAACTCTCTCTAGATGAGTTGTTGGCCATGGAGATAGCACCTGATCAGGATCCTTGGTTGGAAAGAGCCAACACACACTTGAAGGCTATATTTAAGAAGGAAAATCAGGATCTTGATCTCCAAAGGAGGATGACCAAACATTATGCCCAGAGAAACCAAGTTGCAAGGGCTAAACTCAAGAAGGCCCAAACCAAGATCCAGACATTAAAAGAGGCAAAGGTCCAAGCTAACCTTGGATTTTTGGCACAAGCTTCTCTACAGGTCTCTCAAAACCCATGAGGCACACATCCACCAAATCTGAGAGAATTTTGATAATTTTTGGTTTTTTGTGAATTTGGAGGCCTCTAAGCGTAACACCCCTGGCGCTACGCTTTCATATCAGGAATCTTCAGAGGGAGAAATTTACATTTTTTGAAACCTCATGACTAGTACATTATGCTCACCAAATTTCAGAGCATTTGGAGCATTTTTTACTTCTCAGAATGCCAAAAAACACCTCATTTTTCACCTTTCTGCCTCATTTTCAGACTTGGAACTGCGCCTAGAGCAGTCTTGGAAATTTTTATTTTTGGAAAGTTAAATGGATCTCAATCAGAAAACCAATGGTATATTTGGAAAGTAGAATCAGCTAGCTTTCCAACGGGCCATCACGAAGCAAATTCTAACATTGCGAAGGTCACCAAACCTTGGCTGCAAGTGGACCTATTTTCTTCCTGGGAAGGTCCTATGCGTTCAGAAAAAATTGGGCATTTTTGGCCAAAAAGTCAACAAAAGACACTCATTTATTGCAAAATGATATTTTAATGTTTTTTGAGGAAAATCAATCCAAAATTAGGTGCTAGGAGTTATTTTGGAATTTATTTCATGAGATATTTATGCCTTGGGCCTTGCATGGTCTCTTGGGCATAAATGGAATTTATGGATGATTTTGACATTTTCAAATGCTAATTAGGGTTTTTGCGCTCCTTTGCTAGATAAATAGAGCATGAGGGCTTCATTGTAAAAGGTTGGAATTTGATGACTCTTTGGAGAAATACATAGTTTTTTTTCGAGATTGGAGAAGAAATTGTTGTTGTGGAGTTTGTGAATGGCTTGTCTTGATTGATGATGGAAAAGGCTACTTACAGGATCCCTGAGCTTGGTTAATGGTGATGTGCTTCTATTCAGTTATTTTTTTCTCATGTATCATTATGTTTCATCCTTCTAAACTGCATTAGGACAAAGGTTTTAGACTAATAAATGTTTTCAAAGGCACCTTAGCTTTGTTTGTTCTTTACTACCTCTATGTTTTCTTCTGTTGGGCCTTTTTAGAGAATTCTTAATTTCTCTCTAGACCCCCCAAGATTGTTTTTTTCATGAATGGTTTAATATAGTAGGTATCAAATAGTATTCATGGTTATCCCTTCTTGTTTGATGTCTCTAAACATTGTTCTTGAGGTCTCTCTCCAAAGTACCATTGTCTAGGTTTTCCAAAGAGGCTATGTTTCAATCATACCCTTTGTCCATGCTTGAATAATTTTTTTGGAGATCTTCATAGCTATGACCAATGATGTTTAGGCATTCCATCTTCTTTGATTAAAGTTATATGTGTATGTTGAATTTTTTCTAACCTTGAAGGTAAAATCACTAGAAGTTAAATGAGTTTCTTACCTTTTATATTCCATTGGATTGTATGTCTAAAAAGTTGATTTGCTTAACTTGAATCAAAGAGTTATTGGTGTGCCCTGTCTATTGATTTCTTCTTCATGCTAAATAGTGTTGAAGTCCTCCATGTTTTAATTACATGAAAAAGGATTCTTGATTGCCCTTTTCCCTACTTTGTTTCACAAACTTGATGTTCATTTCACTTCACAAAAACCTTGAGAATCCATCTAACCATGCTAGATTTTCCCTGTGATCCACTCTGATTTATTATTGAAACTTTCCATGACTTTATTGACTCCATAGCCCAATGATTTGAATACTCCCTCACTCTATCTATTCTACTTGATCATCTTACCCAACCAAAACAAACAAACAAACCCTACACTTAAAAACTTGCCTAAAATCAAAACCCTAAAAGAAAACAAGTTCACATCCTTTGCACAAATAGAGAGAGCTCTCTCTGAGTCCAGGAAGGCTAGGTCCTAGGACTCCAAAGACTGGTCTGATGTTACCCTATGCATTTGATCTCACCAATCTAACAAATCAAGGGAACTTAACATAATGGCGATCACAGTGGGACCTTCTAATTGAATAACAAACTTATACTTCCTTAGAGAATTCAGAAGCCCTTGTCAAACAATATTTATTGATTTATCACCAACTCACTGCCTAATATAAATGGCAATCAAGGTGAGATATTTTTGAGTTAGTGACAATCTAAGTACTCCTTATAAATTCAAAAACCCTTATCAAATCATAGAGAACTCAAACTGTTAGCCAAAGAGTACAATTTGGTTGTTTCACCATCCTAGCAAAATGATGACTCAACTGTAGGACACTCATAGAAACCTTATGGCTACATAAAGGAACTTAGAAAACCCCAAAACATCCCTAGATTGGTTTTGTCAGTTATTGGTGGTGGACCATAAACATACATCCCTAAAAACAGCGAAAAAAATCTACCTGGCAACTCCACAAACCTCCAGTAGGCCTTCTAACTTTACTAGTGTTCATAGAATTCCTTAGGATTGTGTCAAAGTAGCCTTGAGAAGTTTAGAGGCCTAGTCACACATTGTGTGAGTTTAGAAAACATTGAGGTTAGTCTTCCAAAAATAGTCCTAAAATTTTAGCCTCTCTATACCTTGGGTTTGAAATCTAGCTTCACAAAGGATCAGTACCAGATCTCACCCGGACCCAAACCCTCCCACTATAGTTGATGACCCAAAAAATATTTTGTGGAAAAATTCTAAAACTGGAAACTCAACTACTATTAGGACCATTCAGAGAGCAAGCTCTATCAATGAACATATTACAGCCTTGCAAGACCCCCAGTTTGACTTACAACATACAAGAAACCTTTTCAGAACCAAGTCACAAAGTGGGATTGACCAAACTGACTTTGAGTCCTTAGATTTGCAGTAGAGTTCTAGTAGAAAAGCATCTCCTTCCACTCCTCCCGACTTTCAAATTCTCCATCACTTTGGCTCTTTTTATCCAAAATCTGCTCAACATCAGTTTGTTGGCCCAAGTACCTCGACCACTACCATCCACACATCCACTGTTCAAAACACTCCACTTCATCCTCCACCCCCTCTCACAAACCCTCCCCTTGTAAATCATCCTTGTTTCCAATTCTGTCCCATCATGGAAGCATGGTATGCTCCCCTGGTACTACCACAGCCTTTGTTACCTTTACCACATGATTACCAATCCAAAATTCCCGACTTTACTGGATCTGAATCCATCACTACCCATCAGCATGTAGATAGGATAAATGATGCCTTTGATTACATGGAAATATAAGAGGAAACGATTAAAATGAGGATCTTTGCACAAAGCTTAGGAGGAGAAGCCAAAAAATGGTTCAAAAGCTTGACTCCTAACACCATACATGATCTCCCTTCTCTTTACTAGACATTTATAAACAAGTGGGAAATCTAGAAAAACCCTCTCCAAATCCTCTCAGAATACATTAACATTAAAAGAAATATCGGGGAAAGTTTCCAAGACTATTGTACCAGGTTCAATAGTGTTTACAATTCCCTCCCACCAAACATGAAACCCCCATAAGGCTTAGCTTTAGAAAACTTTCAACTAAGAAAAAGAGAGACATGGCCTATCAACTAAGAGAAAGAGAACCCATAACTTTAGAAGACATGCAAAAGGGAGCTTTAAGTGTAGAATCCAACCTGATTGAAAAGAGGGCTAGGATGAGATCCAAAAAAAGAGTCACCTACAAAGATGAAACAATGGCCTCAACCTCCTCATCTGATGCCAAGATTGCTAATTTAGTGAGAGTAATGGAAATAATGATGGAAAGAATAAACTTAAGTGAAAGAACACCTCATAGGGAAAACCAAGAAAATCCCCAAAACAGAAAAAGGAATCCAAACTTTAGAAGAGACCCTCCACTAAACAGACCAAGAGACAATGACCAACAAATCAGGCCCCCTTTCCAAGACAATTATGTGGATGAAGAGGGAAGAGAGTTTGAAGAACCTGTAGAAAACCATGTAAACTTGATAGGTTCTGATAATGAGGGAGATGTTTTTATCACTGAAGAAGAACATAGTTTATTTTCCTCAGATCAAACAGAAAAAAACTATAAATATTCTGAAGACTATCAATTAGGATTTTAAAATTCCATAATGGAAGTCCATAGGAAATATGACCTTAGGAGCAAAAAGAACCAAAAAAACTTCAAAAAGAGCAAAGAAGACAATGTTGTTAGGAAGACACTTGAACACACTCCCAAAAGGACAGCAGACAGTACCAACGCCATGGCTAAGAAAACTGATTCAAACAGAGACAAAACTAGCCAACCAAGTGGTGACACGAACTGCCCTAGTGCCTATACTAGTGGCCCTGAGAAAAATCTTTTGTCTAGAGTCCCAAATCAGAATAAAAAAACTAAACTTGTAGAAAATATAATGGCTGATAATGCTGATGTAAATATGCCTAAAACACAAGTACCTTTCAGTATTGAGGGAGATATTGCTAAAATTAAGATAACCATACCTCTCACTTAACTGGTGACCCAAGATATGTACAGATCTCAGGTTCTGAAGGTTTTTAACATGGGAAATGATACCGATACTATAAACTTGACAGATGAAAAACTAGATCTATTGTTTGGACCTGAAGTAGAGGGAAAATACCAAGAAGGAGCCATTCCCCCTTTCTATGTTAGCTTGAATATACATGAAAAAAATTTACATAGTGCCATGCTAGACTTTGGTGCCTCCCCCAACCTCATGCCAAAGGTATTGATGGAGAGATTGGGCCTAGAAATAACCAAAGCTTATAAAGACCTGTATTCTTTCGATTCAAGAAGAGTCAAGTGTTTGAGCCTAATCAAGGAGATATGTGTCAATCTGGCACAAATTAATGCTAAGGGCCTAGTCATGGACATAGTAGTAGGTGACATTCCCCCTAAGTATGGCATGATGTTATCCAGATCATGGGGAGCCAAGCTTCAGGGGAACCTCCATCTTGACATGTCTTATGCTACCATCCATGTTTTTAACCAAACAAGGAGATTATACTGGGAATCACACATGAAGTTTATGGTTAGCAGCCAAGAGAGGCCAAACAGCACACCTCTTTATTCCATCCATTCGGATCTTGACTCATTCATTTTATATAATGAAGAATACATTGATGAAAAGTTAAATGAAGTTGAGACAGATCCGAACATAACTCAACAGTCAAATCATGCACTGCATGAAGAACTCAATAGCTTAAACTCTAGCAGCCTAGTACAACAACAACATGATGGTAAAGCTGAACTTAATTTTCTGCAAACTGAAAATGAAATTGCAAAACCAAAAACCAGTTTAGAATCTAAACAAGGCTTCTCTACTAAGACTAATATAGAAGAGTACAACATAGGAAGCCTAGAAGGACCCAAAATGATTAATTTATCCAAGACTTTACCGCTTCACACAAAATATAAATACATAAGACTGTGCAAAAAGTTTCAGGATGCTTTTGTCTATAGTGATGAAATCTTAAAGCCTTGTGACACAAACATTATTCAAAGAAGGTTTCCTCTCAAGAAAGACCATGAACCTTTTGAGAAAATTGTGTCACTAACAAAGAAAACAAAGGGGTATAGGCTATGTATAGAATTTAGGTACCTACACAAAAACTCCTTGAAGTACAAATACCCATTTCCCAAGATAAATCATACTCTACAAAGGGTAGGAGTTTCTAACAAGATGTCATTGCTTGGTAGTGTTTCAGGTTACAATCAGGTGATAACACTTCCAATTAATCAGCATAAAACCACCTTCAAAGCACCTTGGAGCACCTACATGTTTGATCAAATGCCTTCTGGGTTAAGGAGTGCGGAAGCTACTTTCCAAAAATCATGGCTCCTGTTTTGATTTATTTCACTATGACATACATTGATGACTTCATTGTTTGTTTTAAAACTAATGAGAATTACTTTTTTCACCTAAGAAGGATATTTAACAAAGGCCAAGTTTGGAAACAAGACTCAAGGAGAAAATGCAAAGGAGAGCATGTCCTTTTTGAATTTTTTTTGAAAAATCCTTGCACCATGCACTCAAATGGAGGTAACAGTGTTTTCTATTTACCGTAAGTTGAATGGAGAAGAGTTATTTGGAGATCATGTCAATGGCAGGATGCTCAAGCACTATTCCTGTCAAGAGTCCTAGTTTCAAACTTTCATTCATTGTACATAACATTGCATGATGAGAGGTCATAAAAAAAAACACAAAAACAAAGAAAAAGGAAAAAGACGGCATATTTGAAAAGAGGTACAGCCCCATACCCAAAAAAGAGTACTACTGAAAGTGTGCAATCCTAAATGCTACTACTTGTTCAAAAAAGTATTGTTTAGTCATCTAGCCTAATTATGGCTGAACATGTTTTAAATTTATACTGATAGGTTAGTGAAAGAAGGCTTGTCAAATCATTTAAACTTGACTTGTCAGTAGGAATAGATTATGAAGAAAAGATGTTGGTTCTCAATGCTCAAATCTGAACCAAAGAGAAAGATAGGGATGGCTAACAAATGATGAAACACAAACCTCATGATTTATAGTTTTTTTTGTACAAAAATAATGTCTGTGTGCAGCTTGTTTTAATGCCTCAGCCCATGGTAAATCAGATATCTTAATCCTGGTTCAAATCATGTTTTCAATTTCATGTCAGTAGATTAGAGAATGAAGTTTTTCAAACAGTGTAATCTTGACAAATGAATAGTCTAGGTAGAGAATAAACGAGTTCACTAGCATAATCTGAACTCTTGGAAGTAATAAGGGTACAAGTATATAGATTTGTTTTTCTTTCAAAAGAAGAAAATTTCAAGGGTTTTCCAATCCAAATGCACCCACAAGAAGAAAAAATGATAGGCAAAGGTATGATGGGTAGGTAGAAAGAGTTTGAAGCAAACATGTCTTTCAGAGTTTAAGATCATAGCTTCAAAAGAAACATCAGCAAATGAAAGAAGAAAAATCTTCCCAATGGATGAGGCACTGGTCTTCATAAACTCAAATATTTGATATCTAAAGTTCTGGACACCTCCTGAAAAGGAGCTTCCCTCCCCAAGTGGAGCCACTATTAGTCATCAATATTTTTTCTATTTTGTAGATAACTAAATACTTGTCCTAGATTTCTAAAAACAAGATTCATGAATATTGCGAGTTTTAGAAATCTCACTGCTTTCATTATCCTTAAGATAAGTTTTTCCCTATCTCAATACTCTGCCATTCTCTGGTTAGCCTCTCACCCCTAGAAGACCCCTCATAGTCTTATGCCACTTATCTTTGTCCCAGTTTCACACCCATAACCTCAATATTATGTTTTGCCTATGCTTAACCCCTCCACTTTCCATTTAAGTTTGCCAAACAACCTACCCTTTCTCATGTTCATCAAATACCTCAATCATTGATAGTCTTAAAAATACCTCTGTAGGCTCTTTAGATAAATAAAGTACATTGGATTTTGGATCCTCAATACATCTATATGTCAAAAAAACTCTGTTTTTCATACTTGAAAACCATAAGCCAATGCTTTCAGTCAAATACCAACTCCAAGAGCCTTCCACTAGGTCACTAGGGTTTCATAGGTTGTCGGGGTATCTTTGGTGTTCTAAATCATTTTTTTTCATGTGCTAGAAGCTGAATTAAATGTGAAATAAGGTCATGCACCTGTTTGTCCAAGTCAGATCAAGGAAACTTCAAGGAGGACTGCTTTTCCAAGGACAAAATTCTGCAAAAGGACAACTATCCATTTTGACATTTCTACAGGAGTGTCAAGGTGGCTATATGTGGAATATTAGGTAAGGTAAGAGGCCTGCTCCTCATTAAAGGATATACACAAGAAAATGGAGGAGGAAGCAGCCCATGTTAAAGGAAAATCAGGGTTTCTAGACACTGATTGGGCAAGCAGTGTGCCAAGAAAAGATCAATGCATCAAATCACAAGGAAAGAGGCACACTAGCACAATCAAGCATAAATTTTAAGATTATAAAATTTATAAATGAAGAAGGGAAAAATTTGAGGTGAACTGAATAGAAATGAGTGAGCTTGAAAGGGCTATAGAGAAATTAGAAGAAAACACTAATGATTTTTCTCTAACAGCCCATAAGCCCAAGGTTTTGAAAATATAGTCAAGAGAGATGAAGTAAAAATGATAAGCCTCCATCATTTCCAGTAGAAGAAGATTTCAAGGGACTGTTGTGTGTGTCATTCTAAGGTTTTTCAAGGTAAGTATTCCATTGCCTCAAAGGGAAAGCATGAAAGAGTATCGATGTAAAGAAGGTCAAGCCTTCATTTTCAGTCATTTTCCCTCAAATGATCAAAGGAATAAAGCATAGGAGTAAGCTCCCATATGGAAAACCAAGTTGAGCATGAGTTTAATGTTATGTGATTAAATATGTCAAATGCCAAGAAACATCAAAAAGAGGGCAAAATCAATATGTGATGGCACCTGCAACAAATCAGAAGTGGCCAAAGATGAATTTAGCATGCCTAAGGATCAAATGAGAAGAATGAAGATAGGTTTCTCAGTCACCTCTCAAAACAAAGGCATTTTGATATCCAAGATAAATAGAAAGGCTTTGATAGTGTTACGGTAAGGATAGGTCCCTCAAAAATGTTTTGAAGAGCTTACCCTTACTAAATGAGTTGAAAGGATATGTTAGATTTCAAATAAAAGAGAAGGCAATTTTAGGGTTTTGATATGACAAAATGTGTAAGAGTAGAGTGATAAAGACACAAATGGGTTAAAGGAGGTAAAATTCCATCATGTCAGCTATCTGAAAAACAACAGAGGGAATGGTTAGAAAGGAGAAAATACCACTCGAATGCTTTTAGCCACCTACTGAAAAAAGCTAAAAAAGATAAATCAGTAAAAGTGAAACAGAGGACTAAGACCTTAGAAAAGTGGGTTTTTAAGTTTAATTTATTTTCCCTAAAGGTATATAAAGACCATTTTTACTCTCCTCCCATCTCACTTTGCAGTTCAAAAGAGCAAAAAACACTCAAGGAAGAAAATTTCTGAGTTTTTGTCATTTTCTGGGCAAAGGTTACCGGCGATGCACTTTGGAGTAGGCGCTGCGCCTAGGGCACCTGGTGTTGCGCGTAGAGGGAAGAATACATTGTAAATTTACACTGCATTGCGCCTAGAGCAGAGCACGCTACACTTAGAGGTGGGCGCTATGAATTCACCCAGTTCCACTCGACAGGAAGAGACAGGTAGGCCTGCATGCGGGCAGCGGTGCGTTTAAAGAGCCTGACTCTCCCATTTTTGCTCGGAGATGCACCCAAGAGATCAGAACGCCTGCACGTCTCATTCAGTGCTACGCCCAGGAGCCCGGCAGGCCTGCACACGGGCAGCACTTGCCCAGGAGGACCTAACTCGCCCAAGTTTTTGCTTGGTGCTGCGCCTAGGGAAAAAAGGCCTCTTTTGCTTGCAAAATTGCCAAATTGATAAAAAAGACCCCTCCAGCCTACTTCCAAAAACCTTCAAAAGAGTAAAAAAATTGGTAAGTGGACATTTTTCCCCTCCTCCAAGTGGTTTTTTTTTTTAATGATTTAATGAATTGTTCACAAACCTAAATAATAGAAGCCCTATTTCCTCTTGGAGAAGCCATGTTTTGACCTCCAAACAAAAGTTATCAGTTAAGGAAAGTATGAATTAGGGTAGCTGAAATCAGTTCAATTTGAGCCCTCCTTCAAGCTCAAAACAGATCAGTCATAAACTCACCTTCATCTCACTTGTTTACAAGAGCTACCATCACCATCATTTCATTTCACTCCTCCTACCTCAGTTTCACAAGTAGGCCTGAGTTTGTCTAAAGGAAACCCTAGTCACCATGTCAAGAGAAGAAGGAAGTATGAATAGTCAAGAAGGTCAAATGCCTATGAGGCCAAAGCACAAGGGTGGGAAGGTTAACATATTTGATCTCCAAGACGTAATAGATTACTTCCTCCCCCATGATTTTCACATGCTTTCAAAATGTGGGGTGTTTTCAGTTCTATGAAAGGGTCAAACAAGTGCAAAGTCACCCTAACTCACTAGCTTGTTTTTCCTCAACCTACACAAAAAACAGTCAAACCTTGCTAGGATAGACTTCGAGCTATCATCAGATACCATTTCTCAAGCTACTACACTTCCTGAAGTTGCTGAGAAATGATTCAAAAGGGAAAAGTTGGACATGAGTTTCTATGAGCCTTTCCTCAAGCCTAGGTATAAAGAGGGTTGCAAATCTATTTTCCCTTTCTCACAATTACTAGAGAGGTATGCACCCCTAATGAAGGTCATCATGAAATACTTTACTTGTGAGGGGAGATACTCCAGGCTCTACTCCTACCATGTCATACTACTCATGCATTTCACTAGGGTCAAGATGCTTCATTTTCCCTAATACTTGTATAGGAGTATAGACAATATGTCTTTTGTTGTTCAAAGGAGGAGGTATACCCAGCAAATGCATAGTTTTTTCCACCACTCCTTGATCAAGATGGTGGTACTACATCAGTTGGAGCAAAAGGGCATACATTGGGATGTGTTCATAACTCATGAGATATTCAGAAGCCCACAGCCTCATCATCAGCCTAGTTTACCCTCATCATCTCATCCACCTCCCTCCACTCCTCCATCACCCCCCACTGACCATGACTCATTATCTGAACATGAATCCTCCCCTCAAGAAAACCTCCCTTCCTCACCTTCTCCTAAAGCATCAGATCAATAAGAGGCAGAGGATGATGAGGAAGAAACAAGTGATGGGGAAGAGGCAGATGATGATGAAGAGACAAGTGACGAGGAAGGGGAGGAAAATGAGCAAGAGGCAGATAACATGGAAATAGAGGAAGAGGATGACAATGAAGAAGATGACGAAGATGACAGTGAAAACAAATTGATCAGTCATGAAGAAGAAGTTAGCCATGAGGTAGAAGATATGGAAGAGGATGAAAATGATAAAGATGATGACAGTGAGGAAAATGCAGAAGCTAAGGGATGCATAGATGAAGATTAAAATAGTGAGGACAATGCAGAAACTAAAGGCAGCAGTGACACCCATGAAACAAGCCTCAGTGATGAATAGGACAGCAAGGAGGAAAACAATCATGACAGACATGATGATAGTGAAAAAGGTGAAGAGGTTGATGATGAAAATGAAGATCACAGCAGTGGAGAGGCCAACAGCTTCAATGATGATGAAGAGACAAATGATGAAGAGGAAGAGAATGATGAAGAAGAAACAGAAAATGAAGAAAAGGTAGAAATAGAAAGTGAAGAAAAGGTAGAGACAGATAATGAAGAAAAAGGAAATAAGCAAGCCAGTGATGAAGAAAACAGTGACAAAGAGGATAGTGAAAAAAAGGTCAACAGTGACAAAGAGGCAGATAATAAAGAAGACAGTGAAAAAGATAACAAAGAAGAGCACAGTCATGACAGTCATGAAAACAGTGAAGAAAATGATGAGGTGAGAAGCGGTAAGGGTAGTGAAGATGAAAACATGGAGACAAATGAAAGCATCCCTGATCAAGACACCAACAAGACCACAATCACACATCTTTCATTGACATATCAAAGAGGTCCAAGGCTTATGTTTGTTGCCTCCAAAAGGCAAGGGAACATGCCATCCATCTCAACTCAGCCACTAGACAAAGGCAAACAAAAGGTAAAGGAAGAATAAGATCATGCAATTGAGAGGGAGTTTGAAATCATTCAGGTGGGCAGTGATGAGGAGAATGAAGCAAGGATCTTAAACTTTCCCATCTAGAACAAAAAAACCCTCATTGAAGACCTTCAAGCAAATCTGAATAGGGCCAAGAGTGTATATGATGCCCTTGACATGGAGAACAGCCAACTAGGAGCACAAATTGCAATTTATGAGGCTAGAGCCATCAAGGCTCGGAAGGAAGCCTAAAGGGCACAGGTAAAGTTATAATAGTTCATGGGCACTTATGAAGAGAGTGAAGATGAAGAAGGACAGTCTATGAGGAGACTTAGAACCATGGGGTTGAGGAAGGCATTGGCAAAACAAAGAGAACAAGAATCAGCCTTAGTAGAGAATCTCCCTCTAGAAGAGTTGTTGGCCATGGAGATAGCACATGATTAGGAGACTTGGTTGGAAAGCACCAACATACACTTGGAGGCTAAATTGAATAAGGAAAATCAGGATCTTGATCTCTAAAGGAGGATGACCAAACATTAAGCCTGGAGAAACCAAGTTGCAAGGGCTAAACTCCAGCAAGCCCAAACCAAGATCTAGGCACGAAAAGAGGCAAAGGGCCAAGATAACCTTGGAACTTTGGCACAAGCTTCTCTATAGGTCTCTCAAAACCCATGAGGCAAACATCCACCAAATTTGAGAGAATTTTGATAATTTTTGGTTTTTTGTGAATTTGGAGACCTCTAAGCGCAGCACCCCTGGCGCTACGCTTTCATCTCAGGCATCTTCAGAGGGATAAATTTACATTTTTGGAAACCGCATGACTATTACATTATGCTCACCAAAATTCAGAGCATTTTGAGTGTTTTTGACCCCTCAAAAGGCAAAAAAAACACCTCATTTTCACCTTTCTGCCTCATTTTTAGACTTGGCGCTGCGCCTAGAGGAGTCTTGGATATTTTGCTTTTTGGATAGGTAAATGGAGCTCAATCAGAAAACCAATGGTATATTTGGAAATTATACTTAGCCAACTTTCCAATGGGCCATCACAGATCAAATTCCTACATTGGGAAGGTCACCAGAGCTTGGCTACAAGTGGACTTATTTTCTGTCTGAGAAGGTGTTGTGCATTCAGACCAAATTGGGAATTTTTGGCCAAAAAGTCAACAAAAGACACTCATTTATTGAAAAATGATATTTTAATGTTTTTTGAGGCAAATCAATCCAAAATTAGGTGCTAGGAGTTATTTTATCATTTATTTCATGAGATATTTATGCCTTGGGCCTTGCATGGTCTCTTGGGCATAAATCGCATTTATGGATGATTTTGACATTTTCAAACCCTAATTAGGGTTTTTTCCATCCTTTTCTAGATAAATAGAGCATGAGGGCTTCATTGTAAAAGGTTGGCATTTTATGACTCTTTGGAGCAATACATAGTTTTTTTTGGATATTGGAGAAGAAATTGGTGTTGTGGAGTTTGTGAATGTCTTGTCTTGATTGATGATGGAGAAGGTTACTTGCAGGATCCCTGAGCTTGGTTAATGGTGATGTGCTTCTATTCAGTTATTATTTTCTCATGTATCATTATGTTTCATCCTTCTAAACTGCATTAGGACAAAGGTTTTAGACTAAGAAATGTTTTCAAAGGCACCTTAGCTCTGTTTGTTCTTCACTGCCTCTATGTTTTCCTTTATTGGGCCTTTTTAGAGAATTCTTAATTGCTCTCTAGACCCCCAAAGCTTATTTATTTCATGAATGGTTTAATATAGTAGGTATCAAAGATTATTTATGGTTATCCCTGCTTGTTTGATGTCTCTAAACATTGTTCTTGAGGTCTCTATCCAAAGTACCATTGTCTGGGTTTGTCAAAGAGGCTATGTTTCGATCATACCCTTTGTCCATGCTTGAATAATTTTTTTGGAGATCTTCATAGCTATTATCAATGATGTTTAGGCGTTCCATCTTCTTTGATTAAATTTATATGTGTATCTTGAATTTTTTCTAACCTTGAAGGTGAAATCACTATAATTTAAATGAGTTTCTCGCCTTCTACATATCATTGGATTGTATGTCTGAAATGCTAATTTGCTTAACTTGAATCAAAGAGTTATTGGTGTGCCCTGTCTATTTATTTATTCTTCATGCTAAATAGTGTTGAATTCCTCCTTGTTTTAAGTAAATGACAAAGGATTCTTGATTGCCCTTTGCCCTAATTTTTTTCACAAAATTGATGTTCATTTCACTTGACAAAACCTTGAGAATCCATCTAACCATGCTAGATTTTCCCTGAGATCCACCCTGATTTATAGTTGAAACTTTCCATGACTTTATTGACTCCATAGCCCAATTATTTGAAGACTCCCTCACTGTATCTATTCTACTTTATCATCTTACCCAACCAAAAAAAACAAAAAAACCCTACACTTAACAACTAGCCTAAAATCATAACCCTAAAAGCAAACAAGTTCACATCCTTTGCACAAATAGAGAGAGCTCTCTCTGAGTCCAGGAAGGCTAGGTCCTAGGACTCCAAAGACTGGTATGATGTTATCCTGTGCATTTGATCTCACCAATCTAAAAAATCACAAGAACCTAACATAATGGAAATCACGGTGGGACCTTCTGAGTGAATAACAAGTTTATACATCCTTAGAGAATTCAGAAGCCCTTGTCAAAAAATTTCTATTGCTTTATCACCAACTCACTGCCTAACATAAATGGCAACTAAGGTGAGATATTTTTGAGTTAGTGACAATCTAAGTACTCCTTAGAACTTTAGAAACCCTTATCAAATCATAGAGAACTCGAACTGTTAGCCAAAGAATAGAATCTGGTAGTTTCACCATCCTAACAAAATGATGACTCAATTGTAGGACACTCATAGAAACCTTAGGGCTACATAAAGGAACTCATAAAACCCCAAAACATCCCTAGATTGGTTTTTGTCAGTTATTAGTGTTGGACCATAAACATACATCCCTAAAAACAACAAAAAAAATCCACCTAGCAACTCCACAAACCTCCAGTAGGCCTTCTAACTTTACTAGTGTTCATAGAATTCCATAGGATTGTATCAAAGTATCCTTGAGAAGTTTAGATGCCTATTCACACATTGTGTGAGTTTAGCAAACATTAAGAGAGGTTAGTATTCCGAAAATATTCTTAAACTTTCAGCCTTTCTATACCTTGGGTTTGAAATCTGGCTTCACAAAGGATCAGTCCAAATATCATCTGGACCCAAACCCTCTCACTATAGTTGATGAACCAGAAAATATTTTGTGGAAAAATTATAAAACTGGAAACTCAACTACTGTTAATACCATTCATAGAGCAAGCTTTGTCCCTAAACATCTTACAAACTTGCAAGACCCCAAGTTTGACTTATATCATACAAGAAACCTTTTGAGAACCAAGTCAAAAAATGTGATTGACCAGACTTAATTTGAGCCCTTAGATTCGCAACAAAGTTCTAGTAGATAAGCCTCTCCTTCCACTCCTCCTGACTTTCAGCTTCTCCATCACTTTGGCTCTTTTTATCCCAAATCTACCCAACATCCGCTTGCTGGCCCAAGTACCTCTACCACTTCCATCCACACATCCAATATTCAAAACACTCCACTTCATCCTCCACCCCCTCTCACAAACCCTCCCCTTGTAAATCATCCTTGTTTCCCATTCCCTCCCATCATGGTAGCATGGTATGCTCCCCTGGTACTACCACAGCCTTTGCTACCTTTACCACATGATTACCAATCCAAAATTCCCCACTTTACCGGAGCTAAATCCATCACTGCCTAACAACATGTATATAGGATAAATGATGCCTTTGATTACATGGAAATGGAAGAGGAAACCATTAAAATGAGGATCTTCGCACAAATCTTAGGAGGAGAAGCCAAAAAATGGTTCAAAATCTTGACTCCTAACACCATACATGATCTCCCTTCTCTTTACTAGAAATTTATAAACAAGTGGGAAATCAAGAAAAACCCTCTCCAAATCCTCTCAGAATACAATAACCTTAAAAGAAATATCGCGGAAAGTGTCCAAGACTATTGTACCAGGTTCAATAGTGTTTACAATTCCCTCCTACCAGACATGAAACCCCCGCAAGGCTTAGCTTTAGCAAAATTTCTGGAAGGTTTAGATCCAGACATGGCCTATCAACTAAGAGAAAGAGAGCCCCTAACTTTAGAAGACATGCAAAAGGTAGCTATAAGTGTAGAATCCAACCTGATTGAAAAGAGGGCTAGGATGAGATCAGAAAAAAGAGTCACCTACAAAGATGAAACAATGTCCTCAACCTCCTCATCTGATGCCAAGATTGATAATTTAGTGAAGGTAATGGAAAGAATGATGGAAAGAATAAACTTAAGTGAAAGAACACCTCCTAGGGAAAACCAAGAAAATCCCCAAAACAAAAACAAGAATCCAAACTTTAGAAGAGACCCTCCACTAAACAGACCAAGAGACAATGACCAACAAATCAGGCCCCCTTTCCAAGACAATTATGTGGATGAAGAGGGAAGAGAGTCTGAAGAACTTGTAAAAAACCATGTAAAATTGATAGGTTCTGACAATGGGGGAGATGTTTTTCTCACTGAAGAAGAACAGAGTTTCTTTTCCTCAGATCAAACTGAAACAAACTATGAATATTCTGAAGACTATTAATTAGGATTTGAAAATTCCATAATGGAAGTCCATAGGCAATATGACCTTAGGAGAAAAAAGAACCAAGAAAAATCCAAAAATAACAAAGAAGACAATGTTGTTAGGAAGACACGAGAACACACTCCCAAAAGCACAGCAAATAGTACCAACACCATGGCTAAGAAAACTGATCCAAACAGAGACAAAACTAGCCAACCAAGTGGTGGCACGAGCTGCCCTAGTGCCTCTACTAGTGGCCCTGAGAAAACTCTTTTGTCCAGAGTCCCAAATCAAAATCAGCAAACTAAACTTGTAGAAAATATTATGGTTGATAAGGCTGATGTAAATATGCCTAAAACACAAGTACCTTTCAGTATTGAGGGAGAGATTGCTAAAATTAAGATAACCATACCTCTAACTGAACTGGTGACCCAAGATATGTACAGATCTCAAGTTTTCAAGGTTTTGAACATGGGAAATGATACCGATACTCTAAACTTGACATATGACAAACCATATATATTGTTTGGACCTGAAGTGGAGGGGAAATACCAAGAAGGAGCCATTCCCCCTTTCTATGTTAGCCTGAATATACATGAAAAATTTTTACATAATGCCATGCTAGACTCTGGTGCCTCTCACAACCTCATGCCAAAGGTAGTGATGGAGATATTAGGCCTAGAAATAACCAAACCTTACAAAGACCTGTATTCTTTCGATTCAAGTAGAGTCAAGTGCTTGGGCCTAATCAAGGATTTACGTGTCAATCTGGCACAAATTCCTGCTAAGGGCCTAGTCATGGACATAGTAGTAGCTGACATTCCCCCTAAGTATGGCATGTTGTTATCCAGACCATGGTGAGCCAAGCTTCAGGGGAACCTCCAACTTGACATGTCTTATGCTACCATCCCTATTTTTAACCAAAAAAGGAGGCTTTACCAGGAATCACACATGAATTTTATGGTTAGCAGCCAAGAGAGGCCAAACAACGCACCCCTTTATTCCAACCATTCGGATCTTGACTCATTCATTTTATATAATGAAGAAGACATTGATGAAAAGTTAAATGAAGTTGAAACAGATCTGAACATACCTCAACAGTTAAATCAGGCACTGCATGAAGAACTCAACAACTTAAACTCTAGCAGCCTAGTACAACAACAACATGATGGTAAAGCTGAACTTAGTTTTCTGCAAACTGAAAATGAAATTGCAAAACCAAAAACCAGTTTAGAATCTAAACAAGGTTGCTCTACTGAGACTGATATAGAAGACTACAACATAGGCAGCCTAGAAGGACCCAAAATTATTAAGTTATCCAAGACTTTACCACTTCACAAAAAATGGAAATACATAAGACTGTGCAAAAATTTTCAGGATGCTTTTGTATATAGTGATGAAAGCTTAAAGCCTTGTGACACAAACATTATTCAAAGAAGGTTTCCTTTCAAGAAATACCATGAATCTTTTGAGCAAATTGTGTCACTAAAAAATAAAACAAAGGGGTATAGGCTATGTATATATTTTAGGTACCTACACAAAAACTCCTTGAAGTACAAATACCCCTTTCCCAAGCTAAATCATACTCTACAAAGGGTAGGAGTTTCTAACAAGATGTCATTGTTGGTAGTGTTTCAGGTTACAATTGTTGGAAACACTTGGGGGGGGGGGGGGTGTGAATCAGTATTCCTTTCAATTAGAGCATTAGTTAATCTTCAATTATTATCAGTGTTTGTACAATGATAGCAGCAAACAAGAGGAACACAAATGTACACATTTTTTAAGGTGGAAACCCACTCCGGGACAAAAACCACCTAATGCTTTTCTAATAATTCTTTAATATTCAACTCCAATTGAAAATAAAGCTCCAAATTCCTAGAATCTAGAAAAGCATTCTTCTCCAGCTCCCACTGGATGGATGCTCCAATGCCCGAGATTCTTCAATAGTCAACTGAACGGATGCCCCAACACCCAATGAGCTACAACTCACCCTAGCACCACCCTACCACCCTATAGAAGAATAAAAGAAGAATGGACTCCCGCACCAGGGAAAATGGTCCACTTCACAATGATATAGAATGATGCAGAAGAAGAAGATATACTAGACCATAACCCCAACTTTGACACAACCACCTAATGATGATCCTAGACCTCCCAACACTGCCTCTTCAACCCTTGGCAGATAGACAATAGTACAATTTGTACAATAATGTATTTACAATGACTAAGTACAATGATACCTTTACAATGATTGTATGCAGTGCTGCCCACTTGAAGACTTCATATGATGAACTTCTTGTTGTTGTTATGCACCTTGGTTGCTTCTCTTGTCATGCTACCTTCTGTTGCACCTTGTTTTTCTTTTCTGCCGTAGAAATTCTGGTCCTTTGCAATCCTTGACAACACATGATCTAGCTTTTTCTTCTCTTCTAGGAGCTCGATATTGAATCTGGTGTATATCTGTTATTTCAGATCCTCAATATCTGATTTTTGGTCCTTTAGTATTCCACTGATTCTTCTTTCCAATGCCACAGTTCTGACCCAATTTGGATTCTTCAAGAGATATTTATACCCAATTTCTCACACTGCCCTAATTATGGACTCGTTTAAAGAGAGCGAACTTTACGTGTGCCACATGTCATCGTTTCTTCATTTGGCTTTGAAACAAAGTAGAGAAAAATTACAGATCGTGCACTATCTTCAATTTTTTTACGTAATTCCAATCCGATACTCGTGGAGAGTTTCGACGATTTTACCAAGGTCACTTTTTGAGATGAATTTCTGTGATTCGCAAAACCCCGATCGCGTATCATATCTCCAAACTATTGTGCAACAAACTATTGTGCACCTTCATCTTGAAATTTTTAATACAGCTTCCAGATTTTGGTTTCGTCCATAAAATTTCAGCTTCTAAACCTTCATAAAAAATTTAGAGCGAAAATGCCACGATGACCTGTTTCAGATAACGAAATCCCTTGCATGAGGAGGATATGAGGATCACAATTTATATAAATGCTTAGGTTGAGAGGGGCTTCAAAAAGTGAACGTGGGAGGGATTTTAGGAGCTTAAAAAATATTAATTATGACTTTTCAATGACCCATGCCCCAACCCCATGGGGTTTTAGCCCACTAACTGGGAGTACAAACTTCAAACATGAATATCTCTCAAACTGTGGAGAATTAAATGACATGCCATATATCAACAGAAACACCTAGACAAGTGGAAACCATAAAAAGAATTATTGACCCAGAATATATTAATTTGGTAGTTCAAAATTCCCATGCAATATTGGGTTAGCCCCTGGTGCTGCTTGGGTTGACATCAATGACAACTGCTGATCAAAAATCTCCCCCTTTGGCATTGATGGCAACACAAGTACTCCCCCTGCGATCATGACACCTCTTCCTACAACATCCTCTCCCCCTTTGACATCAATGGAAAAGGGTAACTCCCCCTGAAACAAAACCATCCTGCGGACCTATACACACTTCCACTCCCCATTTATATTCTGAAAAACAGAAAATCTAATGAGAACTCGGGAGAATCCCAAGCTTTTGGTGAAGATATTCCAATGCTGGTGAATATTTAATATGTGATTCTTTTGGTGCTACTTGGAATCTTGCTACTTTTCCAACTACTTTCATAACATCTAGTTGGGAGGCTATTACATATAGAAGACTACTAATCATAAATCTGTACAACCTTTGATCCACATCCTTAGATGAGTCGTCTATGCTCAATTTGCAACCTATTACCATTGGAGTAAGGATGGGTTTACAATCTTCCATTTTAAATTTCTTGAGCATTTCCTTGATGTACTTGGCTTGACATATAAATATTCCTTTCTCTTGCTGAGATATTTGAAGCCCTAAGAAGTATGTCAACTCACCAATTAAAGACATCTCGAAATCACTTTGCACCTTTGTAGCAAACTTCTTACTTAGTCGATCATCATTGCTACCAATTATTGTATCATCCTCTTTAGCTATTAGACATGAATTAGTTTCTTCATCCAGAACATATATGTCATTTGGAGCTCGACTTGCTGTAGCCACAATTTCACCATACACACCTTTCCTGATTTCACATTTCGTGGAGTTGAATAGTATTGTGTGTCCTTGATCACATATTTGTCCAACACTGATCAGATTGTGATTCATGTTTTCAACCAATAGAACATTATTGGCTAAAGAATCTTTTCTTACGAGAGTGACAGTACCTAATCCTATAACATTTGAAGATCCATCATTTCCAAAGGACACGGTTCCATCCTTCTTCTCTTTCAGAGATATAAATTTATTTCTATCTCCATTCATATGCGTTGAGCAACCACTATCAACATACCACACATCTTTTTTCTTTTGAGCCTTGAGAGCAAGAGCACAATTATCATTCTTCTTCTTCTTCCATGTTCGTTCATTTTGTGGCTTCGAAGATTCTTCTGGAGGATTTTCAAGTTTGCAGTCTTTGGCTATGTGTCCAAAGTTTTGACATTTGTAACATTCAATATTATTTCTTAAATGTTCAAATGTATTGATGTTTCACTGAGCCCTGGGAGGTTCATATTTGACAGATCTCCTGGAATTGTATTCGTTCCTAGGGTACGTGCGACATTCTACAACTTTATGACCAAATTTTCCACATGAATAACAGTAGCCATAAAAAATATGTTGGTACCTGGATGGAAATTTTCGTCGAGGAATTGTCTTCCAAGGCTGTTCTTGCGAATCTTGTCCAATGAAGTCTACATGCATGTCAGATCTCATAGGTTCATTTTATTTTGTTGTAGAAGGTCATGCTTCTTCTTCTTTGTAACTGATGCCAGTTTTTCCGTTGTAAGATCGTTGATTGTTGATGAGTTCTTCCAATGATTTTGAGATGTTGGCATAGTTTTGGATAGTTTCCTTTCTTCCGCTTCCTCCATGGTGAGACTACTTGAGAAAGTGAGACTACTTGAGCTTCTAATTCTTCCCTTTCTTGGTTGCTTTCACCAACTTCTTTTGAAGTAGCTCTTGATGCATTTTTGCTTTTCAACTTCAATTTTGAGACCTTGAACTTGTTATTCAAGAGTATTGGAACACATTTTCTCAGTCTTGAGCTCTTTTATAAGCCTGATTTCCTCCTTAGAAAATTCTTCTATGGTCAACCCTTCTTCTTCATTGTTTGATATCTCTTGTTTATTGTGCTTGGCCATAAACAATACTCTCTCATTTGCTTCTTCTTCACTATCACTATTTTCATCGGATGATGAGTTATCTTCTTTAGAGAGAAATTTCCTTTTGGATCCTTTCATTTTTTCTTGCTTGTTGAATTTCTTAAAGCCTTTCTTTCCTTTTGAGTTTCCATCACTTTTGTTCGGACATTTTGTTGCGAAATGCCCAACCTCACCACAGCTGAAACATATCAATGGACGTTTACCTTTGAATTTTCCCTTACCAATTTTTAGTTTTCTCGTAAAGAGGCATATTCTCCATCTGAAAGACCTTCTTCATCATCTCACTTTTCTTCACACTTGCAGGTGCATGTCTTTTCAATTGAAGGTTCTTTGTCTTTATTGGTTTTCTTAGATGCAACGAACGGTTTTCTAGATCACAATGCACCCTCTTCTTCATCAAGTCTCATTTCATATGCTATGAGAACTCTATGTAATTCCTCTTTGCTGAGTTTGTCCAGATTTACACTGTATTCTAAGACCGATACCTTTGGTTTGAATATCCCTGGTAACGTTCTAAGAATCTTCCGTATAATAGTCTTCTCGTCAATTGGCTCTCCCAATCCTTTCAGAGTATCGGTTATTTCATCAACGTATTGGAAGTATGCAGCAATGTTGCAATCTTCTTTCATACTGAGTTCCCAAATTTTGCTCTATAGATTTGAAGCTTTGCTTCTTTAACATTTGAGTCACCTGCATATATATTCTCAAGCTTGTCCCATACATTTTTGGCAGTTTTACAACCCAACACCTTATGATAAGTAGATTCAATAAGTCCACTGATAATAATATTATTTTCTTTTGCATAATTTACCAAATTCTTCTTACCTTTTTCATCCGTAGTTGATGTAAATCCATTTTGAACAGTGTCCCATACTTCGTCACCTTGCGCCAAGAGATATACCTCCATTCTTCCTTTCCAAAGTGCATAATTATTTTCATTGAATAGAGGTGCACCATTCTTGGTATGCTCGATGACCTCCTTCTAGCTATTAAACTACTATTGAAGGAACCAAGCTCTGAAACCAATTGTTGGAAATACTGAGAGGGGGTGAATGAAATTATTCCTTTCAATTAGAGCATTAGTTAATCTTCAATTATTATCAGTGTTTGTACAATGATAGCAGCAAACAAGAGGAACACAAATGCACACAGTTTTTAAGGTGGAAACCCACTCTGGGACAAAAACCACCTAATGCTTTTCTAATAATTCTTTAATATTCAACTCCAATTGAAAATAAAGCTCCAACTTCCTAGAATCTAGAAAAGAATTATTCTCGAGCTCCCACTGGATGGATGCTCCAATGCCCGAGATTCTTCAGTAGTCAACTGAATGGACGCCCCAACACCCAATGAGCTACAACTCACCCTAGCACCACCCTACCACCCTATAGAAGAATAAAAGAAGAATGGGCTCTCGTACCGGGGAAAATGGTCCACTTTACAATGATATAGAATGATGTAGAAGAAGAAGATATACTAGACCATAACCCCAACTTTGACACAACCACCTAATGATGATCCTAGACCTCCCAACACTGCCTCTTCAACCCTTGGCAGATAAACACTAGTACAATTTGTACAATAATGTATTTACAATGACTAAGTACAATGATACCTTTACAATGATTGTATGCAGTGATGCCCACTTGAAGACTTCATATGATGAACTTCTTGTTGCTGTTATGCACCTTGTTTTTTTCTCTTTTCATGCTACCCTCTGCTATACCTTGCTTTAATTTTCTGCCGTAGAAAGTCTCGTCCTTTGCAATCCTTGACAACACATGATTTAGCTTTTTCTTGCCTTCTAGGAGCTCGATATTGAATCTGGTGTATCTCTGTTATTTCAGATCCTCAATATCTAATTTTTGGTCCTGTAGTATTCCTCTGAGTCATCTTTCCAATGCCACAAGTCTGACCCAATTTGGATTCTTCAAGAGAGAGTAATACACAATTTCTCACAATGCCCTAATTATGGACTGTTTCAGCAGAGCGCACTTGTACGGAATGCCACGTATCACTGTTTCTTCATTTGGCTCTAAAATTGATAGAAAAAAAACTAAAGTCTATGCACTATCTACCACTTTTTACAGAATTCCAATCCGATACTCAAAGAGAGAGTTATGACGATTTTACCAAGGTCACTTCTTTGAGATGAATTTCAGGAGCCTGCAAAAACCCTCACTTCCACAGATCATATCTCCAAAAATATTGCGCACCTTGATCTGAAATTTTTACTGCAGCTTCCTCCAGATTTCTGCTTTGTCTCATAAACATTTCAGCTTCTGAACCTTCGTAGAAAAAATGTTAGAGCGAAAATTCCACGATGACCTGTTTCAGATGGCCGAATCCCTTGCATAAGGAGGAAATGAGGATCACAATTTATATAAATGTTTAAGTTGAGAGGGGCTTCAACAAGTGAATGTGGGAGGGATTTTAGGAGCTTAAAAAATATTAATTATGACTTTTCAATGACCCATGCCCCAACCCCATGTGGTTTTAGCCCACTAACTGGGGGTACAAACTTCAAACATGAATACCTCTCAAACCGTGGAGAATTACATGGCATGCCATATATCAACGGAAACATATCGACAAGTATAAATCATAAAAATAATTATTTACCAAGAATATATTAATTTGTTAGGTCAAAATTTCCATGCAATATTGGGTTAGCCATTGGTGCTGCTTGGGTTGACATCAATGACAACCGCTGATCAACAACAATCAGGTGATAACACTTCCAATTTATCAGCATAAAACCACTTTCAAAGCACCTTGGAGAAACTACATGTTTGATCAAATGCCTTCGGGGTTAAGGAGTGCAGAAGCTACTTTCCAAAGGGTCATGGCTCCTGTTTTGATTTATTTCACTATGACATACATTGATGACTTCTTGTTTGTTTTAAAACTAATGAGGAGTACCTTTTTCACCTAAGAAGGATCTTTAACAGAGGCCAAGTTTGGAAACAAGACTCAAGGAGAAAATGCAAAGGAGAGCATGGCCTATTTGAAATTTTTTCGAAAAATCCTTACACCATGCACTAAAATGGAGGTAATAGTGTTTTATGTTTACAAAATATGAATGGAGAAGAGTTATTTGGAGATCATGTCAATGGAAGGATGCTTAAGCACTATTCCTGTCAAGAGTCCTAGTTTCAAACTTTCATTCATTCTACATAACATTTCATGATGAGAGGTCATAAAAACAAAAAACACAAAAACAAAGAAAAAGGAAAAAGAGGGCAGATTTGAAAAGAGGTACAGCCCCATACCCAAAAAAGAGTACTACTGAAAGTGTGCAATCATAAATGCCACTACTTGTTCAAAAAAGTCTTACTCAGTCATCTAGCCTAATTATGGTTGAACATGTTTTAAATTTCTGCCGATAGGTTAGTGAAAGAAGGCTTGTCAAATCATTTAAACTTGAATTGTTAGTAGGAATATATTAGGAAGAAAAGATGTTGGTTCTCAATGCACAAATCTAAACCAAAGAGAAAGATAGGGATGACTAACAAATGATGAAACACAACCCTCATGATTTCTAGTTTTCTTTGTACAAAAATAATGTATGTGTGCAGCTTGTCCTAATGCCTCAGCCCATGGTAAATCAGATAGCTTACTCCTAGTTCAAATCATGTTTTCAATTTCATGTCAGTAGATTAGATAATGAAGCCTATCAAACAACGTAATCTTGACAAATGAATAGTCTAGGTAGAGAATAAACGGGTTCACTAGCATAATCTGAACTCTTGGAAGTAATAAGGGTACAAGTAGATAGATTTTTTTTTCTTTCAAAAGAAGAAAATTTCAAGGATTTTCCAATCCAAATGCACCCACAAGAAGAAAAAATGATAGGCAAAGGTATGATGGGTAGGTAGAAAGAGTTTGAAGCAAACATATCTTTCAGATTTTAAGATCATATCTTCAAAAGAAACATCAGCAAATGAAAGAAGAAAAATATGCCCAATGGATGAGGCACTGGTCTTCATAAACTCAAAGATTTGATATATGAAGTTCTGGACACCTCTTGAAAAGGAGCTGGCCTGCCCAAGTGGAGCCACTATTAGTCATCAGTATTTTTTCTATTTTGTAGATAACTAAATACTTGTCCTAGATTTCTAAAAACAAGATTCATGAATATTGTGAGTTTTAGAAATCTCACTGCTTTCATTATCCTTAAGATAAATTTTTCACTATCTCACTACTATACCATTCCCTGGTTAGCCTATCACCCTTAGAAGACCCCTCATAGTCTTATGCCACTCATCTTTGTCCCAGTTTCACACCCATAACATCAGTATTCTGTTTTGCCTATGCTTAACCCCTCCACTTTCCATTTAAGTTTTCCAAACAACCTACCCTTTCTCATGTTCATCAAATACCTCAAGCATTAGGCTCTTTAGATAAATCAAGTACATTGGATTTTGGATCCTCAATACATCTATATGTCAAAAAACTCTATTTTTCATACTTGAAAACCATAAGCCAATGGTTTCAGTCAAAGACCAAGTGCAAGATCCTTCCACTAGGTCACTAGGGTTTCATAGGTTGTAGGAGTATCTTTGGTATTATAAATCACTGTTTTTCATGTGCTAGAAGCTGAATTAAATATGAAAGAAGGTCATGCACCAGTTTTTCCAAGTCAGATCAAGGAAACTTCAAGGAGGACTGCTTTGCCAAGGACAAAATTCTGCAAAAGGACAGTTATCCATTTATACATTTCTGCAGGAGTGTCAATGTGGCTATCAGCATAAAATTAGGTAAGGTAAGAGGCCTGATCTTCATTAAAGGATATACACAAGAAAATGGAGGAGGAAGCAGCCCATGTTCAAGGAAAATCAAGGTTTCTAGACACTGATTGGGCCAACAATGTGCCAAGCATAGATCAATGCATCAAATCACAAGGAAAGAGGCACACGAGCACAATCAAGCATAAATTGAAGATTTTAGAAGTTATAAATGAAGAAGGAAAAAAGGTGAGGTGAACTAAACAAAAATGTGTGAGATTGAAAGGGCTATAGAGAACTTAGAAGACAACACTAATGATTTTTCTCTAACAACCCATAAGCCCAAGCTTTTGGAAATATAGTCAAGGGAGATGAAGTAAAAATGATAGGCCTCCATCATTGCCAACAGAAGAAGATTTAAAGGGACTGTTGTTTGTTTCATTCTAGGGTTTGTCAAGGTAAGCATTCCATTGCCTCAAAGGGAAAGCATTAAATAGTATTAGTGTAAAGAAGGTCAAGCCTTCATTTTAAGTCATTTTCCCTCAAATGATCAAAGAAATAAGGCATAGGAGTAAGCTCCCAGATGGAAGACCAAGTTGAGCATGAGTTTACTGTTATGTGAATAAATATGTCAAACACGAAGAAACATCAAAAAGAGGGAAAAATAAGTATGTCATGGCACCTGCAACAAATCAGAAGTGGCCAAAGATGAATTTAGCATGCCTAAGGATCAAATGAGAAGAATGAAGATAGATTTCTCAGTCACCTCTCAAAACAAAGGCATTTTGATCTCCAAGATAAAAAGAAAGGATTTGACAGTGTTAGGGTAAGGACAGGTCCCTCAAAAATGTTTTAAAGAGCTTACCCTTACTAAATGAGCTGAAAGGATATGTTAGATTTCAAATAACAGAGAAGGAAATTTTAGGGTTTTGATATGACAGAATGTGTAAGAGAAAAATGATAAAGACATAAATGGGTCAAAGGAGGTCAAATTCCATCACGTCAGCTATCTGAAAAACAACAGAGGGAATGGTTAGAAAGGAGAAAAGACCACTTGAATGCTTTTAGCCACCTGCTGAAAAAAGCTAAAAATGATAAATCATTAAAAGTGAAACAGAGGACTGAGACCTTAGCAAAGTGGGTTTTTAAGTTTAATTTATTTTCACTAAAGGTATATAAAGATCATTTTTACTCTCCTCCCATCTCACTTTGCAGTTCAAACGAGCAAAAAACACTCAAGGGAGAAAATTTCTGAATTTTTGTCATTTTATGGGCATAGGTTACTGGTGCTGCACTTTGGAGGAGGCGTTGCGCCTAGGGCACCTGGTGCTGCGCATAGAGGGAATACTACATTGTAAATTTACATTGCGTTGTGCCTAGAGCAGAGCGTGCTGCACCTAGAGGTGGGTGCTATGCGTTCACCCAGTTCCACCCGATAGGAAGAGACAGTCAAGCCTGCACGCGGGCAACGTTGCGCTTAAAGAGACTGACTCTCCCATTTCTGCTCGGCACTGCACCCAGGATATCGGAAAGCCTACACGTCTCATGAAGCGTTGTGCCCAGGAGCCCGACAGGCCTACACATAGGTAGCACTCGCCCAAGAGGACCCGACTCGCCCATGTTTCTTCCTCGCACTGCGCCTAGGGAAAAAAGGCCTCTTTTGCTTGCAAAATTGCCAAATTGATAAAAAATACCCCTCCAGCCTACTTCCAAAAACCTGCAAAAGAGTCAAAAAATTGGTAAGTGGACATTTTTCCCCTCCTCCAAGTGGTTTTTTTGTTTTAATGCTTAAATAAAGTGGTCACAAACCTAAATAATAGAGCCCAATTTCCTCTTGGAGAAGCCCTATTTTGACCTCCAAACAAAATTTATCAGTTAAGGGAAGTATGAATTAGGGTAGCTACAATCAGTTCAAGTTGAGCCCTCCTTCGAGCTCAAAACAAATCAGTCATAAACCCACCTTCATCTCACTTTTTTACAAGATTTGCCATCACCATCATTTCATCTCACTCCTCCTACCTCAGTTTCACAAGCAGGCTTGAGTTTGTCTAAAGGCAGCCCTAGTCACCATGTCAGGAGAACAAGGAAATATGAACAGTGAAGGAGGTCAAATTCCTATGAGGCCAAAGCACAAGGGTGGGAAGGTTAGCATATTTTAGCTCCAAGACACAATAGAGATTACTTCCTCCCCCATGATTTTCACATGCTTTCAAAATTTGGGGTGTTTTCAGTTCGGTGAAAGGGTCAAACAAGTGCAAATTCACCCTGAAATCACTAGCTTGTTTTTTCTCAACCTACACAACAAACAGTCAAACCTTGCAGGGATAGACTTTGAGCTATCATCAGATACCATTGCTCAAGCTTCTGGACTTCCTGATGTTGGTTAGAAATGTTTCAAAAGAGAAAAGTTGGACATGAGTTTCTATGAGCCTTTCCTCAAGCCTAGGTATAAAGAGGGCTGCAAATCTATTTTCCCTTTCTCACACTTACTAGAGAGGTATGAACCCCTAATCAAGGTCATCATGAAATACTTTACCTGTGAGGGGAGATACTCCAGGCTCTACTCCTACCATGTCAGACTACTCATGCATTTCACTAGGGTTAAGATGCTTCATTTTCCCTATTACTTGTATAGGAGTATAGATAAGATGTCTTCTGTTATCCGAAGGAGGAGCTATACCCAGAAAATGCATATTTTTTTCCACCACTCCTTGATCAAGATGGTGGTACTACATCAGTTGGAGAAAAAGGGCATACCTTGGGATGTGTTTATAGCTCATGAGATAATCACAAGCCCACAGCCTCATCATCAGCCTAGTTTACCCTCATCAGCTCATCCACCTCCCTCCACTCCTCCATCACCCCCCACTGACCATGACTCATTATCTACACATGCATCCTCCCCTCAAGAAAACCTCCCCTCCTCACCTTCTCCTAGAGCATTAGATCAAGAAGAGGACAGTGACAAAGAGGTCAGCAATGAAAAAGAGGTAGATGATGAGGAAGAGGAAGAAAATGATGATGAAGAGGTAGAGGAAGACAATGAGGAAGAGGAAGAAAATGATGAAGATAAAGAGGCAGATTATGAAGAGGAAGAAGAGGGTAGTGATGAAAATAATAGTGACAAAGAGGCCAAAAATGAGGAAGAGGATGACAATGCAGAAGATATGGAAGAGGATGAAAAAGATAAAGATGATGACAGTGAGGAAAATACAGAAGCTAAAGGAAACATAGATGAAGATGAAAATAGCGAGGACAATGCAGAAACTAACAGCAACAATGACACCCATGAAGCAAGCCTCAAAGATGAATAGGATCAAGTATGAGAAAATTCAAGTATGAGAAAACAACTATGATAGTCATGACAACAAATATGACAACATGATGATGCTGAAAAGGTGGAAGAGGTCGATGATGAAAATGAAGATCACAACAAGGATAGGCCAAGAGGCTTCAATGATGATGAAGATACAAATGATGAAGAGGCATAATGATGAATAAGCAGAGGTAGGTGATGAAGAAGAGGCAGAAAATGATGAAAAGGTAGAAATAGAAAGTTAAGAAAAGGCAGAGACAGATAATGAAGAAAAAGGCCGTGAGCAAGCCAATGATGAAGAAAAAAGTGACAAAGAGGTCAAAAGTGAAAAAGAGGCAGATAATAAAGAAGAAAGTGAACAAGACAGCAAAGAAGAGGACAGTCATGACAGTCATGATAGTCATGAAAATAGTGAAGAAAATGACAAATGCCATGACAAAATGGGCCAGAGTTGGTCCAAGTACCTCTACCACCCCCATCCACACATCCACTTTTCAAACCACTCCACTTCATCCCCCACCCCCTCTCACAAACCATCCCCTTTTAAATCATCCTTGGATCCCATTCACTCCCATTATGGCAACATGGTATGCCCCCTTGGCACTGCCACAACCTTTGTTACCTTTGCCACATGATTACCAATCCAAAATTCCCCACTTTACCGGAGCTGAATCCATCACTATCCAACAGCATGTAGATAGGATAAATGATGCCTTTGATTAAATGGAAATAGAAGAGGAAACCATTAAAATGATGATTTTTTCACAAAGCTTAGGAGGAGAAGCCAAAAAATGCTTCGAAATATTGACTCCTAACACCAGACATGATCTCCCTTTTCTTTACTAGACATTTATAAACAAGTGGGAAATAAATAAAAAAACCCTCTCCAAATCCTCTCAGAATACAATAGCCTTAAAGGAAATATCGAGGAAAGTGTCCAAGACTATTGTACCAGGTTCAATAGTGTTTAAAATTCCCTCCTACCAGACATGAAACCCCCACAAGGGTTATTTTTAGCAAAATTTCTGGAAGTTTTAGATCTAGACATGGCCTATCAACTAAGAGAAAGAGAGCCCCTAACTTTAAAAGACATGAAAAAGGGAGCTATAAGGGTATTATCTAACCTGATTGAAAATAGGGCTAGGATGAGATTAGAAAGAAGAGTCACTTACAAAGATGAAACAATGGCCTCAACCTCCTCATCTGATGCCAAGATTGATAATTTAGTGAGGGTAATGGAAAGAATAAACTTAAGTGAAAGAACGCCTCCTAGGGAAAACCAAAAAAATCCCCAAAACAAAAACAGGAATCCAAACATCAGAAGAGACCCTCCACTAAACAGACCAAGAGACAATGACCAAAAAATCAGGCCCACTTTTCAAGACAATTATGTGGATGAAGAGTGAAGAGAATCTGAAGAACCTGTAGAAAACCATGTAAACTTGATAGGTTCTGACAATGAGGGAGATGTTTTTCTCACTGAAGAAGAACAGAGTTTCTTTTCCTTAGATCAAACTGAAACAAACTATGAAGATTCTGAAGACTATCAATTAGGATTTGAAAATTACATAATGGAAGTCCATAGGCAATAAGACCTTAGGAGAAAAAAGAACCAAGAAAAATCCAAAAAGAACAAAGAAGACATTGTTTTTATGAAGAAACGAGAACACACTCCCAAAAGGACAGCAAACAGTACCAACACCATGGCTAAGAAAACTGATCCAAACAGAGACAAAACTAGCCAACCAAGTGGTGACACGAGCTGCCCTAGTGCCTCTACTAGTGGCCCTGAGAAAAATCTTTTGTCCAAAGTCCCAAATTAGAATCAGCAAACTAAAATTGTAGAAAAGATTATGGCTGATAAGACTGATGTAAATATGCCTAAAACACAAGTACCTTTTAGTATTGAGGGAAAGATTGCTAAAATTAAGATAACCATACCTCTCACTGAACTAGTGACGCAAGATATGTACAAATATCAAAATCTGAAGGTTTTGAACATGGGAAATGATACCGATACTCTAAACTTAACAGATGACAAACCAGATCTGTTGTTTGGACCTGAAGTAGAGGGAAAATACCAAGAAGGATTCATTCCCCCTTTTTATGTTAACCTGAATATACATGACAAAATTTTACATAATGCCATGCTAGACTCTGGTGCCTCCCACAACCTCATGCCAAAGGTAGTGATGGAGAGATTGGGCTTAGAAATAACCAAATCTTACAAAGACTTGCATTCTTTCGATTCAAGTAGAGTCAAGTGTTTGGGCCTAATCAAGAATTTATGTGTCAATCTGGCACAAATTCCTGCTAAGGGCCTAGTCATGGATATAGTAGTGGCTGACATTCCCCCTAATTATGGCATGATGTTATCCATATCATGGGGAGCCAAGCTTCAGGGGAACATCCAACTTGACATGTCTTATGATACCATCCCTATTTTTAACCAAACAAGTAGATTATACTGGGAATCACACATCAATTTTATGGTTAGCAGCCAAGAGAGGCCAAACAACACACCCTTTTATTCCATCCATTCGGATCTTGACTCATTCATTTTATATAATGAAGAAGACATTGATGAAAATTTAAATGAAGTTGAGACAGATCTGAACATACCTCAAAAATTCAAATCAGGCACTTCATGAAGAACTCAACATCTTAAAATCTAGTAGCCTAGTACAACAACAACATGATGGTAAAGTTGAACTTGATTTTCTGCAAACTGAAAATGAAATTGCAAAACTAAAAACCAGTTTAGAATCTAAACAAGGTTGCTCTACTAAGACTGATATAGAAGAGTACAACATAGGAAGCCTAGAAAGATCCAAAATGATTAAGTTATCCAAGACTTTACCACTTCACACAAAACAGAAATACATAATACTGTGCAAAATGTTTTAGGATTTTTTTGTATATAGTGATGAAAGCTTAAAGCCTTATGACACAAAAATTATTTAAAGAATGTTTCCTTTCAAGAAAGACCATGAACATTTTGAGAAAATTGTGTCACTAACAAGGAAAATAAAGGGGTATAGGCTATGTATAGACTTTAGGTATCTACACAAAAACTCCTTGAAGTACAAATACCCTTTTCCCAAGATAAATCATACTCTACAAAGGGTAGGAGTTTCTAACAAGATGTCATTGCTTGGTAGTGTTTCAGGTTACAATCAGGTGATAACACTTCCAATTAATCAGCATAAAACCACTTTCAAAGCACCTTGGATCACCTACATGTTTGATCAAATTCCTTCTGGGTTAAGGAGTGCGGAAGCTACTTTCCAAACGGCCATGGCTCCTGTTTTGATTTATTTCACTATGACATACATTTATGACTTCATTGTTTGTTTTAATTTTAATGAGGAGTACCTTTTTCACCTAAGAAGGATCTTTAACAGAGGCCAAGTTTGGAAACAAGACTCAAGGATAAAATGCAAAGGAGAGCATGGCCTGTTTGAAATTTTTTGGAAAAATCCTTACACTATGCACTCAAATGGGGGTAATAGTGTTTTATGTTTACAAAAGATGAATGGAGAAGAGTTATTTGGAGATCATGTAAATGGCAGGATGCTCAAGCACTATTCCTTTCAAGAGTCCTAGTTTCAAACTTTCATTCATTGTACATAACATTTCATGATGAGAGGTCATTAAAATAGAAAACACAAAAACAAAGAAAAAGGAAAAAGAGGGTAGATTTGAAAAGAGGTAGAGACCCATACCCAAAAAAGAGTACTACTGAAAGTGTGCAATCTGAAATGCCACTACTTGTTCAAAAAAGTCTTGTTCAGGCATCTAGCCTAATTATGGTTGAACATGTTTTAAATTTCTGCTGATAGGTTAGTGAAATAAGGCTTGTCAAATCATTTAAACTTAACTTGTCAGTAGGAACAGATTAGGAAGAAAATATGTTGGTTCTCAATGCTCAAATCTAAACCAAAGAGAAACATAGGGATGACTAACAAATGATGAAACACAGCCCTCATGATTTTTAGTTTTGTTTGTACAAAAATAATGTCTGTGTGTAGCTTGTCCTAATGCCTCAGCCCATGGTAAATCAGATAACTTAATACTAGTTCAAATCGTGTTTTCAATTTCATGTCAGTAGATTAGAGAATGAAGCCTGACAAATAGCATAATCTTGATAGATGAATAGTCTAGGTAGATAATAAACGAGTTCACTAGCATAATCTAAACTCTTGGAAGTAAAGGGTACAACTAGATAGATTTGTTTTGCTTTCAAAAGAAGAAAATTTCGAGGGTTTTCCAATCCAAATGCACCCACAAGAAGAAAAAATGATTTGCAAAGGTATGATGGGTAGGTAGAAAGAGTTTGAAGCAAACATGTCTTTCAGAGTTTAAGATCATAGCTTCAAAAGAAACATCAGCAAATGAAAGAAGAAAAATATGCCCAATGGATGAGGCACTGGTCTTCATAAACTCAAAGATTTGATATCTGATGTTCTAGACACCTCCTGAAAAGGAGCTGCCCTCCCCAAGTGGAGCCACTATTAGTCATCAGTATTTTTTCTATTTTGTAGATAACTAAATACTTGTCCTAGATTTCTAAAAACAAGATTCATGAATATTGTGAGTTTTAGAAATCTCACTGCTTTCATTATCCTTAAGATAAATTTTTCACTATCTCACTACTCTACCATTCCTTGATTAGCCTATCACCCCTAGAAGACCCCTCATAGTCGTATGCCACTCAGATTTTTCCCAGTTTCACACCCATAACCTCAGTATTTTGTTTTTCCTATGCTTAACCCCTCCACTTTCCATTTAAGTTTTCCAAACAACCTACCCTTTCTCATATTCATAAAATACCTCCAGCATTGATGGTCTTAAAGCTACCTCTGTAGGCTCTTTAGATAAATCAAGTACATTGGATTTTGGATCTTCAATACATCTATATTTCAAAAAACTCTGTTTTTCATACTTGAAAACCATAAGCCAGTGCTTTTTGTCAAAGACCAAGTCCAAGAGCCTTCCACTAGGTCACTAGGGTTTCATAGGTTGTAGGGGTGTCTTTGGTATTCTAAATCAATGTTTTTCATGTGCTAGAAGATGAACTAAATGTGAAAGAAGGTCATGCACCTGTTTTTCCAAGTCAAATCAAGGAAACTTCAAGGAGGAATGCTTTTCCAAGGACAAAATTCTACAAAAGGACAGCTATCCATTTTGACATTTCTGCAGGAGTGTCAATGTGGCTATCAGCAGAAAATTAGGTAAGGTAAGAGGCCTGCTCCTCATTAAAGGATATACACAAGCAAATGGAGGAGGAATCAGCCCATGTTCAAGGAAAATTAGGGTTTCTAGACACTAATTGGGCCAGCAATGTGCCAAGAAAATATCAATGCATCAAATCACAAGGAAAGAGGCACACCAGCACAATCAAGCGTAAATTTAAGATTTTAGAAGTTATAAACGAAGAAGGGAAAAAGGTGAGGTGAACTGAACAGAAATGAGTGAGCTTGAAAGGGATATAGAGAACTTAGAAGACAACACTAATGATTTTTCTCTAATAACCCATAAGCCCAAGGTTTTGGAAATATAGTCAAGGGAGATGAAGTAATAATGATAGGCCTCCATCATTGCCAACAGAAGAAGATTTCAAGGGACTGTTGTGTGTGTCATTATAAGGTTTTTCAAAGTAATTATTCCATTGAATCAAAGGGAAAGCATGAAAGAGTATCAGTGTAAAGAAGGTCAAGCCTTCATTTTCAGTCATTTTCACTCAAATGATAAAAAAAATAAGGCATAGGATTAAGCTCCCAGATGGAAGACCAGGTTGAGCATGAGTTTACTGTTATGTGATTAAATATGTCAAACACCAAGAAACATCAAAAAGAGGGAAAAATCAGTATGTCATGGCTCCTGCAACAAATTAGAAGTGGCCAAAGATGAATTTAGCATGCCTAAGGATCAAATGAGGAGAATGAAGACAGGTTTCTCAGTCACCTCTCAAAAAAAAGGAATTTTGATCTCCAAGGTAAACATAAAGGCTTTGACAGTGTTAGGGTAAGGACAGGTCCCTCAAAAATGTTTTAAAGAGCTTACCCTTAGTAAATGAGCTGAAAGGATATGTTAGATTTCAAATAACAGAGAATGCAATTTTAGGGTTTTGATATGACAGAATATGTAAGAGCAGAGTGATAAATACACAAATGGGTCAAAGGAGGTCAAATTCCATCATGTCAACTATCTAAAAAAAAATAGAGGGAATGGTTAGAAAGGAGAAAAGACCAATTGAATTCTTTTAGCCACCTGCTGAAAAAAGCTAGAAATGATAAATCAATAAAAGTGAAACAGAGGACTAAGACCTTAGAAAAGTGGGTTTTTAAGTTTAATTTATTTTCCCTAAAGGTATATAAATACCATTTTTACTCTCCTCCCATCTCACTTTTCAATTCAAAAGAGAAAAAAACACTCAAGGGAGAAAATTTTTGAGTTTTTGTCATTTTCTGGGGAAATGTTACCGGCGTTGTGCTTTGGAAAAGGCGTTGTGCCTAGGGCACCTGGTGCTGCGCATAGATGGAAGACTACAGTGTAAATTTACATTGTGTTGCGTGTTAGCGCTCGAAACTACCTTAGGTTGAAATAAGGTAAATCTCAAGGCAACATCAAACCAATCTCAGCCTCGTAGCTAGCCCTACGAGGACAGGAGAGGGCTCTCTCCAGTCAATCTCGATAGAATGAGCAATAGGGTGCGAGATGACTCAAAATGGGAACTAATTTTAGGCTAGTAAATAGATAGGAAAGTATTTTGATGAATGATTAGGTTTTCTGGGTTGTATGGGACTAAGGACAACATTGAGCAGAGAGATTTAATCAAAGGTACAGAGTATTTCATAAGGCGAGATAGGTATGAGGTTTTAGCAATCAAGTTTGAAATAATATGGGATGAAAAGACTATTTAAGAAACTGAAAAGGGCATTAACCAATGAATCCTTTTCAGATAGAAGAAGCCACACAAAGTCTGAACACTTCCTCAAGGTAGAGCAATAACTGAATTCTACCTTTCTTACTCTCAAGCATTCAAACTGAAAACGATTTATGAATGGTCTATAAAACATAACGAGATTACATATGAAACAAAAGAAGAACATATGCTCAACTTCACACCACAAGAATCTTATAACTCAGAGCTGTACCATTCAATTATTTCTATGTCAAAAACTGTACAGTAAAACACTTATTTTTGCTCCATTAGCCTTCGCACTTCCTTTTACAAATGATTTACAATATAAATAAAATTAGAGATAAAAAAAATCGATGAAAATAGGGAGCAAGCTTTGCGTTAAAATCATGAAAATAGGAAAAGTCCTGCCTAAAAAGGAGCAGCTGCTACATTTTGTTTGTTGATAACAAATGAATAGGAAAAACCTCGTAGCTAGACTTTCCGAATTGCAAATCAAGACAAAAAATAGGTAATCGAATCCTATTTCTTGGAATGCCACTTTGCACATTCCTACACAACTGCCCTCAGATTTCTGGAGATGTGCTTGCCACTTTACCGAAACTGGGAAAAGGTCTCCAATATTTTAATGCTAAAATCTGGGTGAAATCCGCCACATATGTTTTTTAAATCTGGAGATGAATCGAATGCCCAAGTTTTGCAATGACTGCCACCTGGGACATCTTTCAAGCCTTGTTGGAGGTCAAATTATTAAATTCAACGAACTTTACCAAACAAGGCACTGTAATTACTAAATTACGTTAATTCTGACAAATAACTCCTTGTATATTTGGCAAATATTGTGAAATCAAACATGGAAACCATTTGCTTATTTACAGTCTCTTAATTAATCATCTTTAAAGCCCATTCATTGGTTGTTTTAGGCTCCTTTCTTTACTATTGAATGCTCCATCATCATGTACAGAAAGTGCAATGGAAACAAACTTTAAAAAAAAAAATAGCCTATCCATTTTCAGACTAACTGACTTACTTCTTTTACGAGCAAACATTTTCCTTTGCTTTAGACACCTCTGCTACAATCTGAAGTATAGCAGCTTTTAACTTCAAATATTCATCCAAAGTATCATAAATTTGATGAGAGATTCTTGCATAAGATTTGAAACTCGATTCTATATTTGAATGGAAGTCTATCTTTCGATGCTCTGTAATAAATTGAAACCTCTACAGAAAACTCCTTTCTTAGACGATACCTTAACTCTAAGGCGTCTTGGTCTGCTGAAACCTCCAAAATATTTGGTAAAGTAACCATTGCCATAGACGAGCATAATTCTGGAGATGTTCCCAAATCAGTGCCCTAGGCCTCAGCTAGCATTTCCCTCATAGCAACCACCTTCTTGTGGTTCTTCTGTCTGATAGCATCTATACCACCCTTGAATTGTTTTAGTGAAGTCTAAAGCAGAAGGCACACAAAGCTGCGCACTATATTCTCTAGTACCAACCCAACCAGACTCTGTTGGTAATCCATTTCCAAATTCATGAGAAACAATTGGGTGATGCATAATAGGATGAAATTTGCGTCGGCAATGAAGAAATGCAATAGAGGTAGGACAGAAAAACCATTTGTGGAGGTTTCTAGTGTAGAAATCAACGTCAATATCTTTCATATCAATATCTTCATTCCCAATAGCATGAACGCCATCTACAAACTTCATCTCTGCATATCCCAGTAAGCTCTTTTATAGGGACAAGAACAGAAGGCATGGAACTTACATGGTCTATGACGGCCAATCTGATTTTACCGCCATCTCGCGTGCCACGGTCCACTGCTGCCCTGAACTTCTCTATGATTTCTTCATTGGATCGCACCGGGAATTGCAATTCAACCTCAATGATCCACGCTCCAGCCCGGCCTGCATAAGCCTGGATTTAAACACATTTTTATCAATTGGACTAAGAAACGAAAACCTTCCAACTTAGTATGGTACATTTAGCTTTCTGAAGGAATAGCATGAATTTTTGGGTTTAGAAGCGCCGCGCACACTCCCAGTGCGCCGCGCCTGGTGAGTAAGGCTGCGCCGTTGTAAAAAATTACAATCGTGGAACAGGTCCAAGGGGCCGCGCACCTTCAGTGCGCCGCGTTTGCCCTCAATGCGCGTACTAGTCCATCCTTTTATAAAACCAGCTTTTTCAATTCAATTTGAAACTTAACTTTTCTTTGAGATTTTCCTTAATAAATCTTGATACAAATGGGTTAATAAACTTGGAGAAATCTCATATAGAGATTATTTTGATCTTTGTTTTTAATAACCCATTTTCTCGTGTTTTGATATTATAATTTTTCTCATTTTCTAATTCAATTGCCTCTTTGGTTTCCTTTGCCGATTTCGAGCTTGAATTTGGGCTTTTCTCTTTGTCTACTGGTAGTGATGGTGGCGCTCATGGAAACGAAACAGTGGCTGCCATTGTAGAATTTGAAACATTTTGACGAATCACATATTCTAAAAAAAAAAAAAAATTTAATGATTTCTTCTTCAAAACAGGGTTTTGAAGAAGAATCAATATCACATTATTGATGATGACATTTCCCGAAATAAAAACTTACCGAACCTTCCTCTAGCTCGCAGCATTATTCGACATGTTTGGAGAGACCAAGTATTTAAAAATATTTTGAAAAAGGCAGCATTCATCAAGATTTGCAATCATGATGATAACCACCGCACATCGATAAAATGTACCATTATGTATAGTGGGCCTTCCAATGTAACCACAATCGCGTATGCATTCTTGACTCGATTCTCCCAATCGATTTCGGTCAACAACAAATACTGGTAACTGGGCATCAAAAAACATAATTTACCATGATCTCCTTCATCACTGAATACAACAATAATCACTTTCACTGCTGATTACAACAAATATGCCATTGGATCCTGAAAAACATGAAGATTTACCTCCTGCTGAAAGAACAAGGTGTCTTTTGCTTCTAATTTTGATCTTCCTTCATCATGTACTTCAGTAAAAATATGTTCCTAGGCTTCAAAAAACTCTGAACAGGTAGATGAGCATATCTCCTCTTGTAAAAACATTTCAACACATGAAACATATGAAGAGGAATCTGAAAGGGAGTCCTGAATGTTCTGATCTCCTACAGTCTGAATGTATTGTAGGTCATCTTCATATGATATAACAGCCATATTCTCATTACATTCATCAATCATAAGAAAAGAAACTTCAGCTCATTCTTGATACTCAAACATGACATTTCTATCATCTACCATAAATTCATCCAATGGAACTATTTCACTTACTTGAATGAAGATCCCATCTTGTTTTTCATGAACTGACTGAATTACCTCCTCATGCAGGCTGTGTTCTAATGAACTGAGAACATTTGGATCCATAACTGTGTCTTCTTCATCCCAGATGATTTCAACAACAAAATTCTCCTTGATGGGATTCAGCACAAGGTATTCTTGGTCATCATGATCTGAATCTGAATCCGAAGTAGCTGACTGGACATTATCACATTCTGAAATTGAAACTTGACTTCCCTGCATGTTGTCTTCTTCATTAGACAGATCTGAAATGATACTTTCTCTTTCATCACTTTCATCCATATAGACATCTTCAACCTGCTGATCTATAAAGTTTCTTACAGGACTGTCATCCTTTTCAGAAAAGGAAGAAGTTCCACCATCACCTTCTTGACCATGTGCACACTGCAGATCTGTGTTAACTTGAGCTGGAACATGACCGTTCAAGAGTTGATCTATCTCATCTTCAGATAGAGGAGATAATACCCTTTGTTTTCTTTGCCTCATACAGTGATTGTCTTCATTGATTTCAATTGAAGGAGTATACAGATTTTCCTCATACTACTGATCCATTTCATGTAATTCCTGTTGACTGTCAAGATGCAAAATTCCTTCATCTTCCACCGTACTAAGATCTTGATCCTGCTACAAATTTTCATGATCGTCTTTATGCTGCTGAAATGGATTCTCATATAGGGCTTCCATGATCTCATCACCCATGAAATTATCATCTTTATAATATTTCTCAAGGCTTTCAATAAAAATAGAGGCATGTTTGCAATAGTCATGAACTAAATTTAATGATGGATAAGACGCTTGATATCTTTCAATGAACAGGGCATGAAAATCCTTTAAACAGTAAATACAGACCGGCAGAAAATTTTCATACCAAGATTGGGCTTCACCTTCCAGAGTGTCCCGGAATATCTTCATCAAGCAATATTCAAGAAAATCCACCTTCAACTTGCGAATATGCATGTGAAATCTAACCAGATGTAAAGCAGCATCCTTCTTACCATCATCTTTAAACGTAGGCAGATTCCTTGACCAATCTACCTTCGGCATCTTATTTGGAAAACCTGGAATGTGATCTTGGCTCATGGGAGCATATCTTCTTGCAACCCGATCCATCTTGAAAATCTCAAAGCTACTGATCTTTCTACAGTGAATTCACCATGAAGCATTGATCTCTAGATTTTTCAGTGAATGAAGTCGCCAGGTGAATGATTCCAGCCTTATGATGTCTGATCGTTGTTCACCATCAACGATTAGATCTGAACCTGATACACTTACCGGGGCAAGACAATCTACAAATCAAGTGTTACTTTCACACGCAAACATCTTCCCCAGTATGGTCGCCACTATGTTAGCGCTCGAATCTACCTTAGGCTAAAGAAGGCAAAACTCGAGGCAACATCAAACCAAGCTCAGCCTCGTAGCTAGCCCTACGAGGACAGGAGAGGGCTCTCTCCAGTCAATCTCGATAAAATGAGCAATCGGGTGCGAGATGACTTAAAATGGGAACTGATTTTAGGCTAGTAAATAGATAGGAAAAGGGGTATTTTGATAAATGATTGGGTTTTCTAGGCTACGTGGGATCAAGAACAGCATGAGAAAAGATCTAATAAAAGGCACAGATTATTCCATAAGGCGAGATAGGTATGAGGTTTTAGCAATCAATTTTGAAATAATATGGGATGATTTTCGAGGACGAAAATCGAAAGGGTAATAACCAAATGAACCTTTCAGATAGAAGAAGCCACACAAAGTTTGAACACTTCTCAAGGCAGAGCAATAATCGAATTCTACATTTCTTACTCTCAAGCATTCAAATCATAAAACAATTTATGAATGGTCTATAAAACATAACGAGATTGGTATATGAAACAAAAGAAGAACATATGCTCAACTTCACACCACAAGAATCTTATAACTCAGAGCTGTACCATTCAATTATTTCTCTGTCAAAAAACTGTACAGTGAAACACTGATTTTTCCTCCACCAGCTTTCAGAATTCCCCCCTTTTACAAATGATTTACAATATATAAATAAACTTAGAGATGGGGAAAACAAATCGATGAAAATAGGGAGCAGTTTCACCTAAAATCATGAAAATAGGAAAAGTCTGCTCTAAAAAGGAGCAGCGTTACATTTTGTTTGTTGATAACAAATGAATAGGCAAAACCTGTAGCTAGACTTTCTGAATTGCAACTGAAGACAAAAAATAGGTAATCGAATCCTATTTCTTGAATGCCACTTTGCACATTCCTATACAACTGCCCTCAAATTTCTGGAAATGTGTTGGCCACTTTACCGAAACTAGGAAAAGGTCTCCAATATTTTAATGCTAAAATCTGGGTGAAATCCGCCACAGATGTTCTTTAAATCTAGAGATGAATCGAATGCCCAAGTTTTGCAATGACTGCCACCTGGGACATCTTTCAAGCCTTGCTGCAGGTCAAATTATTAAATGCAACGAACTTTACCAAACAAGGCACTGTAATTACTAAATTACGTTAATTCTGACAAAGAACTCCTTGTATATTTGGAAAATATTATGAAATCACACATGGAAACCATTTGCTTATTTACAGTCTCTTAATTAATCATCTTTAAAGCCCATTCATTGGTTGTTTTAGGCTCCTTTCTTTACTATTGAATGCTCCATCATCATGTACAGAAAGTGCAATGGAAACAAACTTTTTTTTTTTAAAAATAGCCTATCCATTTTCAGACTAACTAACTCACTGCTTTTACGAGCCAACATTTTCCTTTGCTTTAGACACCTCTGCTACAATCTGAAGTATAGCAGCTTTTAACTTCAAATAGTCATCCAAATTATCGTAAATTTGATGAGAGATTCTTGCATAAGCTTTGAAACTCGGTTCTATATTTGAATGGAAGTCTGTCTTCAATGCTCTGTAATAAATTGGAACCTCTACAGAAAACTCCTTTCTTAGACGATACCTTAACTCTAAGGCGTCTTGGTCTGCTGAAACCTCCAAACTATTTGATAAAGCAACCATTGCCATAGACGAGCATAATTCTGGAGATGTTCCCAAATCAGTGCCCCAGGCCTCAGCTAGCATTTCCCTCATAGCAACCACCTTCTCGTGGTTCTTCTGTCTGATAGCATCTATACCACCCTTGAATTTTTTTAGTGAAGTCTAAAGCAGAAGGCACACAAATCTGCACACTATAGTCTCTAGTACCAACCCAACCAGACTCTGTTGGTAATCCATTTCCAAATTCATGAGAAACAATTGGGTGATGCATAATAGGATGAAATGTGCGTCGGCAATGAAGAAATGCAACAGAGGTAGGACAGAAAAACCATTTGTGGAGGTTGCTGGTGTATAAATCAGCGTCAATATCTTGCATATCAATATCTACATTCCCAATAGCATGAACGCCATCTACAAAAACTTAATCTACTCCTTCATCTCTGCATATCCCAGTAAGCTCTTTTACAGGGACAAGAACAGAAGGCATGGAACTTACATGGTCTATGACGGCCAATATGATTTTACTGCCATCCCGCATGCCATGGTCCACTGCTTCCCTGCACTTCTCTATGATTTCTTCATTGGATCGCATCGGGAATTGCAATTCAACCTCAATGATCCATGCTCCAGCCCGGCCTGCATAAGCCTGGATTTAAACACATTTTTATCAATTGGACTAAGAAACGAAAACCTTCCAATTTAGTATGGTACATTTAGCTTTCTGAAGGAATAGCATGAATTTTTGGGTTTAGAAGTTCTGTGCGTCGCGCGCACTCCCAGTGTGTCGCGCCTGGTGAGTGCGTCGCGCCAGTGTAAAATTACACTGTGGAAATTAGTCCAGTGCGTCGCGCGCCTTCAGTGCGCCGCGTTTGCCCTCAATGCACTGCGTACTCAATCCATCCTTTTATAAAATCCAGTTTTGCTCTTCAATTTGAAACTTAACTTTTCTCTGAGATTTTCCCAATAAATCTTGATACAAATGGGTTAATAAACTTGGAGAAATCTCATATAGAGATGATTTTGATCTTTGTTTCTTAATAACCCATTTTCTCGTGTTTTGATATTGACACTTTTCTCATTTTCTAATACAATTCTGTCTTTGGTTTCCTTGCTGATTTCTGAGCTTGAATGATGGCTTTTCTTTGTCTACTTGCAGGGATGGTGGCGTTGCTAAAAACGAAACAGGGCTGCCATTGTAGAATTTGAAACATTTTGACATGTTACATATTTATTACAAAAACACATTTGATGATTTCTTCTTCAAAACAGGGTTTTGAAGAAGAATCAATCTCGCATTATTGATGATGACATTCCTGAAATAAAAACTTACTGAACCTTCCTCTAGCCTGCAGGAATTATTCGACATGTTTGAAGACCAACCACTAGACCTTGACTCTGAAAATGACTATTTTGACCAAAGTAACATTAATGACTGCAAATGACGGGAAATGAACTTTGGTGAATTTGACTCTGGCGGAGGACTGACAAGACTGAGTTTAACATTGCACATAGAGTAGAGCGCACTGCACTTAGAGGTGGGCGTTATGCGTTCACCCAATTCCACCCGACAGGAAGAGACAGGCAGGCTTGTACGCGGGCAGCGCTACGCTTAAAGAGCCCGACTCTCCCATTTCTTCTAGACACTACACCCAGGAGATCAGAAAGCCTGCATGTCTCATGCAGTGTTGTGCCCAGGAGCCCGACAGGCCTGCACATGAGAAGCACTCGCCCAGGTTTCTGCCCAGCGCTGTGCCTAGGGTAAAAAGGCCTCTTTTGCTTGCAAAATTGCCAAATTGATAAAAAATACCCCTCTAGCCTACTTCCAAAAACCTGTAAAAGAGTCAAAAAATTGGTAAGTGGACATTTTTTTCCTCCTCCAAGTGGTTTTTTTGTTTTAATGATTGAAGAAATTGGTCACAAACCTAAAGAATGGAAGCCCTATTTCCTCTTGGAGAAGCCCTGTTTTGACCTCCAAACAAAAGTTTTCAGTTTAGGGAAGTATGAATTAGGGTAGTTGCAATCAGTTCAAGTTGAGCCCTCCTTCAAGCTCAAAACAAATCAATCATAAACCCACCCTCATCTCACTTGTTTACAAGAGCTGCCATCACCATCATTTCATTTCACTCCTCCTACCTCAGTTTCACAAGCAGACCTTGTTGGGCCAGAATTGTGAATTACAGATAAATCACGCTTCCCTAGATAGGTGCTAGTCTAGAACAATAGGTGAAAGACTATACGACTATTTTTCCGAACTCAGAATAGATACACATAGAGGATTGGAGGCTTACTTGATCAGTCACTTCCAAATGGCTCGTTTTTTCACTTCTATTGCAGCTTCAAATTCAAGTGGTTTTTTGGGTTGAATTCTTCCTGTAAGAAAGAACACTGAAATAGTAGAAGATGCAATAATATAGATATATATTCAAGCTAGTTAGCTAAGTCAGTAAATCATAAACCATACACATCAACCAAGATCTTACAATATGGAAAATCAAAGCCAATACAGATGCACATAGGGAAAAATAAGCAGTACTCTTTATTGATGATGAAAGGAGAGGTTACAACCTAGTGACTAATTTGAAGTGACCTTCCAGCAAAGTTCCCAAGCCTCATCACAGTATAAATATCTCCAACAGCAACTACACAAATCTAGCTCTCAATATAAAGTTCTCCAGCATTTCTCTCCTCAAATTCTTCCTCTTCAAGCACTTAGATATGTGCTCAATTTATAGATGAACTGTAGGTTTTTTTGCAATCAATGACTTTCCAATAATAGGCAAGACATGTTCCAATCATGTAGATGTAAAATGGACACTTGGATCCGAAGCTTGACACATGTGAACTCTTCTAGAAGGCACTGGCCAAGTGGAGATTCCGGAACAACGAGCATTCCACTCCCAATGTGACCAACGCACCTGTGAATGTAGGGAAGTGATTTTCAAAGTAGCCTTGCATGGGGCTACCTGTGCATGAAATTCACTTAAGCCCCTAAGAGCCTGCGTTGGTGATCTCTCATATTCTATATAATAAGCTTCAAACCATGGAAACCTTTGCTTGATGAAAGTCTTGCTTGATTTGTCTTGTTTCTTGTCTTAGGGCATGTAGCAATTGAAATGATAGGGAATGATAGACCCTTGATCATTGGTCCTGGAGATGATGTCCAGTTAACCAATCATTGGGAATGGTGCCCAAATTGACCTATAACAATTTCCCCCTAAAGCATGAGATTCAAATAATAAGAACATTTGATTGAGATGCTTTGCACTGTGATGAGCCTGGAAACGAAGCGGAGTGGGCACCTACATCAATATTAAAATACATTACATCATGATATATCCTCTTTGATCATAATTGCTGAGGGTAGGCATTCCCATGTTCAGCACATAAAACAATCTAATAACATGCACATAATTCAGAAAGTCGTCTTCATTGGAATGTTGCCTAGATGCAGACAAGCCTATAGATATAGGCCCATGTTTGGATGACAATCTGTATGTAGTTCATTGTACAGATGATGTGTACAACAATCCTGAAATCGCATCCCGGATGGATGAAACTAGATCCGAGGTCTTCTTATCTCGTTCACTCGATCATTCGGGTACAAGTTTAGCCATGCGAATATATGATTTGTAGTCGAACATGGAAAGACATCGTTTGATTACCATCCAATGATGTGAGGTGTTAACAAACGTGAGAGAACCACCATTAATGTCAATCTCCCTTAAGGTACTACAGTACATTTCGTAAGGTGTGAATAGATGATTTGATTTTGAACGCCAAACAAAATCTTTCGGTCAAAGGTCTGGAATCGAGGATCTTGTCGATGTTGTAACAAGCCTCATGGTACTGGAATCTGATGTTTCTAAGTGAACTTCCTGGATATTTATTTGTCGTCGACAGGAAGTCACCTTATTTCAAAACTGGAGTTACTGATTTTAGAGACAAGGGTATGACTTGATATAGCAATTTTCAGGGATGACAGTCATGAAAACGAAGGTTTATGAGTATTGCAGAAGGGTGAGTTTTTAATAACTGGATGACTTCCCTTGAACATATCGGTGACACTATAATGAGTTGGTAGCATTAACCCAAAACCGAGGTGAAGGTATGATGAACCATAGGTGTGAATCAACCGTCAAGATGATTACCCAACCTAAACAGTCACGGACATGGAGTGAAGGAAGTGTCATGTTCAAGAGAAACTTGCTACCAAAAAGAAACTTTGCTCACTTTTCCCAAATTTTCCCTGGTCATTTGTGTTGGAAATGTTGTCATTGATGGAAAAGGAGGTAGCAGATGCAGAGACAAGGAGACAAAGATAGACAATGGAGGCAGCAAAGAGGAAATGAATATAAAGGAGAAAGGCAGAGGCAGAGGAAGCAAATACGGAGACAGAGCCGTTATCACAGCAGTAGAAGCAGAGGCAGAGTGACAGAAGCAGCAGAGGCAGAGTCACAACTGTTATTCCAAGAATATGTATATATATATATATATATATATATATATATATATATATATATATATATATATATGTATGTATGTATAAATTTCGAGAATCTTTTATACAGTCGGGCATTACACATAACATTTCGGGCTTTATATTCAAATGTGCAGTGGAATGCAATGAGATTGGATATGCTTTGAATTAGTTGGCATTCACTATTTGAATTATGTCTGAAATTATCCCCATTTTTGAACAGAGCACTTGTATTCGATTGACATGGACGTTGTATATATGGTAGAACTTTGCATTATATATATTGCAGGACCGTGTTGAAATGCCAGAGACCAAGGCCACTTATAATGGAGCGGAACCATAGTCTTAAATTCATTCGAATAATCCATGTGCATTTAACCCCACTCATAGAAGAACCCTGCGTGAAACCGTGGTCACTTAACTCTATTTTATGATAATAGAATTCCTGCTTTATAGAAAGAAATACATTTGGTTGTTCGCGTTAATTGAATTCCTCAACCAGAGATTAAACCTGGAGTTAATAAACGAGAATATACACAGGAGAGCGCAAACCGGACGTACAATCGCGGTCAATCACTATAGAAAAACTGCGAGTGGGTTTACAAGGTGGGTTTCCCTGAACGCGGGCGATTCCATAGACTATTTGACACATGGCTAGGCTACTATTCCAATACCACCACTTAAAGTGCACCATCGCGCGTTAAAAACCAACGTTGGATGCCGAGCGATATGCACAAGGGTTGTTGATCTGGAGAAGGGACATCGGACGGTGGTCGCTTGCAGTAGATGATTGGACGATAACGAAGATGCACGAGGGATAAACAAGGTACGACGCGGGAATTTGATTGGTCCATTGAGTTATAGGTGGGCCCGGATCCACGACTTATTACGAAGTTAAATCTTTATAAAGTGCTGAACCATTAATATAAGGTCAGAGATATAATTGAATTGCCAAAGGTTATTGTAAACGTTTATTTAAAAAGGCATGGAGTATTAATATAAATTTATAAAGGGTTGAACAGTTATATAAAGTTTGGAGATGATTACATAAGCCGGGAAATACAATATGGCATTCAAAAGCTGCTAATTGTATTTATTTATCAATTTCTCCAAAATTGATAAACAAAATTTCCAAGAAAATAAAGAACCGTGGGGGTGAACTAAGGGAAACGCTGACAGAGCCACGCTACAGTAAGACCAAATTCTTCTTGGGGTCCAAATTCAATGAATTGAGACATTAAAATGACCAGACTTATTTGTTTGAGTTTGCCAGCATAGAATAAGTGCAGAGTGAGATTGCCGAGTTGGAATATGATTGGGCATGAAGCTTGGGATGCATTTACACACAGTTAAGTGAAATATTGAAAAGTACTTGGAATATGGTTGATTTATTAACACTTCAGATTTAAGCATTGAAACTACCAGCGTAGAACAAAGTAGAGATTGTGAGATTGTCTGGACTTGGAAAAAGATTGGGCATGAAACTTGAATGCAATTATGGAAAAGGAAAAGAAGAGGAAAGCATGCTGAGATGAAATTTCGGTGAACAGGAATATGTACAGGAATGAGTTGGATAGGGGAATAAGCACAGAAAACAAGGAATATGCAGATGACAGTGAACAAAGTGTATGCAGAACAGGTTCTTAACAGTAGCAGGAAAAGGCAAATCCAGTAAAGCCAAAATCCAGAAAAGGAGCTGAGTGAAATTGAAATGTGTAATTAAAAATGTGAATGTAAATGTTGTAATTATTTTTATTGTTTGTGATGCAAAGGCAAGTATCCTAGGAAAAGACAAAATCCCACTGTAGCATGGAAATTTGTACATATTGTAGTAATTCTAAAAATGAGTTGGAAAAAGGAATAAGAAGATAGAAGCCAAAGAGTCATGACTGTTCACTTCAAATTCCTTGTGAAATACAAACAGTCATGTGAGAATTTCTATATATAATATCAATTTGATAAGCTCAAAAAGATAGAGATAGAGAGAGAAAATATAGAGAATGCAGAATATAGAAGAATAAAGCAGAGAAGATTAAGAGAAGAAGAGCAGAAAGAGAAGCTACAAAACAGAGCTGATATCTGAAGTAAATCAGCAAACATTCAATTTGATAAATTGAGGCAGTTGGAGCTTCCCTGTCAAGTTGCAGCTTGATAGCTGTCAGTTGTAGCTGACTGAGGTTGGAGCCTCCTGTAGGTTGGTGCCTACAGAAAATTGAAGGGAGTTGGTGCTTCCTTGCAAGTTGTAGCTTGCAGAATTGAGGTAGGAGCCTCCTGTAGGTTGGTGCCTGCAGAAAAACAATGGTGAGAGGGAGTTGGAGCTTGCCTTTGCATCACAACAATAATAAGATGTGGTTTTCTCCCTTTATGGGTTTCCACTTATATCTGGTGTCTCTATGCATGATATTTATGTATTGATCTGATATGTATCATCTGCTTAATACCTGCTACTCTCATATTAAGTCTAATGCTATATTATACTAACACTTGTTGCTTACATTCTAAGATTACTCACACATTAAATTGGATATGAAATGAAGGTGTAAATAAATTTAATGAAAAGTTATAAGAGATCAGTAATGTGTTAAACTGATTCACCCCCCCCCCCCCTATCATTTTAACTAAACGTTCAACAATTGGTATCAGAGCAGGTCCCTTTTGTATCACTCTAACAACTGAAAGGAGATCCTAGGCTCTCAAGATGGCTAGTCAAGAAGGAAGCTCAACCAATAAAGCACCTTTCTTCACTAGTGCTAATTATGCCTTTTGGAAAATCAGAATGAAATCATATATAATGTCTTTAGGATTAGAAGTTTGGGATGCTATGGAATTTGGATATGTCACAAAGTCAACTAATTTAGATAAAGAAGCTAAACAAAGCTTTGTAGCTAATGCAAAAGAAATGAATGCAATCTTAAATGAGCTATGTGAAGCTGAGTTTATCAAAATAATGCACAGTAAGACTTCCAAAGATATGTGGCACACTCTAGAGAATATCCATGAGGGAAATAAAAAGGTAAAGACTGCCAAACTTCAAGTATATAGAGCCCAGTTTGAAAATTTAAAAATGAATGATGATGAAGATATTGGCAGCTTCTTCTTAAAAGTTGCAGAAATTGTTAACAATATGAAAGCTCTTGGAGAAACCATGCCAGAAAGTATATTTGTGCAAAATATTCTAAGATCGCTTCCATCCAGATTCAATCCCAAGGTGTCTGCAATAGAAGAAACAACTGATTGGGAGACGTTGACCATGAACCAGCTACTTGGAAATCTAACAGCATATGAGATGAGGCTCCCACAGAAGAAGCCAAGTACGAGGGAGGCAGCCTTCAAAACTGAAAGGAAGAAAGAAGAAGATGAAGACATATGCTCTTGCTCGGATGATGAAGAGGCAAAATTTGTCAAGAAATTGGATAGAGGCTCAGGCAAATACAAAGGTAAACTTCCCTTCAAGTGATTTAACTGTGGAAGAGTTGGACACTATGCTACTAAGTGTCCCAACAAGAAAGTAAGAAATCAGGCTCAAGAATCAGAGAAAAACACATCAAAGAACTGACAGAAAGGAAAGAAATTCAGTAGAAAATCCTTCTATGTTCAACAAGATAGCAGTACATTCGGAGACTCAGATGAATCCTCAGGAGAAGAAGGAACCTATGAATTTTTACTGATGGCCATAGAAGATCTTGAAGGTCTCTTGCTAGAAGATGAGGAAGAAGGGGAAGTCGACCTTGAGGGGGAGCTAAGAAGTTCTCTGGAGGAGATTGACAGAATCAAAGTAAAATGTAGAAAACAAAAAGAGATTCTCCTCAAATGTGTGAAAGAAGAACAAAATTCAAAAGTCCTCATGCAGTTGAAGGTAAAGCTTGAAGAAGCCAATAAGATAGAAGATATGTTACTTGAGCAAATCAAGGATAAAACTCGAGAACAAGAGAAGCAGGAAGAAGAAATTGTATGTCTCAGGAATAAATTAGAAAGTGCTCAACATAAAGTGTATATAAACTCCCTTCAAACAACAAGCTCTGGTAAGTTGGATGAAATTATGGATGCTCAAAGATCTCCTTTGATAAAAACTGGAATAGGTTATGAAGGAGAATCAAGTAAAAGCAAAGAAAAGGAAAACAGAAAAATTATCTTTGTAAAGGCAAAGAAGAATGATGAAGCACCTTAAATAATGCCTACAAAAGAAGAAGCATGTAAAGAGGGAGACAAAACCCAGAAGAATCCCCGAATAACAAAGAATGAAAGAAACACTCAGACAACAGAAAAGATTCATATCCTCCTAAGTTTGTCAAGTTTGCAAGCCATCAAAGGAGATGCTTCCCTCTTATGAAGAATGCCACCTGATATGTCGGCCACAAGCTGGGACACATTGCTGCATATTGTCATGCAAGGAGGAGTAATTCAAACCAGCTAAAGATGCAAACAATAAAGAGACTGTCTCAAGCAAACAAATGGAAAAGACAACCTTACATCAAGTACACAAACAATTTCTATGGTTACTGTTTTTATTGTAAGGAATTTTGCCATAAAATCATTGAGTGTAGAAAGTATGGACAAAGATTGATGTTTAACACCTCAAGGAGGTTTATGATTCAAAGAAATTTTTTTCATACTCATAACTCTGCAAAAATTATGATCAAATGTTGTGTATGAAATCAAGTTGGACATATACCTTCCAAATGTCCTCTAAGAAAATGTAGTCCACCATCCCACAAAATATACCAAACAAAAGGGTGCTTCTAGTGGATAAAGAAGGAGAATAAATGTGACCTGGCCCTAACTGCACAAGACCTGAAAATCCAGTGGTACCTGGACAGTGGCTGCTCAAAACATATGACTAGAGACAAAGGCAAGTTTATAACTCTTGATGAAAAGAAATCTGGCAATGTTACTTTTGGCAATGATAAATCAGGTAAGATCAAGGGAAAAGGCTCAGTCAGCATAGATAATGGAAGAGGAAAGGCCCAAGATGTACTATTTGTAGATGGGCTGAAAGCAAATTTACTGAGTGTCAGTCAGATGTGTGACAAAGGCTGTGAAGTTCTCTTTAGAGCACAAGATTGTGAAGTCAGATCAAGCACAACAGGAAAGACTCTGCTCAAAGGTGTTCAAATAGAGAGTAATGTTTACATAGTAAAAGAGGAGGATGAAGCCTCCCATCTTAGCAAACTTGAGGAATCATGGTTATGGCATAGGAGATTGGGACATCTCAGCTTCGACCATATCATCAGACTGAGCAAGAAGAAAGCTGTTGGAGATATGCCAGAAATAAAAAGGCCTTCAAATACCATATGTAAATCTTGTCAATTGGGGAAATAGACTCGCTCATCGTTTACATTTGAAGATGAGCTATCAACAAGAAGACCACTCCAGCTTGTGCACATGGATCTGTGTGGACCTGCTAGAACTAAGACACCAAGTGGAGAATCCTACTTCATGCTGATAATAGATGATTTCTCCAGAATGACATGGGTTGCTTTTCTCAAGAACAAATCAGAGGCACTAGAAAAGTTTAATACATTCAAAGCATTAGCAGAAAATCAAACTGGATGCAAGCTAAAATATATCAGATCAGATAGAGGAGGAGAATTCATAGATTATGACTTTGCAGACCTATGTAATGAACATGGAATAAATCAACAATTTACCATTGCAGGGACACCTCAACAGAATGGAGTAGCAGAGAGACAAAACAGGTCTGTACAAAAAATGGCCAGAGCTATGATGCAAGAGAGTAACATTACTGAAGCCTTTTGGGCAGAAGCTGTACACACATCAGTACATATTCTAAACAAAGCTCATTTAAGACTTAACAGTTACAAGACACCTTATGAGCTATGGCATGGTAAACCTGCATCCATCAAGCACTTTAGAGTCTTTGGCAATAAGTGCTACATAAAGAATAATGATGAAAATATGGGGAGGTTTGATGCAAGAGAAGATGAAGGAATACGCTTAGGATATGCATCCAAGAGTAAAGGATACAAATGCTACAACAAGACTCTTCGAAAAATTGTAGAAACTATTGATGTAAGATTTGATGAAGAACTTCCAAACAAGACAAGAGATATAGACTGCAGCAGCCATCCTAAAAATCATGAAGAAGAGGACCAAGATGATGAAGAAACAAGAAAAACATCAGAAAATGCTAAACTGACTCAAAAACCCCCTCAAGATACACTCAAAAGAAGCATCCAGAAGATCAAATCATAGGAGACAAGAGTGTAGGAGTGCAAACAAGAAGGCAACTAACTGAACAGACAGAAGAAGTATACATAGCAATGTTATCACAAATAGAGCGAAAGAAGTTTGAAGAAGCCAGCAAGGACAAGTATTGGGTAAAAGCAATGAATGAAGAATTGGACCAAATTGAAAAGAACAATACCTGGGAACTAGTTCCTAGACCAATTGAGAAGAATATCATTGGTTCAAAATGGGTATTCAAAAACAAAATGAATGAGCAAGGACAAGTAATCAGGAATAAAGCCAAGCTGGTCTACAAAGGGTACTCAGAAATTAAAGGACTTGATTATGAAGAAACATTTACCCCTATAGCCAGAATGGAAGTTATCAGAATGTTCCTGGCATTTTCATGCTACCAAGACTTCAAGGTATATCAAATGGATGTAAAGTATGCTTTTCTTAATGGAGATCTAGAAGAAGAAGTGTACATGGAACAACCAGAAGGCTTCTCATTGACAGACAAAGAAGACTATGTATGCAGACTGAAGAAGGCCCTATATGGACTGAAACAAGCTCCTCATGCTTGGTACTCAAGACTAGATAAATATTTGCAAAAACAAGGTTTTAAGAGAGGTGGAGTAGACAACAATCTATACATAAAATCCCATGAAAATGAACTCCTGATTGTTGTAGTGTATGTTGATGACATTATGTTTGGAAGCAACAAAGATGAACTAGCAAAAGGGTTTGCTGATGAGATGAAAATAGAGTTTGAAATGTCTATGATTGGAGAGCTCAGTTTCTACTTGGGACTGCAAATTCAACAAAAGAACACATGCACCTTCATCTCTCAAGAAAAATACTTAAAAGAAATGCTGAAAAAATTCAAAATGGAGGACTGCAAACCTATGACAACACCCATGATCACGGGATGCAAGCTGTGTGCTGATGATGGGACTGCAGATGTAGATCAAAAACTCTACAGATCCATGATAGGAAGCCTGCTGTATTTGACAGAATCAAGACCAAACATCATGCTAGCAGTAGGACTAGTGGCAAGATATCAAGCAGCACCTAAACAAAACCATCTTCTGGCAGTAAAAAGAATACTCAGATATCTACAAGGAACATCACAGTATGGACTTTGGTATCCTAAAGGAAAAAGCTTCACTTTAACAGCATACACAGATGCAGATTGGGCCAGTTGTGTTGATGACAAGAAAAGTACAAGTGGAGGTGATTTCTATCTAGGAGAAAGTCTGGTGGCATGGTTAAGCAAGAAACAAACATCCATCTCTCTGTCTACAGCTGAAGCAGAATATATAGCAGCAGCAGCATGTTGTACACAAGTCATGTGGATGAAGCAAACTCTTCAAGACATGAAGGTAAGCATTGATGAACCTATCTCAATCAAATGTGATAATACAAGTGTTATAAGTATATCTAAAAATCCTTTACTTCACTCAAAAACTAAACATATTTCAATCAAGTATCATTTCCTCCGAGAACAAGTGGCTCAGAAGATAGTAAAGCTGGAATATGTACCAACAAAAGAATAGACAACAGATATATTTACCAAACCTCTTGCTAGAGATCCATTTCAATATTTGAGAGATAAACTACGGGTAGTATCTGCAGAAGCTACTCTCTGATATAAAGAGAAAACACAATTTCAGGGGAGAACAAAAATGAAAATATCATTTTAGGGGGAGAACAAAAATGAAAATATCATTCCAGGAGGAGAACAGTCAGCAAGGAAAGCATGAATCAGGTCCTCGGGATCGAAGGATTAAGGCAAAAGAACACCAAGTTATTATCCTAGAGCTATCTACATTATTCAAGAATCAAAAGGTCAATTACAGAGAAAAAGGATCAGTATTGTGCTCTGAAACATTATATTAAGAATTTGAACATAAAAGACGAGTAGTGATTATCATTTGAAGCCTCTCAGAATTTTAGTTGCTGAATCCAATCATATATCTCTGACTAGATAAAGCTGATACAATGTATTCTATGAAGTATCATTATTCTCACTTTTAGCTCTATACAAGTGAAAGAACTATATCAATTTACAGTGTATATTCAAATTCGATAATCCTCAAAGTGTTCTCTCAACAAGTCTTATACATCACTATGGAGCAGCATGGTATAAAGTCAGCAGAAGAGGGCCTAAACATAACTCAGAGAGAGGAAATGCAAAAATCAACCCTTTGCCATTGATGTCAAAGGGGGAGGAAGAGCAAACAACAGGAGAAAGAGCAGGCAAACAGAGAAAATGTATTGCCATCAATGCCAAAGGGGGAGACTGTTGGAAATGTTGTCATTGATGGCAAAGGAGGTAGCAGATGCAGAGATAGGAACAGTTACAAGGAGACAAAGACAGACAATGGAGGCAACAAAGAGGAAATGAATATAAAGGAGAAAGGCAGAGGCAGAGGAAGCAAATACGGAGATAGAGCCATTATCACAGCAGTAGAGGCAGAGGCAGAGGCAGAGTGACAGAAGCGGCAAAGGTAGAGCCACAGCTGTTATTCCAAGAATTTATATATATATATATTCCGAGAATCTTTTATACAGTCGGGTGTTACACATAACATTCTGGGCTTTATATTCAAATGTGCAGTGGAATGCAATGAGATTGGATATGCTTTGAATCAGTTGGCATTCACTGTTTGAATTATGTTTGAAATTATCCCCATTTTTTAATAGAGCACTTGTATTCGATTGACATGGAGGTTGTATATATGGTAGAACTGTGTGTTATATATATGGCAGGACCGTGTTGAAATGCCAGAGACCAAGGCCACTTATAATGGAGCGGAACCATAGTCGTAAATTCATTCGAATAATCCCTGTGCATTTAACGCCACTCATAGAAGAGCCCTGTGTGAAACCGTGGTCACTTAACTCTATTTTATGATAATAGAAGTCCCACTTTATAGAAAGAAATACATTTGGTTGTTCGTGTTAATTGAATTCCTCAACCAGAGATTAAACCCAGAGTTAATAAACAAGAATATACACAGGAGAGTGCAAACCGGACGTACAACCGTGGTCAATCACTGTAGCAAAACTGCGAGCGAGTTTACAAGGTGGGATGCCCCTCATCGCACTGCTTTTGGTGTATAGGCGGTATTTCCCTGAACGCGGGCGATTCCATAGACTATCTAACACGTGGCTAGTCTATTGTTCCAATACCACCACTTAAAGTGCACCATCACGCGTTAAAAATCGACGTTGGACAGCGAGCGATATGCACAAGGGTCGTTGATCTGGAGAAGGGACATCGGACGATGGTCGCTTGCAGTAGATGCTTGGACGATAACGGAGATGCGTGAGGGATAAACAAGGTATGACGCATGCATTTGATTGGTCCATTGAGTTATAGGTGGGCCCGGATCAACGGGTTATTACGAAGTTAAATCTTTATAAAGTGTTGAACCCTTAATATAAGGTCAGAGATATAATTGAATTGCCAAAGGTTATTGTAAACGTTTATTTAAAAAGGCATGGAGTATTAATATAAATTTATAAAGGGTTGAACAATTATATAAAGTTCGGAGACGATTATATAAGCCGGGAAATACAATATGACATTCAAAAGCTGCTAATTGTATTTATTTATCAATTTCTCCAAAATTGATAAATAAAATTGCCAAGAAAATAAAGAACCGTGGGGGTGAACTAAGGGAAACACCGACAGAGCCACGCTATAGTAAGACCAAATTCTCCTTGGGGTCCAAAATCAGTGAATTGAGACATTAAAATGACCAGACCTATTTGTTTGAGTTTTCCAGCGTAGAATAAGTGCAGAGTGAGATTGCCGGGTTAGAATATGATTGGGCATGAAGCTTGGGATGCATTTACACATAGTTAAGTGAAATATTGAAAAGTATTGGGAATATGGTTGATTTATTAACACTTCATATTTAAGCATTGAAACTGTTAGCGTAGAACAAAGCAGAGATTGTGAGATTGTGCGGACTTGGGAAATGATTGGGCATGAAACTTGAACGCAATTATGGAAAAGGAAAAGAAGAGGAAAGCATGCAGAGATGAATGTTCGGTGAACAGGAATATGTACAGGAATGAGTTGGACAGGTGAATAAGCACAGAAAACAGGGAATATGTAGATGACAGTGAACAAAGTGTATGCAGAACAGGTTCTTAACAGCAGCAGGAAAAGACAAATCCAGTAAAGCCAAAATCCAGAAAAGGAGCTGAGTGAAATTGAAATTTGTAATTAAAAATGTGAATGTAAATGTTGTAATTATTTTTATTGTTTGTGATGCAAAGGCAAGTATCCTAAGGAAAAGACAAAATCCCATTGTAGCATGAAAATTTGTACATATTGTAGTAATTCTAAAAATGAGTTGGAAAAAGGAATAAGAAGACAGAAGCCAAAGAGTCATGAATATTCACTCCAAATTCCTTGTGAAATACAAACAATCATGTGAGAATTTCTATATATAATATCAATTTGATAAGCTCGAGAGAGAGAGAGAGCAAATATAGAGAATGCAGAATATAGAAGAATAAAGCAAAGAAGATTAAGAGAAGAAGAGCAGATACAGAATAGAGTTGATATCTGGAGTAAATCAACAAACATTTAGTTTGATAAATTGAGAAGTTGGAGCTTCCCTATCAAGTTGCAGCTTGATATCTATCAGTTGTAGCTGACTAAGGTTGAAGCCTCATGTAGGTTGGTGCCTGCAGAAAATTGAAGGGAGTTGGTGCTTCCTTGCAAGTTGTAGCTTGCAGAATTAAGGTTGGAGCCTCCTGTAGGTTGGTGCCTGTAGAAAAAAAGTGGTGAGAGGGAGTTGGAGCTTTCCTTTGCATCAAAACAATAATAAGATGTGGTTTTCTCCCTTTATGGGTTTCCACTTATATCTGGTGTCTCTGTGCATGATATTTATGTATTGATCTGATATGTATCATCTGCTTAATATCTGTTGCTCTCATATTAAGTCTACTACTATATTATACTAACACTTGCTGCTTACATTCTAAGATTACTCACACATTAAATTGGATATGAAATGAAGGTGTAAATAAGTTTAATGAAAAGTTCTAAAAGATCAGGAATGTGTTAAACTAATTCACCCCCCCCCCTCTCAATTTAACTAAAGGTTCAACAGCTACATCACCTAACATTAGCTTGTAAATATATCCATGCATGTTTAGAGAGATATCGTCATTATATTGGTTGAATTTAGGGTATCCTTTATGTAGTTAACCATCTATATAGAGAAATTAACATATTACTAGTATAAATAATGTTTCACTAGTGGAATCAAGGAGGACATTCAAGTGCAAGTCGAATTTCAATGTCCTACTACATGGTTAAAAGTAATAGATATGGCCCTAAAATCCAAGAAAGAGGTTAACATACATATAAAATAAAAGGAAACATTCAATCCCTACACTCAGACTCCCCAAGCACAAATTTTAAACATCCCTTTAGTTCAAAGGTCATCGATAACATGTAAAGAAGACTACCAAAGATGTTCTCTCAACTATAATTGTGATGAAAAATATACCCAACTTCATGGCTCTAAAGAATTGTTTTTTTTTCAAATTTGTATGACCACTTTGGCCCTAACCGAAGACATGAGTTTCAAATATACACCAAAAGCTACAAGTTGAAGGCATTAGCACTAAGATTAAGGAAGATATTGAACCTTTATTTTATTATAAAAAACCACAATTCCTTGCATACATATAAGGAATTTAAACTCCAAAAACATTGAAACTCACTAGTTATATAAAATGCCAAAGTGTTGTAATCCTAGTTGGAAACTCTCACAATTTCATTCAGAAGAAATATGCAAACTCCAAAAACCTTGAAACTCGTGAGTTATATCAAACACAAAAATTTTGTAATTTCCTAGTTGACAATGCTCACAATTTCATTCATAATAAAGTGGAAAAAAAAAACCTATTGGTTTGTACACATAGTGAACAAATTTCAAATAATTATCACCGATACAGGTGTGGTAAAATGTTGGGGGCGATGTGAAAATTTCAAATTCCAAATTTCAAATGAGATACCATTAGCTCAAAAATCACATATTGGGGGAAGAATTCTTAAGTAGTCATAACAAATTGTAAAGAACTATATAAGTGCATCGATAAATAGGGGCATACATGCACTCTTAAAGGGATTAGGATAGGCCTCCCTCAAATCATAAGATTTCTTTGTAAATAGAGATATTAAAGGTCACTTTGACACATTTTCTCAATTTAATTCCATAGAAGTTATGGATAATTGAACATAAGAAATTTACTTAGATCTGTGATTGCTCTTTGAAAAACACCATAAATTTTTTAAGACAAAAAATGGTTCATCCCATTTTCGAGGATATCATGACCATAGTACTACCTTGTTCTAAGAAGTCAAATACTAAATGTTGATCCTTGCTGAAAACTTGAGGTATAAGTTGAATTGAAATAAGGTAACAATGTTGAATGATGGAAATTGTACATTGAAATTGATGCACGTAGACACTCATTTTAGTGCACTTGTGAATTTACAAATGTCTTGATTTCATTGTACAAGTAAATTTATAACGAGTTGATTTTTTTGTACATATCAATTCCCATTTATATCCAATTTATATGAAATTGATTCAGTGTACAGGTTAAGTCTTATTTCTATTAGCTATAACTACATGTCACTATTGATTTAAGTGTAATGATAGTTTTTAACAGATTTATTTTAGTGCATATGTCAACTTTAGTTTCATTTTTTTTATATATTATAATGTATATTTCTATTTAATAAAAATTCATATTTCTGTGTTAATTTATATTCTATTTATGATTAGTTAATTGAAATAAATATGTTTATTTTAATGTAGATGTCAATTTCAGTTTTAATTTATATGTTTTTTATTTTATTTTTTGTGTGGATTGAATTCTATTAACATCCAAAAGTAGAGATTACATCAAGGATTATAGTAAGCAATACCAATTTCTCACAGGGGAGATCCGACCATAACCAAAACTATACCCTTCAAAGGGATACGAGAGGTAGTTGGAAATAGGCATAAACATCACCAAACACGACTAAATCATGAGAGTGGCCTATCGAACCTTGCACAAAAATAACTACAAGAGTCAAATAATAAACTGTAACCATAACACAATTAAGTATGGGGATCAAAGCTAGATCTTCCCACTAGGATAGGAGTTGTTGAATCTTCCAGACGTCTATATGTTTTTAGTGGAATACCAAGATGTTGTGCTATCCTTGCCAACCTGTAGTCCATCTTATTCTACCTTCTATTATAATGTTTGAGGTTCCCATGCATGTGGTCCAAGGATTGTAATAGGCCCATCTCAGACTCATGGGTATCAAATAAAGTATGTCCCAATAGGAACTTCATTTGTCAATACAATTGTATTTTCTTCATATTTTGATTAGATATTCCTTGTGTATGTCCCATACTAGGGATATAATCTATCCATTCCACCGACACATCAATATCTGAGAGGAAATTTCTATTGGAAGAGGCTTCCCCTTCAGACTAGAATAATTCCTTCTACACGTGAGAATGGATCTGGGCCTTATAAATGGCTGCAAAAAATTCAATTTGGTGATGTAGAAAGGCATTTCCTCTATGGGAATGTTCCTCATAATAAGCAACCTCTCTACTTACTCATGTTCTCTGTCTAGACATGTAAAGTACAACACACAAATCTTAGGCTATAAAACATAATTTTCTTTGGTAAAAAGGAACCTCTTGCATCGAGAGCCACCTCACATTAGACCAACCAAAATCTGTGAAGTAGATAGCCTGAAATGCCACCGGTGAGGCACCCTTTCTATCTCTGCAAACACCCACCGCCATAATTTCAAGACTCCACACCATGCTAGCTCCTCACTTCTAGGTAAGAACAAGTTCACAAAGATACTAGTTAAACTAAGTTGACAATAGACCAAAGATCTAAAAATAAGAGATATAACCACACCCATCACACGATGACACTCAAGAGGAATTACACCAAAAAAAATCCAAGGAGTCTCGTAATAACAAGTACCATAATTTTTTGAGGATACTCTGAAACCGTTGTGAGTTGCCTCACTTCCTGATTATAATCATAGCACCAACAGGGAAACAACAAAACCCAATATCAACATAACCACAAGAAACTCTAAGATAAATATGGCAGTGAACATCACCAAACCAAACACTCCTCACCAAACTAACACGTGGCTAGGGGCTTTACATCCTCCACAAACCTCTCTAATGACAACCCACTAGAAGATGAATAGAAAATTTGAAAATAACAACCACCACCAGAACCTAACCAAAAGGGAAAGAGACACCCTAAATAACATCTAAATAGAACAGACAAAAGTCATAGCTAGAAGGAGGACAGTAAGGACAGGGAAAATTTTTACCTTAAGTGAAAATATTGAAGCTCCGCGATAGTTTCATGAGTCAAGAAACAAAGAAGAATTATTTACAATACCACCATCTATGAGTTTTCCAATCCACTCTTCAAGCATGTAATGTGGTGATTTCCAAAGTAAATCTACAAGTGAGAAGTGGTACTCACTAAAACCACAATACTTAAGTGGTGACAATCCCAATTCTCCCATGTCAAAGAAGACACCCTAAAGAGAGCCTTCACTCTACAATTTTTTCCTTCATTCCTCACTCCCTGCTACTTATATCGACATATTTAGCTTTCCTCTGCAAGCATCCAAAATCAAACCTCAATTTTTATATTTTTTTATATTTTAATGTAATAATAAAATATTATATTATATATAAAAATTAATATTTCAATTTATTAAAAAGGAAAGTGAAAAATATTTAAAAAAATATTAATTCAAAAAAGATATTTATAAAGTTTTAAAATGGTTTGTCTATGATTAAATTGAAAATATTTTACTTTATACATTTTCAATGTAACAATTAAATCCATATTAAAGAAGGATTTAAGTAAACACATTTTCAGCTCAATTAGCCGGGATTCTCGTCCTTTCCTTGTAGTTTTTTACGATCGGTTTTGTTATGAACTTTCATTTATCATAAAAATTGATATGTTAATATTTATAATGAGGTGAATGAATTCTTCGTTTTGAAATTTTACAATAATCATGTAAATCGAATGACAATAATCATCTAAATTAAATGATATCCTTTTAGTTTGACATATTGTATGAGATAACGTAATGAAATTGACTTCTTTTATATTTTTTTAGTTTTTAAAAATATTATAACGGAATATTAAAAACATAATAATAACATATTTCGCATTAAAAAAATTAAAAAAATTAGTTTTTTTTAACATTAAAATATTTATTTATTATTAAAATACATTTTTTTCTATTTTAAATAATACCTTTCTAATGAGCTTTAGTTGTATGTTGAAAAACGAATTACACAAACACATTTTCAATTCATTGTGCTTTCTTTGTAGTTTTTCACAATTAGATTTTTATCAACTTTATTTATTATTTAAAAAAATATAATATATTCTAAAACTTTTTATTAGACAAATAAAATTTTCTCTGTAATTTCACAATAATTATATAAATTGAAAAACAATAATAATGTCAATTAAATAATTTCCTTGTAATTTTACAAATTTCTAAGATAATATAATGAAAATAATTCCGTTATATATATTTTTAATATTTTTATATTTTAATATAATATTAAATAATTTATGTGCCACATAAAAATTTACCAACAAAAGAAAAAACATTTTTTAAACAAATTATTTTACTTATATTTTTCTAAACAAATTATTTATGTGTAAAAATATAAAAATATTTTATTTATAATTAAAAAAATTATTATTATTTTTAGTAATCATGGGAATTGAATGATAATAATCATGTGAACTGAATGCTTTACTTATTAATGTAATATTAAAAATATCTTTTTTAGTTTTTTAAATATTTTATTGTGATATTAAAAACATGACAATAATCATGTGAATTGAATGCTTTACTCATTAATGTAATATTAAAAATATATATTTTAGTTCTTTAAATATTTTATTGTAATATTAGAAATATGACAATAAATTATGAAAAAGTAAAAGGTGAAAAATATTTCAAAATAATTTTTAAATTAAAAAAATGTGTTTTATTCATGTTAAATATTATTTTTGAGATTCAATTGAGTTGATTAAGTCATTCATATAATGCAATAAATGTGAAATTAACTATTCAAAAATCATGAAAAATAAGTTATTTATGACTATTTCTCATACAAATACCAACAAATAATCAGAGATGACTATAGTTAAAAGAAAAGGTATTATTTTTGTTTTTAAATTAATGCGTTTCCAATATCATTTTTTCCACTTTATGGCCGATGGTCTAAATATACCTTATCGAAAATCTGATAATTTTGATTGTGTGACATAGAATAATTTTATTAACTCTAACAACACTATAGAGGGTACTCCTTAATTACAATACAAAAACTGCCTCCAGTGATCAGGAAAATTAGGAATCTCAAGAGGCGG